>JAMPIV010011609.1:0-591650 GCA_024509875.1 Oreohelix idahoensis
TACAAGAAAGGAAAACAGCAAAACTTAAAATACTAGCGGCAAGTACACATAATGCAGTTGAATCTTGCAAACTAACTTATAACTTGTTAAATAAAGAAGTGAAGACAAAAACTCGAAGAGATAAAAGACATTTCATCAATGAACTGGCCGTAGAAGCTGAAAACGCTGCAAGAACTGGTAATAGTAGGTGCCTTTATCAAATTACAAAACAACTATGTCACCAGCCTACTGCTATGGAAACACCTGTTAAAGGTAAATTAGGGAATTCAATACCAACAGAAAAAGAACAAATGAAGAGATGGGCTGAGCACTTCATGGAGGTGCTAAACAGACCACCACCAACAGTAACACCTGATTTTAATAATGAAACATCCACAACCACCTTGCCAATAACTTGCGATGAATTCACGCTGGACGAGATCAAACAAGCCGTTAAAAGATTAAAAAATTTTAAAGCTGCTGGAGTTGACGAAATTTCAGGGGAAATGATTAAAGCAGTTAATGACAACAACCTCTTGAAAATTTTAGATATTATAAATGAAGTATGGAGAGAAGAACAACCACCACAACAATGGAAAGACAGTATTATTGTAAAGTTACCGAAGAAAGGTGATCTATCAGACTGTAATAACTGGCGTGGTATATCTCTATTATCAGTACCTGGAAAATTATTATGTTGCATGATGTTAGAAAGACTTAAATTGCATGCTGACGAAAAGATCAGAGAAGAACAAGCGGGTTTCAGGCCGAAACGATCATGTATTGATCAAATATTCACACTAAGAACAATTATAGAAGAATCAGTGGAAAGGCAATCGCCACTTATTATCACCTTCGTCGATTTTCAAAAAGCCTTTGATAGTCTACACCGCCCATCATTGTGGAAGATACTTACAATCTATGGTTTTCCAACAAAATATGTGAATATAATCAAAGCGCTATATGACAATGCAAGATGTTGTGTTAGAACAAATAAAGGGAATACAGAATGGTTTACAGTAGAAACAGGGGTGAAACAAGGCTGTATTATGTCACCACTACTTTTTGGAATAGCTATTGATTGGGTTATGAGAAACTATACCACAATGAACAATTGGGTATAAAATGGACAAATGGAAAATTCCTGGGGGACCTGGATTTCGCAGATGATGTAGCATTCTTAAGTTCAACACCAAGACAATCCCAAGAAGCAATAAATAATTTGTGTCATCTCTCGGTTAAAATTGGTCTCCAAATAAATGCCTCTAAAACTAAGCTATGAACTTTTCTAACGAGACCTTTGATATCATCTTGAACAGGGAAAAACTACAGAAAGTTGAAAGTTTCAATTATTTAGGCAGTAAAATGACTCAGGATGGTGACACAACAAGAGAAATCCATACTAGAATTGCTTTGGCAGCTAGCGCCTTCAATAGATTATCTAACATTTGGAAATTTCGATCATTGAATATACATACCAAGCTTCGTCTGTTTAATTCAAATGTTATCTCAGTGTTAACATACGGCTGTGAGAGTTGGAAATAACAAAATCATTGGAGAACAAGCTGAATACATTCGAGAACAAATGTCTTAGAAAACTCATGAACATCAGTTGGAAAGAATTCAAGACTAATCGACAAATAAGAGAAGACTCTAGGCAGAAATATGTCTCCGACTATATAAGGAAAAGACGATGGTCATATATCGGTCATGTCCTACGAATGCAAAACAACAGAATACCACTACAGGCGCTCTTTGGGTTCCTGAGGGTAAGCGGAAAAAAGGAAGACCAAAAGAAACACTCAGAAAGAACAATAATAAGAGAAGGAAGAACGTTGGGCCTAAATAATGTGCAAGAGCTAAGAGGAGTGGCGTCACAACGAACAACCTGGAGAGCACTGGTTTCTGCCTTATGCGCCGTGTTTGGCGCTTAAAGAATTTATTATTATTTATTATTATACACATATAGAAGATATCTATACAAATATAGAAAATATTTATACACAAATATAAAAGATATCTATACACATATAGAAAAGATATCTATACACATATATAAAAGATATCTATACACATATAAAATATAGTTATACACATATAAAATATATCTATACACATATAGAAGATATCTATACACATATAAAAGATATCTATACACATATAGAATATATATACACACATATAAAAGTTATATATTCACATATATAAAAGATATCTATACACACATATAGAAGATATCTATACACATATATAAAAGATATCTATACATATATAAAAGATATCTATACAGATATAATCCAAAGACCTTGTGTACGACCATTATGGGTGTCTCTGATGGGGCAAAGAAAGAACATAAACTACTGCTCGCTCATGCATGTCGTATAAGGCAATTAACTACGAGGTTGGGACATGAGGCTTGGCAACATCATCATATAAAACAGATTACTACAAAAAATCGAAACGATATCAATTTGCCAAAAGCCAGGAAAGACATTGACTGATGATATAGACCAGAATTTCAACACCATTTCAACAATATATAAGGAAAGCAGCAAATCATGCTTAGGATTCCAGGAAAGGAAGAAGCAAGACTGGATAACACCAGAAACACTAAACACCATAAAGATGAGAAAGGAAATGAAAAGAAAGAAAACAGAAGCGAAGTCCCCCAGGTTAAAGCAACTATATAGCGAACAGTACAGCCAACTGGACAGGGAAGTTAAACGCCAAACCCGAGCCAACAAAAGGAATTTCCTAGACGATCTTGCAAAACAGGCAGAAGAGGCAGCACTGAGAAATGAACAAAGCACAGTATACAAAATAACTAAATTCATCAGCAGAAAACAAGGTGCAAACAATATTACATTAGTAAGAGATAAGCAAGAAAATCTCATCAAGACAGCAGAGGGACAGGAAACAAGATGGGCAGAGCACTTCAGAGAAACTCTGAACAAGGAAATACCAGAGACACAATTGAATGTTCCTGAGGCTGAAAATGATCTAGATGTAAATACAGACATTCCACGAAAAGAAGAAATCATCACAGCAATCAAAGGGTTAAAGAACGGTAAAGCTCCGGGCCATGATAACTTAAATGCAGAGCTATTTAAGACAGACCCTGAGCTAGCAGCAGAACTATTAGAACCACTATTTGCACAAGTGTGGAAAACGGGGACAACTCCATCAGAGTGGAACAAAGGAATAATTGTCAAATTGCCCAAGAAGGGAGATCTTTCAGACTGCAATAATTGGAGAGGAATCACTCTTCTCTCAGTTCCCAGCAAAAATACTAGGCAGGATAATTATACAGAGAATTTCAAAGGCAGTAGACTACAAACTGAGGAAAGAACAAGCAGGATTTAGAAAGAACAGAAGATGTGTAGACCATATATTCACTCTCAGGAACATTATAGAGCAGTGCTCAGAATGGCAAAGACAGCTTTACATAAACTTTGTTGATTTTGAAAAGGCTTTTGACAGCATACATAGGGACAGTTTATGGAAAATACTGAGGGCTTATGGAATTCCAAGCTGCATAGTGTCAATCATTAAAAAGCCTCTATGCCAACTTTACGTGTAGTGTTGGGCAGAGCAACCTAACCTTCGAGGTGAAGACAGGAGTACGACAGGGATGCCCCTTATCAACCACTCTATTTTAAACAGTCATAGACTGGGTGATGCGCCAGACAACAGAGGGCAGTCCAAGAGGAATAAGATGGACTACATTTTCAACATTGGAAGATCTGGAATATGCAGATGACATTGCACTGCTGGCACATTCACATCAACACATCCAGGAAAAAACGGATAGACTTAATAAATTTAGCCAGCAGGTGGGCTTGAACATCAATTTAAAGAAGTCTGAGGTCATGACGCTCAATGTGAGCAACCCTGAGCCCATATCAGTAAGGAATCAGCAACTGGTACAGACAGACACCTTCACATACCTAGGAAGCATAGTAACACCAGACGGTGGGGCAGGCAAAGACATCAACATCAGAATGAATAAGGCAAGAACAGCCTTCTTTAGCCTAAATAACATCTGGAAGTCCTCCCAAAACAGCACAAGCACAAAATTAAGATTATACCAGAGTTGCGTGCTTTCTGTGCTTCTCTATGGTGCGGAATGCTGGAGCGTCACAGAGAAGGAAATGTCAAAATTGTCCTCTTTTCACACAACATGCCTAAGAAAAATTCACCGAATCTTTTGGCCGAATACCATCACCAACCAAGATCTGCTTACTCGTAGCAAGCAAGAGGACATGCATACCATCATAGCTGGCAGACGCTGGAGCTGGGTTGGTCATGTCCTCAGAAGAGACCCCGATGCCATCACAAGAACAGCTATGCTTTGGACCCCTGAAGGAAAGCGAAAGAGAGGCCGACCAAAAACAACTTGGCGGAGGACTGTGGAGGCTGAGATGCAAAGAATGAACCAGAGTTGGGGCACTGTACGAAGGATGGCCAACGACCGTGCAAAGTGGAATCAATTTGTTGTTGCCCTACAAGACGCCACTAGGCGTGATGGCCACTGACTGCTTTGACGGTCGGTGGTTAAGGATCGAAGAAGAAGACTACAAAAATCACCAATGCTGCAGTTGTGGCTCTACGCTCTATAATAAGTGGACAAGATAATGATGATAATATCACAAGTGGGAATAAAATGTGAGGTTGTCCTTCCCAGGTCTCTTTCCCCAAACACTTTCCACAGTAGGCGTGCTGGTCTCACAACGATCCACCCCCATCTGAATCTCGATAGCTCCGGTAAATCCAGGACAAGACGTCATGGTGCATGTGAACATCTTCCTGCCATTCCCACAATTTGTGCTGAAGGCTTGAATTTTGCGATCATGTTTCCTACATCCCTCTAGGTGGCACACACCAATTTGAAGAGGTTGCTTATATTTCTTCTCTTGTTCACACCAGATTTGATTGTATTTATCTCTTATGCGTTTATTTAGACCATCCACGCGCTGCACCATCTTATCAAGCCTGTCTGCTAAGTCCAGATCGTGGGTCACATGTATCATCTTACACCAGTCGGTCCTGATGTCACTACTCACATGCAACGTGCCACTGAGTGTGACAACATCATTGCAGGTTTCAGGTGTAAGGCCTCTATCAAAGAAGAGATGACTCGTAGTGTGTGCTGCCTCTACGTCGTCGTAGACAACATGAGTCGCTGTCTGTATATGAATAAGAGCAAACTGTGTTTTTGGCACAGAAGAGATTAAACATTCCTTACAGGTACATGTTTTATTGCCTAAGTTGTCATCTGTGTGTTTCTGCACTTTACATATCCATCCAGTTCCTCTTCTCAAATAGCGTCTACCTCTGTCACTGTAGCACGGATAAGACTTGTCACTACCAGGATACGTTGCAGGTCTGCTATCACTGACACACTTAACTGAAATGAGAACAGTTACATCTGACTGAGCTCGGATATACTCCACTAGATCATGGTCACGGTAGCCACGGGGTAGATGGTTCACGTTGACTTGGTCTATGGGTATAAAGTCCAAGTGGCCTAGATGTTTCTCTCAGAAAAATCTCCGAAAAGATCTACCTCTCCTCCTTTATTGACCTCACACTCCCATGATCCTGGTAGACAGATAACAAATATGCTATCAATACAAAATTATCTCTGTAACTATAATGACGGGTAGCTGCATATAAGTAATTTTAAATAAAATAGTTTAGCTACAGTTATCAGCGATGTCATGAAGCTGTCAATAAAACTTCTTCATAATACAAATTTTGAGAGAGAGATGTAGAGAGAGAGGGAACAGAAATGAATACTGGTAATGTTGAGAGAGAGAGAGAGAGAGAGAGAGAGAGAGAGAGAGAGAGAGAGAGAACGAACGAACGAACTTTATTTTCAAAGGGTTAAGAATTGGGCACGCAGGCCCGTCTGACATTCTGCCCTTCCTCTCTCTCTCATCATGTATACTAATATCCTTTCATCCTCACATTTACTTTAAGCATTATTAAGGCATTTATAATGATAAAAGTAATATTACATTTGCAATAATAATCATCATAATTAAAGTGTTTTTTAAAATAAAATAAAAATAATAATAAAAACCCCCCAAAAATTCATAATAATAATGAATTTGAAAAAAAATAATAATAATAATAAAAAACAATAACAACAAGACATAAGAATCGAATTCTTCGTACTGTAAATTAGTGATTTGAGACATATTCAGATGTATGTTATAAGAACTTGTAAAATGTTCATACGGTGTTCAACTGAATGACTCAGGGACTTTTTTTTTTTTAGGTTCATCAAGATGAGGTGGGTAAACAGTTACGTTCCTCGCTGTCTTTGCGTCCCAAACTCAAGACCAGAATCAGACAAGGTCGATAGTTAGATAGACATATATGAAAGCAATTAATTTGCCAAGGGTTGAAAATCGGACACAGTCCCCTCTTTCATTCTTCCTTCCTCTTGCTCATCTTTTATTACTGTTAGTCAAACATTCTCCAGCGTACTGAAAGTATTAATTTAAGGGCAGTGCAACATTACAAGGAAGTATAACAGCATACATTAACAGTACCTGATCATAAAATTAAGAATAGAAGTTATTAAGGATATAATATTAAGAATAAGTATATTGTAATGAAAACTAGATCATCAGAGCCTCCATACAGTATATTAGATAAAAGTACAACACAATCAGTTAGGGTGGCATATAATCAGCACTCATAAAGTATTTGAACAGTATACGATTGTATGAGTAAGGACTGTGCATGTTTTTCAGGTCATTGGGAAGATTGTTCCAAAGATAAGCAGCTGAGTAAGCCAAACTAGTTTTAAATAGGTCAAGTCTGGGCTTGGGTACCTGTAATTTGTTTAAGCGCTGACTACGTCTGTCATTGTATTTTAAAAGCGGCCATACTTTGGAGAATTCTGTGACAAGATTTTGTGAATAAATTTCCCTTTGTTAAAGAGGAAGCGCTTCCTGGGGGGTAATATTTGAAGATAATTATATAAATCTATACAATGTGATTGGTGTTTATCAGCAACAAGGCGCATTGCGCGTTTTTGAAGCGAGTGGAGCCTTTTTGTGTTGGAGACAGAACAACCATCCCAGATTGTGGAACAATAGCCTAGATGCGTTTGTATATGAGATACGTAGAACATTTTCCTTGCCTCTTCATCCAGGAAATGTTTAATTTTGGCTAATTGGTAAACTTTTTGTGCTGTTTGCTTTGTGAGTGCATGTACATGTGATACCTAGAGTTCTGTGTTCATTTACGTTTTCAATTAGTGATGTTCCAATGAAGAGCTGAAGTGTTGTTTTCTGCAAGTTTTGTAGTTTTTGTCTGGTTGATATTAACATACATTTTGTTTTACTAATATTTATTTGCATGCGATTCTCGTTGCTCCACGTAATAAGATTATGTGTATCGTTTTGTAAAGATTGTTCTAGTGTGGTGCAACTTTTATCACTAGTATAAACAGTACAGTCATCGGCAAAAAGGTCACATGACGAGTGTTTGAAGTATAAAGGAAGATCATTAATGTATACGGTAAAGAGAAGAGGGCCGAGAATAGAGCCCTGAGGAACACCTGTATGGACAACGGTTGGGCTCGACAAGGAATTATTGTAAGAGACTATTTGTTGTCTGTCTGACAGAAACGATTTAATTAACTTTACCAGCTTAATATTTACTTTCATTGTTTCTAATTTTCTGATTAAAATAAAGTGATCTATCATATCAAATGCTTTTTTGAAGTCTACAAATATTGCTCCACATATATTATCGTTATTGATGTTTAGGTGCCAATTGTCTATCATCTTTGTTAAGGCTGTGTGGCATGAATGCTTTGGTCTAAACCCCGACTGACTGTCGATTAGCAGGTCATTATTGGCTAGGTGTTGTAGAGTTGTTTTGTGGATGTGTTTTTCCAGTGGTTTGGACAGCGACGATATAAGAGAAATGGGCCTATAGTTACTAAGATTACTACTATCAGATGAACCTGGTTTGAGAAGTGGGTATACTTTAGCGCTTTTAAAAGCGGATGGAAAGTAACTCCTTGCGATACATTGATTATATATGTATGTCAGTGAATCACTAATAGCAGGTGCGGCAAAGCGCAGTATTCAATTACTGATTCCATCAAGTCCCGATGAGTTATTATCTTTAAGGCCTGTAATATAGTTATAAACTTCGTTAACTGTTATAAAAGGGATGTCGGGTGGAATTGTGTTATAGCACGTTTCACTAGCTTTGCCCAACTTCAAAATGCTATATCTCAGCGAATATGTAACGCATATAAGTGAAATTTTGTGTGTGAATTTGAAATGGTATAGACCCTATGAATTAAATTTTTCATTAAAATGCGGTCATTGGTTTCAATTTTCGTTTCTTTGCGATATAATATAAAATCCTACTTGCCAACACACATCACACGCACACATATTGAAATGTCTACAGTAAATTATACGACCTCATTTGCACATTTTTGGTTTATCAAGCAATTGGCATGATTTTTGAGTGAAATTGCGTGAAATCGCACTTCTTGAACACAAAATAGTTTATATCCGGTGCTACTCACACATTGTCAATCAGTGGCGTGTCTACAAAAAGTATTGTGTGGTTAACTAGGAAAATGAGTCTGCGAGTACAATTTATGACATTACAGCTAATCACAAATAGGATTTTTAAGTATTTCTGCAATGAAGCTACTCGTGGAAAACTATATCATTCTATTTCAAACCCACAAAAGAGGACTATTCATGCCTTGGGGGATAATCAAACGATCATTGCACCGCTGGATAGCGACATCTAAAATTTCTAATTCTAGTGTTTTACACACGAAAATTAGGCCAAGAGTGGTGGATATTTTGACAGAGAATTGATCCGGAGAGAAATTTGCAATATGTTTCACAATAATGAGGCAGTGACTTTAAGGAAATTGAAAATTTGGTTAAGAAAGAATAATGACATTGATATTTCCAAATCTACGCTATGGAGGACTATTAGGAGTTTGGGATTCACTTTTAGAAAATATGTTGGTGGTAGAAACCTTATTTGTGAGAAGCCTCATATAGTTGCAATGAGAAGCAAATATTTACGCGAGATCAGAGAAATGAGAAGAGATTGTTATGATTTTGTGTATTTAGATGAAACTTGGATCAATTCTCACCACAGTAATGAACGAGAACGGCAATCATTTGATGGGACAACTAAGAGACTAGAACCAAGCAGCAAAGGACAGCG
The DNA here is from genome assembly GCA_024509875.1 of Oreohelix idahoensis. Taxonomy (NCBI): domain Eukaryota; kingdom Metazoa; phylum Mollusca; class Gastropoda; order Stylommatophora; family Oreohelicidae; genus Oreohelix; species Oreohelix idahoensis. The sequence continues at coordinate 9,211 of JAMPIV010011609.1, forward strand.
CCTAATAATTGCACATCCAGGAAGCAGCCATCATGGGCTTCTAAATAATAATGAACTCATATTTGTTTCAAAATCCACAGTTATTAGGGATTACCATACAGAGATGAATGGCAAGATATTTCAAGATTGGATTGTGAATCATGTACTTCCTTCCTTGGATAGACCGTCGTGTTTGATAATGGACAATGCTTCATATCACAACGTTGTGGCACCAGAAGATAAAGTTCCTAATTCATCAAGTACTAGAGATGTAATAACGATTTGGCTGACCATAAACAACATTCCATTCAACGAAATTTCCCTGAAGCCTGAGTTACTTGGAATTGTAAAAAAAGACACAGCGTACAAAGATATTTCACATAGACAAGGCAATCCATGAACATGGTCACAGATGTTTAAGATTGCCTCCTTACCATTCTCACTTAAACCCAATAGAATTAGTATGGGCTAAAATTAAGGAACAGGTAGCAACAGAAAATAGAACGTTCAAATTAAAATGATGTGAAATACGTATAAAAGCCGCCATCTCCAATATAGCCAGGGATTATTGGAAGAAATGTGAGAGCCATCTGTTACAAGAGGAAGAGGAATATTGGAAGAATAATGGTTTGTCCTTCATTCAGCCGAGATTGATTATCAATTTCTCAGAGACATCTGATTATGATTCGGATGAAGTTTAATTTCTTTAAAGATGACCTTACCGTTATTTACAAGCACATTAGAGGAGCAACGTTCCATTATGATATTTATGAACCGCAAAAAGAGGTGATACCCATTGAAATAATTAGATCAAGGAAGGTCCAGTTTGGTAGCGCACTAAATGTCAGTGACAAACAATGTCACGAGTATCTCTCATGCAGATCATTTAAGTAAATCATCTTCAACAGGTATTCATATGCAAACGTGATGGCCACATTATTGTAATAGTAGACACGCCTTTGCCTAATCAATTCACAGAATCTGTGCATGAAGTGGTAAATTTCTTTTCTCGATACACAATAATTAGTATGCCGACAAAGATCAAAGGATTTCATCCGTTTATGGGAACTAGACAAGATGCACAGATATAAAGTATATATTTGTTGGGTCTAACCCAATATAACATCGTATGCAAAAAATGGCCATTAATACGTTGGACGGTTAATCAGATAATTTCATTTGTTTGAGGGAAAAGCTAGTGAAACGTGCTATAGTACATTTGTTCTCGCAGAACGTTGATAATTTGCTTAAGTCACAAGGGGGGAGACGGATGGTGGATTTTATATTGTTGATGTCTGCCTGAAAATGATTGCTTAAGTCTGTACAAGTAAGTGGCGTATTGGGAGTGGTGGGGTCTGTCTGGAAAATTTCGTTTGTTCACTAAAGTGTTGATTGCCTTCCATTTCTCTTTACTGTTTGTTTTACTCTGAACTAAATTTCTAAAGTAGTTTTTCTTTTCTCTGCGAATTAAGTATTGTACTTTATTTCTTATTGTCGATATGTAGTGATATACTTATTTATTTTGCGCGCTCTTCTCTTTGTCTCATAGCGTCAAGAACTTCTTGTGTGATCCATGGAGATTTAATTTGCCTTTTCACGCGAATTTCTTTAGTAGGCGCATGCTTATTAAAAATACTATAAAATATCATTGTCCACTATGCGATGGCGTCATCAGGATCAGGAATTTGAAAAACGTTGGCGAGAGGCACAGTTCGCAAATCATTCAAAAATAATTCACGGTTGAAATTTTTAAGACTTCTATATTGAAAACTAATGTGTTTTTTTTTTGGAGATTTGTACCCATTTTTTGCCCAAATGCAACATATGGGATAATGGTCACTCATAGCAATAGTAGGGATGGAGCATTCTATAAATTTTTCTGGACAGGTTACATAGATGTGATCGATCAGTGTGGATGACGTTGCTGTTACTCTGGTAGGTTTGTTGACTATTTGTTTCATATTATACGATGCTATGATGTTGGTCATATATTGTTTGGCTTGTGCATGTCGATATTAAAATCACCAAGAAGAATAATTTCGTTAACTGTAGTAATAACTTTATCCATCATGTTGGTAAAAACCTTCAAACCATGTTGTTCCTACACTGGATTACGATAAAGATATCCGATTAAAATAGATCTTTGCTTTTGGGGCTTTATCTATACCATATGCATTCTATATCTATAGTCTCAAGATCGTTTCTGCGGCGATAACTGAGAGAAGTAGAATAAATATAAACTGCTAGACCCGTCTCTAATTGTCTACTAGAATCTCGCCGAATTGTTTTTAAAACCTCTGAGCGCAATGTCATCGTCGGTTATTTTCTCATTCAGACGACTTTCGGAAAAACCAAAAACCTGGAAATTTTGGTTAAGAATTTGTGTGAGTTCTGGAAATTTTACCTAAAAGATGGTTTACGTTCAAGTGGCAAGCCGTAAACCAGTTGTATTTAGTAATTGTTCATAATTACCTGACATTTTTATGTGAAAGAAGTTTTACGCTCAAATAGAAAATAAATAACTAAATAAACATCACGAGGTTGCTATATATGTGAGATTAATAGTAATAGTACATAAATGCACATCTTAATACAACAAATTACAAACAATTCAGATAACTGTACTAGGTAAAAATTGTAAGAAAACTGTCACACAACAAGCACACCCATCCACACTGTGAAGGTTAACAACAAAGTTAAGCTGCACCAAGAGAATAGACGTGCAGGCAAACAAACAGATACTGAGAATAAATAAATAAAGCATTATCGGACAGTTACTGGTCCTACAGAGACGTCGACTTGTGAAGGGAACAGTCACTGATAATGTTGAGGAGAGGGTTGTGGACAATAAAAGCGAGATGGATTTGGCCGTAAAAGATGATTCATTTGGTAGTAGGTGTTCGCGGGATGTTGAGGTACTGTTGTTGGATGAATGGGATATTCCGGCCAGTAGGACCTCCAAGTGTAAGGTGCGTAGTTCAAGAGGCTTTGCTAGTGTAGAAAGTTATGAAAGGTTGGGTGTGCGGGTTGATATGGGAAAACCTGTGATGACAACGATGATAGGTGATCTCTCATTGGTGTCTGGTGCGACAGCGGGCGTGGTGAGATTTCAGTAGGTGGACCCTGAGTTGGTTGAATTGAATCTTTTACAGATCTTTGAGGATGGAGTGTCTCAGGTTGTTGTTGAGGTGGGTCGTCGGTCGTAGAATGTTGCTGAAGGCCGATATTATTGGCTGTTTCTTGCACATCTGTAGTTCTAATAAGGGGTCTGTCTTGATACTCCTGATTGTGTGACATTGTTGTCTGGCTGGTGCTTGAAGTTGTGGGTAATGGCGGAAACTCAAATTCGTAAATTGCATTAGAGGAGTAGCTGGTTACATTCGTGTGTCGTTTTGAAGGATACTTGGATGCTGATGTGCTGGCTGTGCCTCTGAGGGTGTTTTCTGGAAATTTGATGTTTCTCGCCAACATACTGGTTCCTTGATCGGATAAGGAAATGTCGCCGCTATAAAGATGCTTCCTAGGAGCTCCGGATGTGGCAAGGAACGATGAGTGTTCTATAAATGTGTGGTGGTGTCAGACGCAATGCTTTTTCAGTTTTGTGTTGTTCATCTCAACAGATTTCCTATAATGTGAACGAACTGGAGGTATAATAGCTGATAAATATACCTTTGCATTTGGGAACAGGAACTGGAAGTTACTTGTGATTTGATTTAGCTCTATTTGTGCAATTTCGTTATGCTTTAGCGCGTCCGACTGACCAATGTGCACAGTGACCCTGGCTACATCAAGATCAGTTTCATATCTTTTAAGGAGAGTCAGTATGTCCTGCGCAGATGCCCAATTTTTGTAGCGAACAGTGACCGTGTCTATATCTGCTGTTACTAATTTACATTTTTGAAGGTCCTTCACATTTTGGTCACCAAAGATGAAGTGTTTCCTTCTATTTGAAAGACGTGTGTGTGTGCCGGTGGCAGTGCGTGCTGTTTCTTGTGTTTGAACTATGCTGGGATTGTGTGTAAGTTTCTTGCTGTGATGTGAACTGGCTATTGGCAGTGGGGGCTGCCGAGTAGAAATCTGGACAGGGATTCTGCTCACGTCTGCAGGGAATTCCAGAATGCACAGGTCATGGTCTTCTTTATGGCTCGGTTCAGCTTGTGTCATATGTTGTACTTCACTGCCGTCGGAATTTCCCTCTGAGCTTGTGTTTGTGTTACACTGTCTGTACTTATTCTGCTGCTGTGTGCTTTCTTTCTGTTGTTCAGACTCGTTTCTCTCACAGCTATTTTTGAGGGACATGTGGTCAGCATGGAGCTGCTCGTAAGCTTTTTTGAGGCTGCTCAGCTCTGCTTTTAGTATCTCCATCTCAGACAATATTATTAAAAATTGATCTTGTGACGAGTGCATAGGTAATGTAAGAGGGGATGTTGTTGAACTACTGTCAAAGGTGCTTGATAGGTGTTCTGTCTCTGTGATGTCACTTGTATCAGCTAACGCTGGTGACTTTGGTTTTGTCTGCGACATCTTTTTGCACTTTTTATTGGGAGTTATGTTTGTTGTGATATCAGCGGGAACAGTGGAATGTGTGATTGCTAACTTCTTAGATTCAGACGTTTTTGCAGGAATACTTTGAACTGGTACATTTGATATGATGGCCTCTCGACTGACTCCAGCAGTAGTTGCTGATTTCCATAAATTATTCAGGTCCGTACTAACCCAGTCTTTAATAGCGCACTCTGCACCCTGTATCATTACTTTATTTGTTGTGTTATAGAAATGTAGGACAACCTCTCCTGTGGAAATAACATCTTCTACATATGAACCATTAGCGTCAGTCCTTGCTTCAACAGTTAACCTAGATTCATAGTATGCCTTAGACAGGCTACGTAATGCTTCCTATTCGATTAAGGTAGAAAACGTAAGAATCGCACACTGGTTATTGTTCTTATAAGATAATGTTACGCATGGCGTGTATAGCGTGCTGGTCTTCAAACTTCGAGTTTTCTTTTTAACCGCTTTAGTAACATTCAAAATGTAGTCCTTTTGTTTGGTATCTTTTGTGTTCGGTCGGGTTCTACCGACCGAATTTACGTGTAGCATTGTGAATGAGAAAGGTAATTAACCAGGCGTATTTAATGGGCGTGGAAAGTGGTCAATTATAGTCGTTCACTCCGCTCTAATTGACAGCTTGACTCGGTCGACACACATATTTACCGGTGACCAATTTCTAAAGCCACGGTTCTCTGACATTCCGTAGGGTGTAATAAAACATCCATTTCTGTCGGCTACCCCAATTATCAGAGCTGACCATGTGGAACGTTTAGTAATTCCAACACAAAAGCGACTTCCTATACTTATAATAGAAGATATGCTAGTCTTCATTTTTCCTAAAAATCACATTTCATATTCACATGAACACAATAATATGTATTTCATCATAAAGCAACTAACATTATGTACATTTGATATAAAAATCCTTCAGAAATATTGCTAGAGATGCAGTTTAAAAATCCAAATGTAGGACTCCACAAAAACACGTCCGCACGCTAGAACTCCCTGGACTAGATCGAGAGAGAGAGAGTGAGAGAGAGAGAGAGAGAGTGAGAGAGAGAGAGAGAGAGAGAGAGAGAGAGAGAGAGAGAGAGTACAGAGAGGGAAGTAAAAAGGTCAAACAAATGAGAAGACAATTAGTTAAAATGAGAAAATAGAGAGGGAGAGAGGACGGTGAGGTCTACTGAGAAACTGAGAAACTCAGAGACAGAGAAAGAGAGGTCTGAGGTATGATGAATAAATGATAAATAATGTCGAGAAAGAGAAAGGGCAGACATGTATAGTAAAATTATTGAGAAAACAGCAGACAGTGAGTTATAGTGAATAAACTGAGACACAAAGAAATAGACAGCGAGAGAGAGGTAGGTGTGTGAGGTATAATGAGAAAATTTAGAGAAAGAGGACAGTGATGTAAAGTGAAAAAACTTTGAGGTATATTGAATATAGCTCTGAGGTAAAGAGGAAAATAAGGGGGAGGGGGGGGGGAGAGAATGAGCAAGGACAGAGGTTTTCTTGTTGAGGTTGTCGTTCATTGCTGAACAATCCTTGACCTTATCTACATTGTAGATATAGGTGTTTCTACAATTTAGAAACGTGTTCTTTCTCTGGCATTCTATCCCGCCCAGCTTTCATCTAAAAAATCTTCACATCTGATATGGTGTCAGACTGTCACTGGTTGCCTCCCCTGCTTTGCAGTAGTGGTCCAACAGTGGCCAAAACTCAAGAGTGTCTAATATGGGCCTTCAAAGGCGTCTACTTTCGCACAAGATTACTCTTGACAGAGTTGTATATAGAAGAGTAATGACGCTTCTATCCCAAGTTAGTTTTCAAAAAGATATTTCCGAAGTTAAGAAGAATGCTGCATGGGTAGGGCAATTGTTAACTTTATATCGGTCCTCTACCTTTTATGAAGAATTAAGCAATTATTAATTTCAGCTCCTCAAACCCCCACCCCGATTTACTCAGTGGAATTCTTATTATTAAGGTATAGCTATGTTTAGAGTGTATTTAGTAAATTGACTGAGACCAACATGCAGTACATTTAAAATGATTAAATCAATGTTAAATTTGTATAATTTAAAATCACAATTTTAATAATCATTTAGGTTTAACAAGGCTTTAGAAAATTTGAATAATGATTTAACAGAAAGTTGCCATCACTGTTGTGATGGGATGAAAGTTTATAAAGAAGTTAACGTGCCAGCTTATATGTTTCATTTATCCACCATTGGTAGGTTCTGCTCCCGCTGATGGTTTGATTCTTGGTAGATTGATCACGCTCGTCGCTGGTCAAGGTAGTTTTGGCGCAGCACCTTCCCAGAAATGACAGGGAGTGTCTACAAAGTTGGTCCCTCATCTTAAAACTCAGGTGACTGTTCCCTTCTTGTTCCAGAGATAGTACCTTCAACTGATACCACCAAAAACTATGGTAAAAGAGAAACAAAACGCTCTCCTGAGAATTGCATTTTCCAACCCATAGTTATGGGTCTCCTTCTCTCTATTCCATGATCCTATCTACCTCAGAATTTACCCTCGATAAGAAAACTTTCTTTACATTTAAATGAAAATGTTAATAGTACAGATAGAACATGTTTACATTTACATCTCCACTGATTGAAAAGTGTTAACAATATAAATTGAATATGTTTTCATTTATATCTACACTTGTTGAACAGTTTGAAACTTTCTTTAATTTTAAAGTGAATATGTTTACATAGACAATTACCTGGTTTGAAAATGTAAATCTTATACTTAGAATGTACATCATTTCTTTCATCTTTCCCTCCCTGCTCCTTACGGAACTTGGGACTACCTATGCTTTTAGTTCTCTGTGAGAAACTAGCAGTAAAGCAGTCACCAGCCCTTGCTGTGGTAGTTCATGAAATCATCATTCTATACGCTGCGGTTGCCAGCTTCAAATGACTTGGACATCCACTAGCGATTTTCACATATTAATATTTACATGGCAATATATACATATTAATTCATATGTTAGTAATGAAATAATATAAAATGTAAAATGCACAACTTACGCCAATCCTGGCTCACAGACTTTTCGCTCGGATGAATAATGTTAAGGCACTGGTAGATGCATCTTACACGTGTACTTGGGGGTCGTTATTTTAATAGTAGATTCCCTCTTTGACTCCACGTGTTTCAGTTTCCTCAGATTCCGGTTCCTTATTTAAAATGTTAGTTTTCCATGGGCTGTGTAAGTCTTTCCAAAATACTCCAATAAAGGTCAGTTCTGATAAAATGGAATTCTAATCAGCAAACAGTACCACTGCTCAAGCGTTTCAACCCCGTGCTCCACCAGGAACCTTCTCATGTCAGGTTCAGCGAGTCCTTGAACTGCTCCACGATAATCATCTCCTTCAGACTTTCATAAGATTCATCGAAGATGCTGAGGGATCCCGACTTCTCCAAGTAAGTTTCTACCCTAATAGCAAATAGTCTAAACGATTCATCTTACTGCCTCTTACCATCACGGAATTTACTATGAAAAGTCTCTGCGTTAAGTATAAAATGCTGAAGCAGATCATTCTTTAACATGTCGTTGTTGTTCTGTTCTTCCATGGGCATTTTGAGAAACACGTCGTAAGCAGATCCCCTCAGACTCTGGGATCGCTTCATGTTGTATCTCTCCCTCTCCAAACCATATGTAGCTGCTAAGGATTCAAACCTAGAGAGGTAGATGTATATTTCCTCTGAAGCCTCAGAGTAGACATCTAATTGGAAGGATACTGCACTAGGCACCACTGCATGAGAAATGTTTCCCTCATTGCTACCATGAGAACTGCCAGACCCGCCATTGTTAGAACTAGAATCAATTCTTCTTCCTTCAATCTAAAATTCTTTCAACCTAATGGCGTGGGCTCTGTCCGCTTCCCTTTTGGCTCTTTTCATATCTCATTCATAACCCTCCACTCCCAAAGGAGCATAGGCCTTCAACAAACACATGCCAAGTCCTCCTGTCACGTGCCATCATCTCAAGTTCTTTCCACGTTCTCCTCATCATTTTCACCTCTGTTTCCAGCTCTCTTCTCCATGTACTTCTTGGTCTACCTCTGCCTCTCTTGCCCTGGGGGTTCCAGAACAAGGACTGCCTTGTAATGCTATCAACAGGTTTCCTCAGTGTGTGTCCTATACATCGCCATCGTCTTCTTCTCATCTCTTGTTCCACTGGCACTTGTCTAGTTCTTGTCATCAGTTCCACGTTGGTAACCTTGTCATACCATTTTAATCCCTCTATTCTACGCAAGCACCCATTTATGAAAGTCTGTAGCTTTTTGGTTGTTGTCTTTGTTGTTCTCCATGTCTCAGAGCCATACAATAGGACTGACTTCACATTTGAGTTGAAGATTCTTATTTTCGTGTTGGATCCGATTTCTCTTGATCTCCATATATTTCCCAATGCAATGAAAGCTCCTCTTGCCTTTTGTATTCTTATTTTGATATCGCTGTCTGTCCCTCCAACTTTGTCTATATTACTGCCAAGATATGTGTACGATTCTACATCTTGTATTGGTGTTTCTTCAAGTTCAACCCTGTTATCATTACCTGCATTTATTCTCATTATTTTTGTCTTTTCCCTGTGTATTTTCAGACCCAATTGCTGTGACCTCTCATCGAGTGTTTTCAATTTGTCCTGCATCTGATTACGGTTATGGGACAGAAGAGCCAAGTCATCAGCAAAATCCAGATCATCCAACTGCTTAGTCAGAGTCCACTGGATTCCATTTCTGTTGTGTGTTGTCGATGATCTCATAACCCAATCTATTGCCAGCAAGAAAAGAAATGGAGACAAGAGGCATCCCTGTCGCACTCCTGTTCTTATCCCAAACGGTTCTGTAAGCTGTCCTTCGTGAAGAACTCTGCATGTCATGTCTTCATATGTTTTCTTTATTAAATTAATGATCTTCAGGGGAACTCCATAATGCCTCATCAATTTCCAAAGTGATTCTCTGTCTACACTGTCAAATGCCTTTTCGTAGTCCACAAATCCGATGTATAGTGGTGAATTCCATTCCAGACTTTGTTCAACTATTATTCTCAAAGTGGCTATCTGGTCTGTACATGATCTGTTTTGTCGAAAACCTGCTTGTTCATCTCTCAGTTTCTTGTCTATGGACTCTTTTAATCTCTCAAGGATAATCCTGTTTAATACTTTTCCTGGCACTGATAGTAACATTATTCCTCTATAATTTGTGCACTCTTGTAAATTTCCCTTCTTAGGCAACTTAACCAGATATCCTTCCTTCCATTCTGCTGGTATCTCTTCCTTTTCCCAGACTTTACCAAGTAATTTATATAACATCTCTGTAGCCGTGTCGATATCTGCTTTGATGGCCTCTGCTGGAATGCCATCAGGTCCAGACGCTTTTCCCTCTCTTAGAAGCTTTATGGCTTTCTTTATTTCTTCCTTCGTTGGTCTTTCACCGTTAATTTGTAGCTCTTCTTCTGCTGGCTGGATGTCCGGCGGGTTTTGTGGAGCTGGTCTATTGAGAAGGTCCCCAAAATATTCTGTCCACCTCTTCATTTGCTCTTGTATATTGCTGAGCAGTTTCCCATTCTTGTCTTTTATGAGGCAACTTGTTTGCTTGTATTTCCCTGTTAGCTTCTTTGTGCTGCTATACAGTTCTCTCATATTTCCTTTGGCTGCAGCATCTTCTGCCTCTCTTGCCAACTCCTCAATATACTTCCTCTTGTCTCTTTTGATACTTCTTTTTACTTCTTTGTTTGCTTCTGTGTACACTTCTTGAGCCTTGGCTTTGGAACTTCTGGTTTTGCTTGTGTTTAACTCTGCTTTCTTGTTTTTCCTGTCTTTTATCTTATTGATGGTTTCTGTTGTTATCCATGCTTTTTGTTGTCTTTCCCTTTTCCCCAGTATTTCTTCACATGTCTCCTTCCATACTGTTTTGACCTGCTGCCAATAGTCTTCTGTATTCTCTACATCTTCCAGCTGTTGGAGCACTTGGAATTTGTTGGATACTGTGACCGCAAATTTGTCTCTTGTTTCTTGATTTCTTAGCTGTCCTACATTAAACTGTTGTCTATAATTTTGCATTGTTGCATATCTCTTGAGTTTCATTTTTACTTTGGCTATCAGAAGATGGTGATCTGATGCCACATCTGCTCCTCTATATACCTTTACATCCTGCAATGATGATCTAAACTTCTTGTTTATGCATATATGATCAATCTGATTTTATGTTCTATGGTCTGGTGATATCCATGTTGCCTTGTGTATTCTCTTATGTGGAAACATGCTTCCTCCTATAGCCAGTTGATTGAAGCACAGAAGTTTGCGAATAGTTCTCCATTTTCATTCATTACTCCTAGCCCATGTTTTCCCATGACTTCTTCAAATCCGGTGTTGACTGTACCTATCTTTGCATTCATGTCACCCATCAAAATTGTGATGTCTCTTCTTTTTACTTTATCCATAATTTCCTGTAGTTTAGTATAAAATGCTTCTTTCACAGACTCTTCTTTGTCATTAGTTGGTGCATAACATTGGATGACATTTACATGAATTTTCTTTTTAGCTGTTTTGAAAGAAGCTGTTATTATTCTGGGTCCAACAGCTTCCCATTCAATGAGTGCTTTCTGTGCTTCTTTAGATAACATAAGAGCTACCCCTTCACTGTGGTGTGAACTTTCGTCTTCATGTCCTGAGGACAGCACCAATTCACCTGTGATGAGTTTCTTCCTGTCTACCCCCTTCCACTTTGTTTCACACATTCCCAGAACCTCGATTTTGTATTCCCTCATTTCTGCTGCTACTTGCGCCACTTTCCCTTGTTCGTTTAATGTCCGAACATTCCAGGTGCCAAATCTGGAAGTTCTCCTAGAAGAAAGAAGGTTAGTCAGCAACACAGACTCCTTTCGGCTTTCTCTGTGTTGCATCATACGCCTCCCCGCGAGAGGACCTTCCCCTGTCTTGGATGGCTGTGTTTTATTTTCTTTATTTGACTTGTCCATATTTGTTGAAGTTTTTTGTGGTTTAAATTTTTTAACAGGATGGTGTAACCGGCCCCATGCCCAACCCTCCTTAGTCGCTTTTTACGACATGCTTGGTAGGGGACAGTGTTACTATTCTTTGCTCCCCTTTCGGGCCCCGGTAACACACGGGTGATTGCACAAATTATAGAGGAATAATTTTTCTATCAGTGCCAAGAAAAGTGTTAAACAGAATCATCCTTGAGATATTAATAGAGTACATAGACAAGCAACTGAGAGTTGAACAAGCAGGTTTTCGACAAAACAGATCATGTACAGACCAGATAACCACTTTGATAATAATAGCTGAACAAAGTCTGGAATGGAATTCACCGCTATACATCGGATTCATGGACTATGAAAAGACATTTGACAGTGTAGACAGAGAATCACTTTGGAAATTGATGAGGAATTATGGAGTTCCCATGAATATAATTAACTTAATAAGGAAAACATATGAAGACATGAGTAGTATAGTAGGGAGGAAACAGGTCGTATTCTGAAGGCGCGTGACTTTTATATAGTCTGCAGGTGCATGACTTTTATATAGTCTGCAGGCGCGTGACTTTCATATAAGGAAAATCTGCAGGCGCGTGACTTTTATATAAGGAAAATCTGCAGGCGCGTGACTTTTATATAGTCTGCAGGCGTGTGACTTTTTATATAAGGAAATGTGGTGGAGAAGCGTGGAGGAGGAGAGGTCTTGTTATATAGTAATATATAAGTTCAATAATGGCGGGCGTGTTGTTGTCCTGGTAGTGTGTTGATTATTTTACAAACAGTTATATGTACATATTACAGACAGGTAGACAATATATATATATATATATATATATATATATATATATATATATATATATATATATATATATATATATATATATATATATCACAATATGTAGACGATATTTATATTACAACAGTTAGACGATATATAGGTATACATAGGTAACAAAGAATTTAGTTAATACATTTTATATATTTATTGACAAAATTAGTTGGTCTATGGGTGACGTCTAACCGCACTTCTTTTTTATGTACGCCTAGGAGCTCTCAGAGCACAGTCGGTTCGGATTACTTGGTGAGTCTGTCACTTCTTTGTCATGTACACCCAGTTGGTGGGTGCAGGTGTAGTCATGTGAGGGGTGAGTGTCTATGAAGGAAAACTAGGGTTTTAAAAAATGTCCAGTCTTGTGGCGTGCTAACCAGGGTCTGACTAGTCGAAAAACTAATCGATCAATGGCGTGTTGTCTAGCCGAAAAGGGCAGTAGGATGCGTTGTATAGTACCACCGCGAGCTTTGACCAAGATGAAATAAAGGGTGTAGAGCCCACAAACGTTGGTAACTATATCTTGTAAATGTCTAGTGTTGTTGTTAAAAGGTCGGGTAGAGTTTCTGGTTATAAAATTAACCAGGTCCGGGTGTGTAGGTGGTAGTTCAAAAGAATCAAAATATTTAAAAGTTCCAAGTCCATTATAATATAGAGCGACCCAGTGGTCACCGGGTCGATATCTAGGGTCAGTGTTGATGATGAAAGCAGCCGTCTGGCTCGGATCGATACGTAGAGGTAATTGGTCACAAGCTAAAACTTTAACGAGCCCAGTTCGTTTAACAAAAATATCCGACAGGAGTATGGTCCGTATCTCGTCTGTATTCATCGTCTAAGTGGTGTAGTCTGTCAAAACTTGGCGCAATTTCTAGATCTCCAAGATCGAGTCTTGCTCGGCGTAGACGAGGACCTGTAATGGTTCGGGAGTGATCTCGGAGAATTTAAGTTCTACTGAGACAGGTCCCGACTTGGCCATCTCAAACTGGTCACCGTCCAGTAGACTGGGGGTGAGGTCAAAGGCGTATAAGGCATATCCATTCTTAAATATATATATATTCAAGGTCGTTGCCGGCGTCTTTGCCAACCAGTCCCATAGCTAGATTCGTCCTGAAGAAGGCTCTCACGTACTGGTTGTGCTCATAATCCATCGACAAAGGCTTGCCACTGACTGTTCTCCCATCCGCGCTGACATTTAAATATATCAGACCAAAATTAGCGAAATTGAACGGATTAGACGTGTACAAGCCGTTAAAAGCGGTTGAAGTGACTAGGCCAATCACTAGGTGGGTTGGGGTTTGACTGAGAAATAGATTATCCTGCATGTGCGATAGCATGCCTCTAGGAATAGAGAAAGTTTTTAGCACAACTCGTTTCAAGGGGTACTTGGCATTACCTCGCAACAAGGCTTTCTCGTGGGCTAGAGAGACGGCTGGGTTTAATTTGGCTTTCCGTACAACCAGGGCCGCATAAGTTATAATAGATTTATAACCACCAGCGTGATCGTTTCCCAGCACGTTGAACGCATCTTTAGATGGCGTGAGTTTTACTTTAACTGTCACACCATTTAACAGGTAGCGATCTTGGGCCAAAATATCTGAATGTAACCGACCCATCATATCAATGTCCTGAGAACCTGCCGATACATGTCGACGCAGTCTTAGTCCATTGTTATTATTACTACTTGTTTCCGTAATAAAGTTTGGTGTGTCTTTGTAAAACAGAGCCGCTGTCATATGGCCTCGCTTGGCTTCCTCCCCGTAATTCAACGTGGCTTCCAGGTAAGCTCTATAAGGATAGGTGTTCTCGCTGGGTGTAATCAGCGTATCGTTCAGGGAAATGTCGACTTGAGAGAATAAACTATGTAGGTAATAGTTGATCGGGGCCACCTCTGCATCAATGGGTAATGTGTTACCATTAGCTAACGTGATTTTGGCGTGCACGTGCAGAAAAGTATTGAACAAATCTAGATATTCTTCACCGTTCCCCGATATTACAAATTCCACCGGGGCTCCGGGGGCTAAGGCGGCCAACGGATGTATCTCCACAAATTGACCCTCTTCTACGGCTGTCTGCGTTGGTGGCATGCTAAACAAATCTAGACCACTGTGAAGACACTCGCACGAGCTGGGGTGAATAAGCGCCATCATTCAAATATATCAGAGTACCGTCGCTTGTTCTGGTGGGAATGAGAAGGGCGAGCTCGGTTACTTCGTTTTATTCTTTTCGGCTCGCCAGGTGGGGCAGCTCTCGTTTTTCTTTTTCTGCTAAGACCACTACCCGATTGGTTAGTGGTGAGGTGGTCAACCGCTCCCTGTAATAAACGCTGACCCGATTCTTTGGCTCACTCACGAAATGACTCACCAATATTTCTGCCAGCAAACGCGTCGCTCGCGACCTGTAGACCGGTGCCAACCCCTTCTCTGAGTAAAGCTTTGCCTCCAGTTTTTAACCACGGGAGAACCATGCGACCGAGCCCGCTGAAAAACCTACCCAAGCCATGTCCTCTTTGACTTCTGCGTCCTATAAACACTGGCATCCCGTGAACAGCTTGGTTGCAGTAAAACTCCTCATACATTTTGGGGTTTCGTCGTATTGGTACATGTATGACCATTCTTCTATTCAAAATCAAACCGTCTGTGAGTTCGGAAGTGGAGTGTCAACACCGAAGCTCCGCTAGTGAATGGGATAGTCTTACCCTGGTCATTAGTTAAAAGGATTTCCACAGCGTCAAACGAAAAACGGCTCAGGGCACGTAGTGGGGTTTGTCGTAAATCCTAAAAACCGAAGCGGTAGTCCTGTCCAAAATAGGGACAATCTGTAACAAAGGGACAGAGGCATCTCCAACTGGTCTCGCCGCTACGAGGTCGCAGTACACGTATACATTTTTCATGTCGCTATCCATTTGTACTTCAGTCTCTCCTCGTAGTATTGGGTCGATGTCTGTGGCGAGCGAGGAAGGTAAGCTAACATGTGTTTCAACGTCTCGCTAATTCTAACTTCAGCCTCCGGATCATACAGATTCAAGGTGGCTTTATTATTGTTAAAATGGATTCTAACTCGGGCTTAGTCATTCACATCCGTGTCTAAAAGCAAACGATTCAACTCGTTGATCAGCGTGTCGGGTGACGTGTATAGACCGGCGGGCAACGTGAGTAGTATAGACTCATCGTCTTTGTTGGGAAAGTAATGTATCCATACGTCATCCTCTAACACGTTAAAATAACTTTTGGGAAATTGAATCTCAACCAAACCAACCTCGTAACGCGAAGTCAAGTCTATAGTCTGTGGCAATTTGACGAAAAAGTGACCGGCGTTATTGTTTGGGTATATTTTCATCGAGTCATTGCTGGGTAAAGTCACGTTAAAAACTCATCCTATCTTAGGGTTAGGTAACATGTAACCCAGACAACTGCTCATTAAGGCGATCCAAAACTTGCCGTCAGGTCCCTCGGCGTTGCTCCGACTCAGATTGAATATCAAGACCCCGATAACGACATATTTAACGATCATCTGACAGATGAAAACGATCTCGTAGCGGGACTAGTTTCCAAAAAAAGGCCAGACCGAGGTTCTCGTGGTCTTCGGAGAGGGTGACCGCAAAACTGGGGTGCTCACTTCTTCTATTTCCATCAGTCTCGATATTTTGCTAGTTGTTTCGCGGAAATCAAGCTGTTGAATGATGAGTTATAACTGAACCATTTGACTAAATACTCTTTAACACCCCTGACACCTCGCCGTTCTTGCAAAATGGACTAGATTCGATAAATTATCGTGTCACTGACCAGCTGCAGCTCTTCTTGGTAAAAAGAACCTTTCAATTCCTCACCCGAATCATCTTTAAGGATGTACGTGACCGATCTTGTTTGGTTTAGTCGGCTGACCGTAAACAGTTCTTCTGTCCACGCAGGTGTATAACCCTTTTTAAAAGTTTGTTTGGCTTGTGCGATCCGCCACACCTCTTCTTGATTGCTCGGGGTAACTTCCGCTGGCGCCATCTTAATACTCCGATGATACAAATAATTGTAGTTGTGGACCAGTTGCTTTATCACGTCGACATAGCGAAGACTGTTGGTTTTGGTAAAGTAACGCAACGTTTTTTCTTTGAGGGTTTGATTAAACCTCTCGACAATAGCTGCCTTGGTATCTTCATTCTCCGTAGTGAAGAAATGGACACCTTCGTCTTTAAGAAACTTTAAGAATGTTTTGTTGACGAACGCATTGCCTTTGTCTGTTTGAAAATTTATAGGTTTGCGACTGGTAAAAATGGTCTTTACCGCTGCTACTAAAGCTTTCCCAGTTTTGTTTTTCAGGGAACAGCCCAAGCAAATTGCTCAAACACATCGATACACGTCACTAGATAGGAAAACCCATCGTTGAATTTTTTTAAACCCCGCAAGTCTATTAAATCAGCCTGGAACTGTTGATCGATACCACCCGAGATGGTGGCACGTCTTTTAAAGTTTCTACGCACCGGTTTGTGTAAGGTGTAGGTATCCTGATGACCTAACCACTCTTCAATATTTTTACGAGTAAGTTTGGAACTACGTTGCAAGCCGCCGACTCCACCATACGACACGGGTCGTTTCGGCTCGTAGTAATGTTGTTTTAAAAGCTTATTCACTTCTTTGGCCATGCTTCCCACTTTGGAGTTTTTGTCTTTTTCCTTCTTCTGAGCAAATACGACGATGTTTATCGCAATTTACTGGCAACCACCTGTTTTCGATTAGTGAGTGTGACTTGTTCGGGTGGGGACTGCAGAGTTTTGTCCACGACCTCGTCTTTAAGAACAGTGGGTTGATCGATGGGAGGCTTCGAGCTCGACTCGTTAAGTCTTCTTCCATTCTTAGCCAACGAATGACCAAGCAGTCTGTGGCCATTACGCCTAGCGGCGCCTTAGGGCAACAAGAAATTATCCGTTGTTCCATTACACCTAAAGGCGTTTATTGGTACAACAGAATATTAATTGTTGTTTCCGTAATCAATGTGACTAGCAAGCGGTTGATCAATCCGCTGTGCCCGAACTTGCCCTCGTGTGTACTCTCCTTCCGCCGCTATAAAACCACCACTCTACCGAGACGTCAGTCCAGCCAAAATTTATTCGGGACCGAAGGTCCGCAAAAAAGAGCAATCTGGTACAGGCACAGCACCCTGCGCTGCCTCTGCTATGCTGGGAGGACCCGGCAACCGGAACCACACACAGCCTTGAGAGGACAAAGATCGCCTGAAGTGACATTCAGAGCACTGGGCAGAAATCACATTGTGTCAACACCGGGACACCTCTT
Source organism: Oreohelix idahoensis (assembly GCA_024509875.1). Lineage (NCBI taxonomy): Eukaryota > Metazoa > Mollusca > Gastropoda > Stylommatophora > Oreohelicidae > Oreohelix > Oreohelix idahoensis. Next base: position 26,854 of record JAMPIV010011609.1, read on the forward strand.
GCATGTGTAATGTCAAAACTTACTTGGTGACAGAACAAAGCTCCAGTGCGAAAGCTAGTACATGAATACAACTAAAGAGTACAAGCCAAAAGATTTTACCCCAGAATTTCACTCAAATCTTTATTTTAAGCTTTAAACAGAATTCCCAACATAATTTCCATCAATCACAGAACCTTGTTCAAAGTGTACTTCAGACTGTTACCACGTGAACTCTTCACCCTATAACGTTCAACACGAGTACACCTTGAAACTTCCAAATAGTTACACCAGTACCCATGATGTTATTGTTATACAAAATCTACATCATTGCATCACATCACGCAGGTCTTGTTGGGATTGACTTTAGAGCTAATTTCCTCGTCCCATTTAATCACCTCCTGTAGTGTCCCATAAATGGTACTAACCCTTTCTTGTCAGTCAGTCATAATGAATGCTTACTACCTTATAGTTATTATTCAATTGGTGATATTACCATTTCTACCATTTATTTTGATTATTACATATGCTATATATATCTGATAAATTAACGAAATATATTTACAGATATTCATAAATTTTCACCAAAAGGAGAGATAATTTTTTTACCTGCACCGTTTGTACATCCATATAAGCGGTATTTCTTTCATAAAGGAGTCAGGGCTTACCTATTAACAATATTTAATAATAACCATAATATCAAGTAAAGATAATACGGGAATGACAAGTCACAGGGAGACTGAACTCATTTGCCATGGTCCTTTTGAGATAATATCTCTGAGATTGTTCACTTCCAACTTTCTCTCTATATCTGTATAGGATACACCCTTTCATGAGCCACTTCATGTGATCCCATACACTCTTCTCATATTCCATAATTCTTATCTAACAATGAAAGACAAGTCACTGCTGACTTTTGCCAGGAAAAAAAAAGTGGTATCTACAGCATTCATGCAAAAGTAACTGAATGAAGACATATATGGTATGGAAATGACCTGTAGTCACAAACAGCAATTTCACAATACAATCGTAAGCTCCTAGTAACTGTGTTCTTATTATGACCACTTACCTTGATTTAAATAATATAAAAAAAGAAATTTGAAGAGATTCCACATAAATTTGTTTAGCTAAGTTTTATTAATCATGGTGAAAGATAACAAATTTCAAAATATTCAACATAATTAAAAATGGAAATGGTATTGTTCTTCAAAGACCTGGGTAAACTGTTACTTTGCTGCTCTTAACCAGAAACGTATGTTATTCTGTTTTATATGTTTGTGTTAAATATAAATATCTCTGTCGTTTCTGGTGGTAAGATTTCAACGGTTGGTTTCAGTGGTTGATTTGAGAAGACTGGTCTCGAGGTCTTTACTTGTCGAGTTCTGTTGCGTGAATGAGCGATCTACAGGCTTTGTCTTAGATTATATAAAAAACAGAATTGTCTCTGTCACATGCGCAGTGCGCATGCGTAGACGCGATAATGTCAGAGCTCGTGCACGGCTTTGTTACAATGGATAACGGTTTGACGTTGTCGGAACGTTTGGAACCCGTTATCGATTGTGTATTTTCGTTACACGAAGTTTAATTGGATGCAGGTGCGCATGAAAAATTAATTGGTCTCTCTGGTCAGGAAATAGTTAATGGCTTTTTACTATCGAACTGTTGAACAAAGGAGGACATTTACAAAAATAGAACTACGTTTTTTAGTTAAGATATAACTGTGTGTCCGTGACACTGTTTGTCTGTTAGTGTTCGTTTGTCCGTTTGTCTGTTTGTTAATGCTGTATGTAAAAATATATATTGTCAAACTAGATATTTTATTTGTGACAGTGTTTGTTAGTGTGATAGTATATAACTTAAAACTTTATTAGAACAACCTTTAAAAAGCAACCTTTAAAAACCAAATGGATACTAAACACATTTTTTATTTGGTATTGTTGCCTAAAAAATGAATAAGTCACGTGACTGAGTGATATTTGTTGTGAATGGTAAAAAGTCACATGACTGAGTAAAAGTTGTAGCACGGGGCAGTGGTTCTCACGTTGTTCAAAACAACCAGACTTGTGTGTTTTGTTCGCAGGGAGTCTCACGTTGTTGAAAACAGGGGTTCTCACATTGAATAAAATAACTGTGTATGAGTGTAATTTACCATTGCTAGCTATGGATCGATGGGTACATCCCTTTACAGCGCTGATAGCCGGGCCCACTGGGTCTGGTAAATCTGTTTTTGTACAAAGGTTTTTACAACATATCAGGGATATGATGATACCTGCTCCTGACGAAATTATATGGTGTTATGGAGAGTGGCAGTCAATGTATAATTCGATGACCGGAGGTCAGTTTATTGAAGGACTACCGGACATGGAGCAGTGGACAGGTGATAAGAAACGTCTGCTCGTTATAGATGATCTGATGAGTGAGACGGATGATAAAATAACGAAATTATTCACAAAAAAAGAGTCATCATAAAAACATTAGTGTAATGTATATTGTGCAAAATCTATTTGGCAAGAACAAAGAACACAGAACCATTAGCTTGAATTCTCATTATATAGTGCTTTTCAAAAATCCACGCGATGGTTCGCAGATTACAAATCTAGCCAAGCAGATGTACCCAGGTCGTACGGCCTATGTCCAAGAAAGTTTTAAAGACGCGACGTCGGCCCCACATGGTTATTTGCTAATTGACCTGAGACAGACAACACCCGACGCTTTGAGATTACATAGCCTAATATTTCCACATGAACAACAAACAAGTCGTCTACGTCCCCAAATAACGAGATGAGGGACACGGTGAGACGCCATGCTTAAATGCTGAAGTTTCTAGGTAGGGCCAAACCCCCAGTCAACAAGGCTGTTATGAAAACAGCGTCACTCGAGCTTGTAGGAACACTCTGCGAGTGTTGTCACAACGTATTAAAAGGTAACGTTTCACTGACACCCCCTCAGAAGAGGCGTATGCGTCATTACAAAAACACCATGAGAGCGCTCACCAAGAAGAGCTTGTCGCTCAAAAGACGAAAACACTTTTTACAAACTGGCGGTTTTTTTGGGGCCCTGTTAACCCCCCTACTAACCGTGCTAAGAGGAGTCTTGTAGATGGCCAAGAAAATGATTTTGATGGACCCTTGTTTGTTAGAGGCTCAAAAACCTTATAGAGCCCCCGATGCTCTGAGAGATAACTTGGGAGAATTGGACACTCAAATGCAACTAGTCTTGGATCGAGAAGACTTACCGATTGTTGATAAAGCTAGATTATATCAGCAAACACTGCAGCGTTATTTGACTCGACTAGAGCAGTACAGTTACGTGCCTCTAGGTCTAGTTGATATTAAGTCTCCACTTAACGAGTCGAGCTCAAAGCCTCCCATCAATCAACCCACTGTACTTAAAGACGAGGTCGTGGACAAAACTCTGCAGTTCCCACACGAACAAGTCACACCCACTAATCGAAAACAGGTGGTTGCCAGTAAATTGCGAGAAACATCGTCGTATTCGCTCAGAAGAAGGAAAAAGACAAAAACTCTAAAGTGGGAAGCATGGCCAAAGAAGTGAATAAGCTTTTAAAACAACATTACTACGAGCTGAAACGACCCGGGTCGTATGGTGGAGTCGGCGCCTTGCAACGTAGTTCCAAACTTACTCCTAAAACTTACTCGAGTGGTTAGGTCATCAGGATACCTACACCTTACACAAACCGGTGCGTAGAAAATTTAAAAGATGTGCCACCATCTCAGGTGGTATCGATCAACAGTTCCAGGCTGATTTAATAGACTTGCGGGGTTTTAAAAAATTCAACGATGGGTTTTCCTATCTAGTGACGTGTATCGATGTGTTTAGTAAATTTGCTTGGGCTGTTCCCCTGAAAAACAAAACTTGGAAAGCTTTAGTAGCAGCGGTGAAGACCATTTTTACCAGTCGCAAACCTATACATTTTCAAATAGACAAAGGCAGTGAATTCGTCAACAAAACATTCTTAAAGTTTCTTAAAGTTAAAGGTGTCCATTTCTTCACTACGGAGAATGAAGATACCAAGGCAGCTATTGTTGAGATGTTTAATCGAACCCTCAAAGAAAAAACGTGGTGTTACTTTACCAAAACCAACAGTCCTTGCTACGTCGATGTGATAAAGCAACTGGTCCACAACTACAATTATTCGTATCATCGGAGTATTAAGATGGCGCCAGCGGAAGTTACCCCGAGCAATCAAGGAGAGGTGTGGCATACGTTGTACTCGACCCCTGACGTCGTCGGCAGAAAAGTCTATTTTAAACCCGGTGATCGTGTGCGGATCGCGCAAGGCAAACAAACTTTTAAAAAGGGTTATACACCGGCGTGGACAGAAGAACTGTTTACGGTCAGCTGACTAAACCAAACAAGACCGGTCACGTACATCCTTAAAGATGATTTGGGTGAGGAATTGAAAGGTTCTTTTTACCAAGAAGAGCTGCAGCGGGTCGGTGACAAGATAGTTTATCGAATCAAGTCCATTTTGCAAGAACGGCAAGGTGTCAGGGGTGTTAAAGAATATTTAGTCAAATGGTTCAGTTATAACTCGTCATTCAACAGCTGGATTTCCGCGAAACTACTAGCGAGATATCAAGACTGATGGAAATAGAAGAAGTGAGCACCCCAGTTTAGCGGTCACCCCCTCCCAAGACCACGAGAACCTCGGTCTGGCCTTTTTTGGGGAAACTAGTCCCGCGACTAGAGATCGTTTTCATCTGTCAGATGATCGTTATATATGTTGTCATCGGGGTCTCGTTATTCAATCTGAGACGGCAAGTTTTGGATCGCCTTAATGAGCAGTTGTCTGGGTTACATGTTACCTAACCCTAAGATAGGATGAGTTTTTACGTGACTTTACCCAGCAATGCCTCGATGAAAATATACCCAAACAATAACGCCGGTCACTTTTTCGTCAAATTGCCACAGACTATAGACTTGACTTTGCGTTACGAGGTTGGTTTGGTTGAGATTCAATTTCCCAAAAGTTATTTTAACGTGTTAGAGGATGACGTATGGATACATTACTTTCCCAACAAAGACGATGAGTCTATACTACTCACGTTGCCGGCCGGTCTATACACGTCACCCGACACGCTGATCGACGAGTTGAATCGTTTGCTTTTAGACACGGATGTGAATGACTAAGCCCGAGTTAGAATCCATTATAACAATAATAAAGCCACCTTGAATCTGTATGATCCGGAGGCTGAAGTTAGAATTAGCGAGACGTTGAAACACATGTTGGGCTTACCTTCCTCGCTCGCCACAGACATCGACCCAATACTACAAGGAGAGACTGAAGTACAAATGGATAGCGACATGAAAAATGTATACGTGTACTGCGACCTCGTAGCGGCGAGTCCGGTTGGAGATGCCTCTGTCCCTTTGTTACGGATTGTCCCTATTTTGGACAGGACTACCGCTTCGGTTTTTAGGATTTACGACAAACCCCACTACGTGCCCCTGAGCTGTTTTTCGTTTGACGCTGTGGAAATCCTTTTAACTAATGACCAGGGTAAGACTATCCCATTCACCAGCGGAGCTTCGGTGTTGACACTCCACTTCCGAACTCACAGACGGTTTGATTTTGAATAGAGGAATGGTCAGACACGTACCAATATGACGAAACCCCAAAATGTATGAGGAGTTTTACTGCAACCAAGCTGGACACGGGATGCCAGTGTTTTTCGGAAGCAGAAGTCAAAGAGGACATGGCTTGGGTAGGTTTTTCAGCGGGCTCGGTCGCATGGTTCTCCCGTGGTTAAAAACTGGAGGCAAAGCTTTACTCAGAGAAGGGGTTGGCACCGGTCTACAGGTCGCGAGCGACGCGTTAGCTGGCAGAAATATTGGTGAGTCATTTCGTGAGTGAGCCAAAGAATCGGTCAGCGTTTATTACAGGGAGCGGTTGACCACCTCACCACTAACCAATCGGGTAGTGGTCTTAGCAGAAAAAGAAAAACGAGAGCTGCCCCACCTGGCGAGCTGAAAAGAATAAAACGAAGTAACCGAGCTCGCCTTTCTCATTCCCACCAGAACAAGCGATGGTACTCTGATATATTTGAATGATGGCGCTTATTCACCCCAGCTCGTGCGAGTGTCTTCACAGTGGTCTAGATTTGTTTAGCGTGCCACCAACGCAGACAGCCGTAGAAGAGGGTCAATTTGTGGAGATACATCCGTTGGCCGCCTTAGCCCCCGGAGCCCTGGTGGAATTTGTAATATCGGGGAACGGTGAAGAATATCTAGATTTGTTCAATACTTTTCTGCACGTGCGCGCCAAAATCACGTTAGCTAATGGTAACACATTACCCACTGATGCAGAGGTGGCCCCGGTCAACTATTACCTACATAGTTTATTCTCCCAAGTCGACGTTTCCCTGAACGATACGCTGATTACACCCAGCGAGAACACCTATCCTTATAGAGCTTACCTAGAAGCCACGTTAAATTACGGGGAGGAATCCAAGTGAAGCCATATGACAGTGGCTCTGTTTTACAAAAACACACCAAACTTTATTACGGAAACAAGTGGTGATAATAACAATGGACTAAGACTGCGTTGACATATAGCGGCAGGTTCTCAGGACATTGATATGATGGGTCGGTTACATTCAGATATTTTCGCCCAAGATCGCTACCTGTTAAATGGTGTGACAGTTAAAGTAAAACTCACGCCGTCTAAAGATGCGTTCAACGTGCTGGGAAACGATCACGCCGGTGGTTATAAATCTGTTATAACTTATGCGGCCCTGGTTGTACGGAAAGCCAAATTAAACCCAGCCGTCTCTCTAGCCCACGAGAAAGCCTTGTTGCGAGGTAATGCCAAGTACCCCTTGAAACGAGTTGTGCTAAAAACTTTCTCTATTCCTAGAGGCATGCTATCGCACATGCAGGATAATCTATTTCTCAGTCAAACCCCAACCCGCCTAGTGATTGGCCTAGTCACTTCAACCGCTTTTAACGGCTCGTACACGTCTAATCCGTTCAATTTCGCTAATTGTGGTCTGATATATTTAAATGTCAGAGCGGATGGGAGAACATTCAGTGGCAAGCCTTTGTCGATGGATTATGAGCACAACCAGTACGTGAGAGCCTTCTTCGGGATGAATCTAGCTATGGGACTGGTTGGCAAAGACGCCGGCAACGACCTTGAATATAGACATTTTAGGAATGGATACGCCTAATACACCTTTGACCTCACCCCCAGTCTACTGGACGGTGACCAGTTTGAGATGGCCAAGTCGGGCCCTGTCTCAGTAGAACTTAAATTCTCCGAGATCACGCCCGAACCATTACAGGTCCTCGTCTACGCCGAGCAAGACTCGATCTTGGAGATCTAGAAATCGCGCCAAGTTTTGACAGACTACACCACTTAGACGATGAATACAGACGAGATAGGGAACATACTCCTGTCGGATATTTTTGTTAAACGAACTGGGCTCGTTAAAGTTTTAGCTTGTGACCAATTACCTCTACGTATTGATCCGAGCCAGACGGCTGCTTTCATCATCAACAATGACCCTAGCTATCAACCCGGTGACCACTGGGTCGCTCTATATTATAATGGACTTGGAATTTTTGAAAATTTTGATTTTTTCGAACTACCACCTACACACCCGGACCTGGTTAATTTTATAACCAGAAACTCTACCCGACCTTTTAACAACAACACTAGACATTTACAAGATATAGTTACCAACGTTTGTGGGCCCTACACCCTTTATTTCATCTTGGTCAAAGCTCGCGGTGGTACTATACAACGCGTCCTACTGCCCTTTTCGGCTAGACAACACGCCAATGATCGATTAGTTTTTCGACTAGTCAGACCCTGGTTAGCACGCCACAAGACTGGACATTTTTTAAAACCCTAGTTTTCCTTCATAGACACTCACCCCTCACATGACTACACCTGCACCCACCAACTGGGTGTACACGACAAAGAAGTGACAGACTCACCAAGTAATCCGAACCGACTGTGCTCTGAGAGCTCCTAGGCGTACATGAAAAAGAAGTGCGGTTAGACGTCACCCATAGACCAACTAATTTTGTCAATAAATATATAAAATGTATTAACTAAATTCTTTGTTACCTATGTATACCTATATATTGTCTAACTGTTGTAATATAAATATCGTCTACATATTGTAATATATATATATTGTCTACCTGTCTGTAATATGTACGTATAACTGTTTGTAAAATAATCAACACACTACCAGGACAACAACACGCCCGCCATTATTGAACTTATATATTACTATATAACAAGACCTCTCCTCCTCCACATTTCCTTATATAAAAAGTCACGCGCCTGCAGACTATATAAAAGTCACGCGCCTGCAGATTTTCCTTATATAAAAGTCACGCGCCTGCAGATTTTCCTTATATGAAAGTCACGCGCCTGCAGACTATATAAAAGTCACGCACCTGCAGAATACGACCTGTTTCCTCCCTACTATACTACTGACATGACGTGCAGAGTTCTTCATGAAGGACAACTTACAGAACCGTTCAGGATTAGAATGGGAATGAGACAGGGATGCTTCTTGTCTCCATTTCATTTCTTACTAGCGATAGATTGAGTTATGAAAACATCGACATCACACAACATAAATGGAATCCAGTGGAATCTGACTAAACATCTTGATGATCTGGAATTTGCAGATGACTTGGTTCTTCTGTCCCATAACCATAATCAGATGCTAGAGAAAATGAAAATTCTCGATGAGAGGTCATAACAAGTGGGCCTGAAATTACACAGGGAAAAGACAAAGATTATGAGAATAAATGCAAGAAATGATAACAAGGTTGAACTTGAAGAAACACCACTAAAAGATGTTGAATCTTACACATATCTTGGAAGTAATTTAGACAAAGTTTGAGGGACATACAGTGAGATCAAAATAAGAATACAAAAAGAAAGAGCAGCTTTCATTGAATTGGGAAACATATGGAGAACAAGAGAGATCAAGTCCAACACAAAAATAAGAATCTTCAACTCAAATGTGAAATCAGTCCTATTGTATGGCTCTGAGACATGGAGAACAACAAAAACAACAACCATAAAGCTACAGACTTTTATAAACGGGTGTTTGCAAAGAATAGAAGGACTGAAATGGTATGACAAAGTCACACATGTGGAATTGATGACAAGAACCAGACAAGTGCGAGTGGAACAAGAGTTGAGAAGAAGGCGCTGGCGATGGATAGGACACACAATGAGGAAACCTGTTGATAGCATTACACGGCAGCCATTGGTCTGGAACCCACAGGAAAAGAGAGGCAAAGGTAGACCAAAAAATACATGGAGAAGAGAACTGGGTACGGAGGTGAACATGATGAGGAAAACATGGAAAGCACATGAGCGGATAGCACAGGACAGGAGGAGTTGGTATGTGTTTGTTTAAGGCTGTAAATCTTATACTTAGAACGTACATCATGTCTTTCATCTCTCCCTCCCTGTTCCATATGGAACTTGGGTGTACCTATGCTTTTAGTTCTCTGTGAGAAACTAGCAGTAAAGCAGTCACCAGCCCTTGCTGTGGTGGTTCATGAAATCATTATTCTATACGCTGCGGTTGCCAGCTTCAAATGACTAGGACATCCACTAGCGATTTTCACATATTATTGATTCACATGGCAATATATACATATTAGTTCACATGTTAGTAATGAAATAATATAAACTGTAAAATGCACAACTTATGCCAATTCTGGCTCACAGACTTTTTACACAGATGAATAAAGTTAAGGCACTGGTAGATGCCTCTTACACGTGCACTTGGGGGTCGTTATTGTAATAATAGATTCAATCTTTGACTCTGTGTGTTTCAGTTTCCTCAGATTCTGGTTCCTTATTAAGTAAGTCTTTCCAAAATGCTCCAATAAAGGTCCGTTCTTATAACATGGAATTCTGAATTCTAACTTCTGGCAGTCTGATTGTATCGTCTAGGCAAGCGATTTCTCACACTGAATTAGACTTGCAATAATTGTAGATTATATTGCAAGTCTGCCCACGTATTTGGCTTGTTACGATGCTGAGAAAGCGCCAATCGTTTTTAAACATGCATGTTGTGTGGAGAAATTTAAAATTATTTCCAAGATGGAAAATTTATGTGCATGATGTAGAGGTCGCCTGTCCCATATATGGTAATAAAACGTATGATCGCCTAGGATTTTGGAATGTCAGGACAATGAATGAGATGGGTAAACTAAAACAGGTCACGGCAGAAATGAGAAACTATAGGTTACACATTCTAGGGATAAGCGAGAGCAGATGGACAGGGGCAGGAAAAGTTAAAACAGCAACAGGAGAAACAGTACTTTACTCTGGAAGAGAGGATGTACAGCACAATGAAGGTGTAGCCATTATTCCACAGAAAGGAATAGAAAGGACATTACTGGAATGGAAACCCATCAACAACAGACTGATAAGATTAAGATTGAGAGGTAGATTCACCAATACCACAATAACACAATGCTACGCACCAACGAATGACAGCGATGAAGAGGTCAAGGATGAATTCTACCAACAACTGCAGAAAGAAATGGAAGACACACCCAAATATGATCTTATTATAGTAATGGGAGACCTCAATGCAAAAGTTGGTACACACAATACATATAATTAAAGAGTAATGGGGAAGTGCGGCAGCGGAACAGCAAACGAAAATGGGGAAAATTAATAAGTTTCTGTAGTTGTAGCGTGAGGTTTTTATTGGCTCTAGGATCAGTATAGTACTGACAATTACAGAAATAGAATTTCTGAAGAAAGTGGTGAAGTCCCAGTGTATGAGAGAACTACTGGTATCACAAATTAGTTATGGCTGTGAATGAGCTGATCTCGAAAAATTGGTAGAGTGGAGACAGTCATACAATTGCCACCCCTGCTGTGTAACTAACTGTGATATTTAAAAAAAAACAAGGAAACAGATTTTACTTAACAATTATAAAAAATTGACAAGTCGTTCAAATACAATTTCCTTATTATTTATTTAGTTTATACAATATATACTCTTGTGCTGAAGGATGGATGTTGGAAGATGGAATGTAATGGATTTGTAAGTTTACAAATGATTTACATATACTAGCCGCCATTAAAACGCATGGCATTACTTTCTGAACCACAACTCGTTGTGCTAAATTTAAAATACATGAAACCACTGATTTTACATTTCTGATCCATTTACTAACCCAAATTTGCTGTATTGTTAAACATGAGACAATTCAGAACCGGCTCCTAAGCAGTTGTCAACCCTAGGTGTAAAAACAAAAGTCGCACTCACTGTCATTCAGTCACAGCCATCATTAATACCGTGTATGACCCCCTACAGCATTAATACAGGCTTGGCATCGGTGTCTCATGCTATTGCAGAGTGTCTCGAAAAATGTTTGGGGTATGGCGTTCCATTCTGCAATGAGTGCTCGCTCGAGATCATTCACATTGTTGATGTCATACTGGCGGACCCTTCTGTTCAGTTCATCCCATGCGTGTTCAATCGGATTCATGCCAGGAGAGTTTGCAGGCCAATCCAGTACAAGAAAAGGTTGCTGGGCTAAGAAATTCTTGGTAACGTTAGCTGTGTGAGGCCTAGCATTATCATGCTGAAAGATTCCCAAATCAGGGTGATTCTGGAAGAAGGCACTACGATAGGTCGCAGTACTTGATTAACGTAGACGTTAGCGGTAACGTTAACTCTGAAAACATGAAGGGGAGTACGGTGGTCATGAGAGAATCCACCCCACACATGTACGCTTCCTCCTCCATATGTCATGCTGGACTACACACGCATCGGCATATCTTTCTCCAGGACAACGCCAGATGCGATTTCTCCTATCAGCAAAGGAGACATTAAACCGGCTTTCATCAGAGAACATTGTTGATCTCCATCCCGCCCTTGGACGACGAATATTTTGTAGGGCCCAAGCCAGTCTGTTGGTCCGGTGACGTCTAGTAAGGATAGGACCGATGTTGGGACGTCTGTTTTGCAAGCCAACGGCACGAAGTCTTCGTCGCACAGTGTTTGCGCTGACAAGTCTCCGAGTGCCAGGTGTATGAGCTGCTGTCTGAGTTGCTGTTTGAAAGCAATTGCGCAGATGTAACAATAGAATTTGGTGATCTTGAGCTAGTGTTGTTACACGAGTTTGACCAAGCCTGGGACGGTCATTGGTGGTACCTGTCGCCCGAAATCGCTGGTTCAGCCTCACTATAGTGGACTGGTCACAATTGAAATGTCTGGCAACTTCTCTGGTCGCCATTCCCCTGTTGAGCATACCAACAGCTTGCCATCGCTCGTGTGACGACCGTCGAGGCATGACAAAAACATTAACAGACTTTCTTTCGATGAAAACAGATAATGGCATTTTACTCGCTGAAACTTGACTAATGCGTGTGCCAAATTTCAATGTGATTCGACTTTTAATAAAGCCAGAATTTATCAAAAAACCTTGTTTTGCACGTGAGCACGCAAAATTTGAAGTAAACATCACATCGACAGTAAAGTGGGAATACATGAACTTCATCACTTGCACACTTTCGGGGTTTGAAAATCGCTCACTTGCATAAACATTTCAACAGTGAAAACATATCACGATTTCGATACGTTTTTAATGGCGGCTAGTATATATATATTTATATATACTGAAGCACATTAAAAACGCACCACCTGTATAATCCAGGAACAGAGTGTGAAATGTAAATATAAGTGTGTACAAGTTTACATATTTGGAATCTTTATTCATTTTCCTATGAATCCATGCTGGTCATTAATTTGTACATTTGATTGTTATGAAATTCATTGCATTCTGTGCAGGCAAGGGAGAAAACCAAAAATACAAAAAAATGCACGTGCGTTATCCTGCTGGAGAAGCTGCAAGTCTGGATAAATTGTGAACGCAGGAGCAACCAGTGCATCCAGAGCCTCATCTCGATATGTCACAGCATTAACATTTCCACGGAAGACGTGAAGAGGCAAGCGATGGTAAAAACTGAATCCTCCCCAAATGTGAATACTGCCACCTCGAAATCGGTTGACACAGCAATCTGCAAAGCGCTCTTCAAACCGTCGCTAAATCCGCATACGTCCATCTGCAAAGGATATGTTGAATCTGTTCTCGTCTGTGAATAGGACAGCATTCCACTGCAGTCTAGTCCATCTGATATGTTGCTCTGCCCATTGCAGGCGCTGCTAACGATGTCTGCGAGTCAAGTTTGGCCCAACATAAGGTCGTCTTGCAGTAAGGCCTGTATCTCTGAGTCGTCGTATGACTGTCATTCGAGAGACTTGCCCATGTCTACCCACTATTGCTCTTGCTGTTTGACTTGCCGGGAGAGTAAGATTCCTTAGGTGACTCAGCACAATATGACGATCTTGCGCAGGGGTAGTAACTCGTGGTTGGCCACTCCGAAGTCTATCCCGGGCACTGCCAGTGGTTCCGTAACGTTCATTGAGACGTACAATAATGCTGTGGTGGCAATTCATCCTCCTGGCAATGGCCCGCGAGCTCATTCCGGTCTCCAACATACCAATGGCTCGTTGGCGGTCGTTTTCAGATAGTCGTGGCATTTCAAGCACATGTACTGGGTGTTTTGTCTCAACGGCCTTTTTATACCGAGTATACTGCCACAACGCGTACACATTTTCAGGGTCATAGCTGTTGGGAATCGTGTTGCACGTGTAACTTTCATCGTTTTCATGTAGTCTGTACACACCCGTGGGTTGAATCTTGCACTTTCCATTCCAGCAGCCATTCGCTCTCTACCTCATGGCAAACACGGGGAAAATCCATTCCGACACTTTTTTTTGGCCAGCTTCTCGGCATCAGTATATATAATAGTGGTGCGTTTTTAATGTGCTTCAGTATATATATTACAAGTTTTCCAATTATAGGAACAGAATTTTATCAGCTGTGCTGTTACTCAATTATAGTAAATTGAATTTATCAGCTATGCTATAATTCTCGTCTCTTGCTATGCTGCTCAGTTTTTCGTCCTTGACAGTAAAATGCTCACAATTGCTGACAGAAATGGTACTAATGTGTACTCATCTCCTGAAACAGTTCTGTCCTTAATTTCTTGCACACAACACCTGCTGATGATCGTTTCGTTAGCCCACCCAAGACTAAGGGGGACTAAAGATGTAGCCCCTGTGCAATCACTGTGCTCCTGCGAAGTTCCAGGCAGCTGGATTGACTGGACATACGACCTCAGGTTTGATGACACGAATAAAACCTGTAACAAGTAAAAATAGGGGCTAATTTCTGTCATTAATCCCACCTATTTCTAGTGTGTATGAAATGAGCGTGTGTCTCAGGTGTCTGCATGTAGGATGAATGACAACATGGCTCAGTATGAGTTAGCAATAGCAAGACAAGACAGGTGTCTACTTGCAAAACATTCTTTCTGATAAATTAATACATGAATACACCCAATAATATAAATTCAATACATGAAAACATCCAATAATATAAATTCAATACATGAATACATCCAATAATATAAATTCAATACATGAATACATCCAATAATATAAATTCAATACATGAATACATCCAATAATATAAATTCAATACATGAATACATCCAATAATATGTACACCTAGGTGTGATACAACCATTTCCTTCCCCCTATAATATACCACACCCTCTCTGACAAGTGCTATACTGGCTGGTAACATATATCCTACAATATTGTTTTGTTCTGATGATAGAAGTTATATGAGACGAGGACTGTTTAGTTATATTTCAGGTTGGAGTAATCTGAGACAATAGACTGAAGTTATGTGAGACAATAGATTGAGTTATATGAGACAATAGATTGAGTCCTAACAAGGACTGTTTTGGTTATATTTCAGGTTGGAGTTATCTGAGATAATAGACTGAAGTTATGTGAGACACTAGATTGAGTTATATGAGACAATAGATTGAGTCCTAACAAGGACTGTTTTGGTTATATTTCAGGTTGGAGTTATCTGAGATAATAGATTGAAGTTATAGGAGACAATAAATTAAAGTATGAGTCCTATTAGTCTTTGTCTTCATCAATCATATCAGGAAATACAATCATTATACCTAATTCCCCAAGATACAATCAGTAACCTGATACGTTCATATTGAAACAATTTATGTTAAATATATACAGGTGTAGGTAGTATAAATGACACACAACAAATACAAACATTATATATCTGCTGTAAGCCTATTTTCCTACAAGTTTATAGTAAATATATTTACCCTCTAAGATTTAAACAGGCTAGTCAACTTTAGTGAAGCGAGAGTTCCCGATCAATGCAGGTGAGCAATAAATCAGTCTGACAGCTTCTCTTCTCCAGTCGGTCGTCTAGCGGGCTTCGTGTTGGGGTGTGCGTGTTTTTGAATAAAATCTCGCCTGTATATATAGGTAAATGAGGTAACTTTTTCTGCTTAAGGAAAGCTTTTGGTTGGTTCTTGGCGTGGCAAGCTGATTGGTTATCTGCAGTTTTGTACCATCCGTCGTACCATCCTTGACCGAGACGAGTTCCAAAAAAACAGGGCTTATGCCTAATTTTATTCTGTTTTTTCTGCCATATTGGGTGACTAGATGGCCCCAACCAAGTTCCGAAAAACAGGGCTTATGGCTTATTTTATTCTGTCTCAGAGACTGGTGAACATTGCTCGTTGATTGGCTGGGCGATATTGTATGTCGACATAGGGATTTAACTAAGAAGTGGGTTTACACACACTCGTTTTACGACATAGCCCCATCCTTTCCTAGCTGTGACCTGTCATAGCTGACATGTAAACCCCTGCTGTAGTTAATCATTTTGCGTCTGTCCTTCCAGAGTAATAGGGTGTCGACTTAAAAAATCAGCTCCTATATTGTCTCTTCCCGGTAAAGGAATAAGGCGCCAGAAGCAGACTCCACCTTAACAATCTCGAATTTAACTTTTTAGATGCAGCCAAGAATGTTAAAGGCTGGTGATCGCTTTGGACAATGAAGTGTGTCCCATACAGGTAAGGTGAAAATTTGTCGATGGACCAAATTAGAGCCAAACATTCTTTCTCTATGGTCGAGTAATTTGTAAAGTTTCTTTTCTTCTTTCCACTCTGTAAAGTGTCAGTCTGTATGCTCTGTAAGGAAGAGTGGTGTGTTGTTGAGATCAGGCATGCTCCAGTCTACCCAGCTGTAAATGGGTAACTCACCCTAGTCCTGAGTTAGGGAAGGCAAAGGCTCCAGGGGAAGCAGGCCCTAAACTTGGTCACTCCAACCGACGCAGGATGGTGTATGTATGAAGTAGAAGTGTAGAGTGTGATTACCGCGAATGGTGTACTGTTCGTGTGCTGACCAATATAACCACTCATACACTTGTGTCTACAAGGCACCAATGCAGACTGCTGGAATCTTTGTTTACTCAATTTATTCAGACGTACACACTGGGACATACGAGTACATCATGGTATGTTGACATATCAATTTGTAGGTATACATAGCAGATCTGAAGTCATGACACATTCAGAAATAATGGGCAGTACATCAAAAGTTCAATGTCATGATATATTATGGCCGCATCCCCCTATCTGACTAAACGCGTCAGTGAAGGCAGATCGATAAATAACTAAAGTTACTTGACGTCCATAGTTTGTAGTATATATTATGAAACCACGAAAGGGGGGTTTCTAGCAAGATTGAGATCTCCCTGTCACTGTCCGATAATAGGATAAATAATCTGTTCTCTTGGCAGTGATCAAAACATATGATGACCGAAATCTAACATGGCTGCCTCCCTGAGTTGTCGTTCACTCATTCATAGGAAGGAGAATATAAGCCAGAGTTAATTTATAATGGGTATATAAATGATTTCATAAATGTTTCCATACAGCTCTACGGTGATCAGGTTAATTCACGTAGCCATAACCGCTGCAGGAAAGTCTGTCATCTTCGTCGATACAAAACACGACCCTAGCGATACGAAGCACAATGTTCCATCTAGGTCGAATCGACATGAGATCATCAAAATAGGGTCTGGCAATACATGGAGTCCGAATTATACATTGTACCGTACCTTAGGAGAGTCTCTAACATAAACTATAGTAGAGATACCATCTCCTTTAGAAGAAAACCACTTCATGAATCATATTTCCTTAAGAATCTACCAGCCCTTTGAAAAGTGCGTACCCGCCATTATCACGGTACATCGGAACTCATCACGACTTGTCAAGACAACTCATACTTCCGCTAGACCGGAATAACAAGAATCTAGTCCCTCCTACCCATCCAAAATATACAATATAGGACTGATTCTACTTGTACTAATAATATGTAATACATATGAATTCAGGCCATAAACACAATAAGCAAATTAATATATTTTCTGGCCCTAAAAAATAAGTACAAACGTAAGCGCAATATCCTTGCGCCGGATCAATATCCAGAACGATTACTCCTATAATCAAAAGTGTGAATCAAACATGGATTATCTCGCTTTTACCATAGACAGCATTTTCATACACAAATGAATGAATGTCTATATTTTTCCCATATTAAATAGCCATATCGATTTTTGTAATATGTGCGTCAAAATATGCACGCAACAGATTACCACACCCCTCGGGAAAAAAAAAATGGTACATTTTTTTTTTGAAATACATCTAGGAGCAACATACAATAGGCTCACAACGCACCAATAACAATGCGCAGATGATAAGCATAAGTTTTATGACCTTAGAGAAAGTACTTCTCTAAGTATTAATATTTCCAGAGAGGTGTCACCAACGCATACTACAATATTAGCAATGACACAATTTCCACATTAGTTTATACATAAATTTCATCTAAGATATCTTAACATCATGATCATCAAAGACGAAAAACATTGAAAGATCAGCGGTGAATAAATATCAATGAACCGCTAAGTAGTGTTACAATCAATATATGATATATTACATATGTGTACACATTTCAACATAGAAACAACTGTATCAAAGTTGTATAACAGTTATGAATCATGTGGGCATCTAGACAAAATATCTGCCATCACATTTTCTGACCCACGGATAGCTCGCACCGAAAAATGAAATGGCTGTAGAGCAATCGCGTATCGCGTTGATCTCGCGCTCTTCAGATTTTTACTCTGAATAGCCGTAAGAGCTTTCTGGTCAGTTTCCACAATGAAATGCGCGCCCAGAAGAAATCTTTGCAGTTTAAGGATTGACCAAACCATAGCCAATAATTCACGGTCTAGGACCGAGTAATTCTTCTCTGCGGCATTTAATTTCCGAGAAATATACATCACAGGATGCAGAGTTCCAGAGTACTCTTGCATTAGTGCAGCTCCAATCCCGGTGGATGAAGCGTCACTACGAAGAATAAATGTCTTATCCTTAGAAGGCAATACTAGGATAGGTGAAGTAGAAAACATAGTTTTAACCTTATCCAAAGAGGATTGACATTCTTGAGTCCAATGGACTACATTAGGAGACCCTTTCTTTAGCAAGGAAGAAAGAGGTGACATAATGGAGGACAGATTCGGGATGAATCGTCCATAAAATTGTATTAGACCTAAGAGACTTCGTACTTGCTTTTTAGTCTTAGGAATAGAAATGTTAAGTATCTTACTTGTATTATGGTCTTCTGTTTTTAGGAACCCATGACCAACACGGTGTCCTAAGAAAGATATTTCGCTAAAACCAATACATGCTTTCGATGGTTTCGCTGTCAGGTTATGCTCGCGTAAGATAGACAATAGTTCATTTATACCATTATAGTGATCGTTCCAAGTATCACTGAAAAGACAGATGTCATCAAGATACGCAATGACATCTGAGCGATGAGATAGGATTCGACGCATCATGCGTACAAATGTTGCAGGGGCGTTCATAAGACCGAAAGGCATGAAATTCCATTGGAATAGACCCCTAGGCGTCGAAAAAGCAGTAAACGGTTTGGCGTGTTCGGATAGTGGAACTTGCCAATATCCCTTAGACAAATCGAGTTTAGTAAAGAAGTGAGAATTCGATAGTCTCGTAAGTAGCTCTTCTAGTAAAGGCATAGGTTCAGCATCGAATTTAGTCACTTGATTCAATTTGCGATAATCCACGCAAAGACGTATGTTATTGTCTTTTTTCCGTACTATAACCATCGGCGAAGAATATGCTGATGTGGATGGTTCAATAATTTTTAACTCTATCATCTCATCTAACTCTTTCTCTACCTGTGCTTGAAAATGTATCGGGATAGGATACGGTCTGACTCTTATAGGACTATGGTCAGTAAGAATAATGTCATGTTGAATGACATCAGTTTGACCAGGAATGTCAGTAAGGACATCCTGAAATTGTTCTAACATAGTAGAAACTTGTTTCTGCTCTCCTGGAGATAATTCTGGAGAAATTGCAACATCTTTCCATGATTCATTAGAGTGAAGAGGAATCATTGGAAAAGGTAAATTTACATCCGAGAAACTCGTTTCCTCATCCTGTATTACTGACAGAGATGAGTACTGTCCATGTTGGACTGGAAAATCGTCCGTTGCCTGGAAAACAGGTTGTAAATAATCAGGACGTTCATGGAATTCCGTGAGCATGTTGATGTGGAAGGTTTTACGCTTCCCGTCAATATCGACGATATAGTCAACATCGGAAACTTTTGATATTATATCGTACGGACCTTTCCAAGAAATGAGAAGTCTATTTTCCCTACAAGGTAGCAAGACAAATGCTTTGTCACCTGGACAAAGTTGTCGCAAACATCTCTTTTTATTGGCAAATTCCCTTGCCTTCTGTTTCGCAAATTCAGAAGAAGCAGTTGCCAATTTGCATGCTTCAATAATCTTGTGTCTAAGTGCGATGACATATTCATAAGAGGATTTTGTGTCATCGACAATATTATCAGCAGTTATAAGATCATGAAGTAAGGACATAGGACCTCGCGGTTTCGCGCCAAAGACAAGTTCAAAGGGAGAAAATCCTGTATGTTCGTTGGCGACCTCTCTATATGCAAAGAGAGCCGCGGGTAAAACCCTATCCCAATCCTGAGGATGATCTTCTGTTATCTTACCTAGTAGGTTTTTCAGAGTTCTATTCAAACGTTCCACCATCCCATTGGACATAGGATGATAAATACTACTCAGCGATCTCTCTATCTTCAGAGTCGACATTACTTGAGACATGGTATCCGATATGAGTTGGGTACCATGGTCGGATAATATTTCTGCTGGAAACCCCAGACGAGAAAATATTAACCAAAGAGCATCTGCGACATCAGCAGTAGTTATGCTCTTTAGAGGAACAGCCTCCGGCCAACGTGTGCACATATCAACACACGTCAAAATAAATTGGTGTCCTCTAGCAGACTTTATCTTAAATGGACCAATGATGTCTATCGCCATTTTTTGAAATGGCCGAATGGGAATGTCTGCAGCCTGAATAGGTGCATCATGGCGTGGACCTCTGGATTTAATCTCTTGACATACTTTACAAGATCGACAATAGATTCGTATGTCCTTATTCACAGCAGGCCAAAAGAAAGATTGAAGAACTCTAGCTTTAGTACGGGAAAAACCCATATGTCCAGCACACTGCGAATCATGAGCGTGCTGTAAGATTTTAACTCTCATATTTTTAGGCACAAGGATTTGAGAATGAATGGACTTAGCGGAGTCTTGTACCATACGTACAAGTACGCCATTCTTCATCGTAATCCAAGATTTACGATTTGTATCCTTATTCGGATCACCTTTTGTTGCCAGAGTAAAGAATTTCTTTAGAGTAGGATCATCTTCCTGCTGTTTGATAAAGGAATCGTGGGAAATCTCCAAGGGATCATCTTGGATCTGCGCATCATTATCTTCAGAATGTGAAGATTGTGGCATATTAAGAGCTTGAGCCCTAGTGATTACTGCATTAGCAGATTGCATATTAACATTTTCCCAATTAGAAATTTGCTGTGGAGTGCATTCTTTCACTCCATGAATGCGACCGATGATAAGATCAGCGATCGGATTCGGCAAGAGACATGCTTGCACCTCTCCTGTAAAGAAAGGCGTAGCAATATTGATAATGGCAGTGGAGTACTTCTCCAATGTGCCACCAAATGTTACACATTTGACTATATTGCCTGTAGCTCGAGAAGGATTTACGAGTGATTGCCTCACTCCAATGGTAGTGCACCCCGAATCGAAAAGAATTGATACCGGAGTACCATCTATTAGGCCCCTATTAAAGACAAGAGCACCCCTTCCATTATGCGCAATTGACGCATGGAGAGCGGGAAGCGGGTGACCGCAGCTTAAAGTAGACACTGTGGTTGGATCGAATAATGTTTTGCATTGCGAACACTCAGATGCTCTAGCAAAATCGAAAGCGGAATTTGCTACACTGTTGGAGTCTTTTTTATCATTATTCTGATTATCGGTGTCGTGGAACTCCTGTTGTGCAGAGTTAGCCTGGTAATAAGATTTACCATGTCTTTTGTGTTGTGATCTACCTCGGTTATAATTGTCTCTATAATTATTATTGCCTCTGTTATAACCCCTATTTGGGTTTGAATCATAATATTCATGATCATAATCATCATGCTCATTATATTGAGTATCCCTGTAATATTGTTTCTTTTGTCTCCATGAAGCACTTGGGTAGTTCCTATAGCTACTCCCTTTCCGAGAATTTCTAACATTATGGGTACCCCTCGCGTGTCGAGGACTATCAGCCCGATTCCAGTTCTTCGAAGAAGAACTCTGATTTGAGTGGTTATCTTGGTTTTGATACTTATTCCAATTAACCTTTTTATCAAATTTATTTTTAGTTCCTTGGAATTTGTGTGAGTAATTCTGATTATATTCTGTTGCCGAAGCAACTGGCATACTCTCTTTAATGTTAGAGTTACTAAGAATCATGTCAGGGTGTGCCGTGGCATACTGGTCACAATATTCTTCCATTTGCTTTATTGTACCAGGTTTACGCTCATGTAAGAACTCTAGGAATGATTTATTTACAGAAGACATGACCTTGTCTCTTAGCAATAAATCCGTAAGACCATCAAATGTTTTCTCTGTTTTGGATAATTCAATCCATCGTGAAAGTGTAATTCGTGCTTTTGAGATGAAATCTGAGAATTCTACACCTACCTCAGGTCTCATTGTTTTAAACAAAAGACGGTAACCTTCCTCAGACAGCTGATATCTCTTTATCAAAGCTGCCCTAACAGCATCATAATTATCTTTGTCGGCCTCTTCAACAAAATATAACTTACTCAGAGACTCCCCTTTTAGATTTTCAGACAACTGATTCACATACTGTGATTTGTCAACATTATGAGATCGACAAGCCCGTTCAAATCTAGAAAGCCAAAATGTTATGTCATCACTGGTAGGGTTAAACGCTGGTACCTTGACCTTGTACACAAAGGGTTTACCATTACCACCAGATGCCTGATTAACATTACTCATACATGTCAATTTTAATTTCTCTAATTCAAACTCATGTTCTCTTATTGCTTTTCTCTCTTCAGCTTCTCTATCTAATCTTTTCTGTTCTGCAGCCACTTCTAATTTTTTCTGTTCTGCAGAAGCTTCTAATTTTTTCTGTTCTGCAGCAACTTCTAATTTTTTCTGTTCTGCAGCAACTTCTAATTTTTTCTGTTCTGCAGCAACTTCTAATTTTTTCTGTTCTGCAGCAACTTCTAATTTTTTCTGCTCTGCATCAGCTTCTAATTTCTTCTGTTCTGCCTCAAATCTCCTTTCCTCCACTTGCATCTGCAATTTCTTAAGTTCAGCAGCAGTATCAGCTTCTTTTTCTAATCTTTTTTCTTCAGCTAGAGCTTTCCTTTCTTCTGCAGCAGCTTTTTTTTCTTCTATTTGAAGTTTTCTCTCCTCAGCCGCAGCTTTTTTTTCCTCAGCAGCAGCTTTTCTTTCTTCAACAGCAGCAGCAGTTTTTTTCTCTTCTGCAGCTAATGCTTTGTCATATTGAGCAACAGCCCATTGTTCTAAGTCTTTTCCAGTCTTATCAAGAGATTTTCCTTGTGCAATGAAATAATCTAATGTAGACATATTGTCTTCTTAAATCAGAAACCTGAAAAAGTAAATAAATTACCCTATTTCACTTTAATGGGAGACAAGTCTATACCATAGACTTAGTCTTAGTCCAAACTTGTATGGTTTATAATAACCAATGATAACTTGAGTACCTGTGGACAACAATAACTGTATCTCAAATACTGTGGGGACAAGCCTTACAAAGGTCTTGTATACCTCAATGTAATCAAAGATCACTTGAGTACCTGTGGAAAAAATATTTCCCTTTACCAATCACTTTGGGAGACAAGCCTTACAAAGGTCTTGTACATTTTGTTTTATAACAATAACAATCATAAAGTACTGATCTGTACTATACTATCAGTGTATACCACTATACGTCATATGTCAACTAAAGACATTACAAAGGACAAACAAGAAAAGACAATATGAACACATTTGCAGAGATCAAATTAAATTAAATAGGAGAAATGAAAAAAAATGATCACAGAAACCGTGATGATAACTGCAATAAGATAACAAGACAAATAACGCC
This sequence comes from Oreohelix idahoensis, assembly GCA_024509875.1. Classification (NCBI taxonomy): domain Eukaryota; kingdom Metazoa; phylum Mollusca; class Gastropoda; order Stylommatophora; family Oreohelicidae; genus Oreohelix; species Oreohelix idahoensis. Next base: position 50,381 of record JAMPIV010011609.1, read on the forward strand.
ACAGTGTATAAACATAAGGGTGTAAAAAACTGAAATGAAAGGAAAGATGAGACCTACAATTATACAAACAAATCAAACAAAACTAAGGAACACAAAATTATTAACAAAAACAACGAAGAAAAGAACACCTCATCACAACTAACAGAAATAGCAGCAAATTGTTGCTAACAAATTTCCAATTAAGAAAATGTGTACCTATAGAATACTAGTACCAGACCAATGTCACTCGGCATACCTTGTACTAGTCACACAGAACATAAACTAATTTAATACATAACAAATAACATGTAAGCATAAATAGCATATAGCATACAATATAATTTATGTCATGAATGGAATGTGTTGCAGGTATAGTGTTGTAAAGCAGGCACAGTTTATTTTAATACTAATAACTTGCCACTTTATTCAGTAATAGATTTAATTTTAAACTATTACACTGTCAATTTTTCTCTGTTGAGCATATGAAGATCCAACGATGAACTATGCACTTTATGTTCAACAACACTGTGATTCTTCTGTACGTTGAGAAATGTCAACAATACTGCTCCAGATATTTTCTACACTTGATACCACTGTCCTGTGTAATACTGTCTGTACAGCGAAAAACTGTCAACAAGCGCTGACCTAGATACAGCATCCTATCGGTAATACAGGTCAAGCTGACATCGACTGTATAGCTGTCCTACTGGTGTTGATGTGTTCAAACAAATGTTCTTTCAGCTGTAAACTGTGATTCTCAACACAAAACTGCGTAAGCTGGACCCAGGAATCTGGCTCGCCACTGTAAAGTTTCTTTTCTTCTTTCCACTCTGTAAAGTGTCAGTCTGTATGCTCTGTAAGGAAGAGTGGTGTGTTGTTGAGATCAGGCATGCTCCAGTCTACCCAGCTGTAAATGGGTAACTCACCCTAGTCCTGAGTTAGGGAAGGCAAAGGCTCCAGGGGAAGCAGGCCCTAAACTTGGTCACTTCAACCGACGCAGGATGGTGTATGTATGAAGTAGAAGTGTAGAGTGTGATTACCGCGAATGGTGTACTGTTCGTGTGCTGACCAATATAACCACTCATACACTTGTGTCTACAAGGCACCAATGCAGACTGCTGGAATCTTTGTTTACTCAATTTATTCAGACGTACACACTGGGACATACGAGTACATCATGGTATGTTGACATATCAATTTGTAGGTATACATAGCAGATCTGAAGTCATGACACATTCAGAAATAATGGGCAGTACATCAAAAGTTCAATGTCATGATACATTATGGCCGCATCCCCCTATCTGACTAAACGCGTCAGTGAAGGCAGATCGGTAAATAACTAAAGTTACTTGACGTCCATAGTTTGTAGTATATATTATGAAACCACGAAAGGGGGGTTTCTAGCAAGATTGAGATCTCCCTGTCACTGTCCGATAATAGGATAAATAATCTGTTCTCTTGGCAGTGATCAAAACATATGATGACCGAAATCTAACATGGCTGCCTCCCTGAGTTGTCGTTCACTCATTCATAGGAAGGAGAATATAAGCCAGAGTTAATTTATAATGGGTATATAAATGATTTCATAAATGTTTCCATACAGCTCTACGGTGATCAGGTTAATTCACGTAGCCATAACCGCTGCAGGAAAGTCTGTCATCTTCGTCGATACAAAACACGACCCTAGCGATACGAAGCACAATGTTCCATCTAGGTCGAATCGACATGAGATCATCAAAATAGGGTCTGGCAATACATGGAGTCCGAATTATACATTGTACCGTACCTTAGGAGAGTCTCTAACATAAACTATAGTAGAGATACCATCTCCTTTAGAAGAAAACCACTTCATGAATCATATTTCCTTAAGAATCTACCAGCCCTTTGAAAAGTGCGTACCCGCCATTATCACGGTACATCGGAACTCATCACGACTTGTCAAGACAACTCATACTTCCGCTAGACCGGAATAACAAGAATCTAGTCCCTCCTACCCATCCAAAATATACAATATAGGACTGATTCTACTTGTACTAATAATATGTAATACATATGAATTCAGGCCATAAACACAATAAGCAAATTAATATATTTTCTGGCCCTAAAAAATAAGTACAAACGTAAGCGCAATATCCTTGCGCCGGATCAATATCCAGAACGATTACTCCTATAATCAAAAGTGTGAATCAAACATGGATTCTCTCGCTTTTACCATAGACAGCATTTTCATACACAAATGAATGAATGTCTATATTTTTCCCATATTAAATAGCCATATCGATTTTTGTAATATGTGCGTCAAAATATGCACGCAACATAATTCAACTCAGCTGCATTCAGCTTCCTACTGGCGTAGGTGACTGGTAAAAGTTCCTCCGGCTGGGCTTTTGATTGGTGCAAGAGAGTTGCACCAATACCTATACTTCTAGCGTCCGTCCTTAATACAAATTCCTGTGTGATATTGGGTAGCATAAGGATTGGTTTGCTGGTGAGTTTTGTTTTTAGCTCTGTGTAAGCTTTTTCACAATCAGCATTCCATTGGATTTTGTCAGGCTGTCCTTTCTTTGTTAAGTTAGTTAATGGTGCACACAGAGAGTTAAAGTGGGGTATGTAATTCTGATAGAACCCACATAATGACACGCACGATCTCACATCTTTCTTCGTTTGAGGTCTGGGTGCCTTCTTTAACTTCTCTATATTCTTTGGGTCAGGAGACATATGACCTGTAGAAATAGTGTGACTTAGGAATTCCAACTCCTTACAATCGATATAGCACTTGGTTGAACGTGCAGTCAATCCAGTTTCTCTCAGTCTATAAAAACAACATGGAGAGCGCTATTATATGCTCTTAAAATGTGTTTGTAGCAACAAGAATGTCATCCATAAAGTTAGTGATATGGGGATTTTGTAGAGGTTCCAACAATTTCCTCATCATTCTTGAAAAGATACTTGGAGCATTTTTCAGCCCAAATAATAATAATAAATTCTTTAAGCACCAAACACGGCGCATAAGGCAGAAACCAGTGCTCTCCAGGTTGTTCGTTGTGACGCCACTCCTCTTAGCTCTTGCACATTATTTAGGCCCAACATTCTTCCTTCTCTTATTATTGTTCTTCTGAGTGTTTCTTTTGGTCTTCCTTTTTTCCTCTTACCCTCAGGAACCCAAGTGAGCGCCTGTAGTGGTATTCTGTTGTTTTGCATTCGTAGGACATGACCGATATATGACCATCGTCTTTTCCTTATATAGTCGGAGACATATTTCTGCCTAGAGTCTTCTCTTATTTGTCGATTAGTCTTGAATTCTTTCCAACTGATGTTCATGAGTTTTCTAAGACATTTGTTCTCGAATGTATTCAGCTTGTTCTCCAATGATTTTGTTATTTTCCAACTCTCACAGCCGTATGTTAACACTGAGATAACATTTGAATTAAACAGACGAAGCTTGGTATGTATATTCAATGATCGTAATTTCCAAATGTTCGATAATCTATTGAAGGCGCTAGCTGCCAAAGCAATTCTAGTATGGATTTCTCTTGTTGTGTCACCATCCTGAGTCATTTTACTGCCTAAATAATTGAAACTTTCAACTTTCTGTAGTTTTTCCCCGTTCAAGATGATATCAAAGGTCTCGTTAGAAAAGTTCATAGCTTTAGTTTTAGAGGCATTTATTTGGAGACCTATTTTAACCGAGAGATGACACAAATTATTTATTGCTTCTTGGGATTGTCTTTGTGTTGAACTTAAGAATGCTACATCATCTGCGAAATCCAGGTCCCCCAGGAATTTTCCATTTGTCCATTTTATACCTAATTGTTCATTGTGGGTATCTCATAACCCAATCAATAGCTATTCCAAAAAGTAGTGGTGACATAATACAGCCTTGTTTCACCCCTGTTTCTACTGTAAACCATTCTGTATTCCCTTTATTTGTTCTTGCATTGTCATATAGCGCTTTGATTATATTCACATATTTTGTTGGAAAACCATAGATTGTAAGTATCTTCCACAATGATGGGCGGTGTAGACTATCAAAGGCTTTTTGAAAATCGACGAAGGTGATAATAAGTGGCGATTGCCTTTCCACTGATTCTTCTATAATTGTTCTTAGTGTGAATATTTGATCAATACATGATCGTTTCGGCCTGAAACCCGCTTGTTCTTCTCTGATCTTTTCGTCAGCATGCAATTTAAGTCTTTCTAACATCATGCAACATAATAATTTTCCAGGTACTGATAATAGAGATATACCACGCCAGTTATTACAGTCTGATAGATCACCTTTCTTCGGTAACTTTACAATAATACTGTCTTTCCATTGTTGTGGTGGTTGTTCTCTCCATACTTCATTTATAATATCTAAAATTCTCAAGAGGTTGTTGTCATTAACTGCTTTAATCATTTCCCCTGAAATTTCGTCAACTCCAGCAGCTTTAAAATTTTTAAATCTTTTAACGGCTTGTTTGATCTCGTCCAGCGTGAATTCATCGCAAGTTATTGGCAAGGTGGTTGTGGGTGTTTCATTATTAAAATCAGGTGTTACTGTTGGTGGTGGTCTGTTTAGCACCTCCATGAAGTGCTCAGCCCATCTCTTCATTTGTTCTTTTTCTGTTGGTATTGAATTCCCTAATTTACCTTTAACAGGTGTTTCCATAGCAGTAGGCTGGTGACATAGTTGTTTTGTAATTTGATAAAGGCACCTACTATTACCAGTTCTTGCAGCATTTTCAGCTTCTACGGCCAGTTCATTGATGAAATGTCTTTTATCTCTTCGAGTTTTTGTCTTCACTTCTTTATTTAACAAGTTATAAGTTAGTTTGCAAGATTCAACTGCATTATGTGTACTTGCCGCTAGTAGTTTAAGTTTTGCTGTTTTCCTTTCTTGTATTTTATCCCAAGTATCTTCTCTCATCCATTTTTTCTTTTTATGTACTAGGTATCCGGTGGTCGCTACTGCTGCTTCTGTCATTGCTGTTCTCAGTTGTTCCCATTTAGTATCGATTGTCTTGGTGGTGATATCGTTGTCAATTTTGCCTAAAGCATCGAAATAGTTGTTCATTTTGACATTATATTCCTCCTTTATATCATTTGATTGCAGTCTGTGTACATCTATTCTTCTATTTTTATTCTGTTGGTATAACTTCTTCAGTTTAATTCTCAGTTTAGCTATGCAGAGGTTATGATCGCTTCCGATCTCTGCACCTCTGTATGCTCTGACGTCTTGAACTGATGAGCGAAATTTAGCGCTTATGCAGAAGTGATCTATCTGGTTCTTAGTTCTGCCATCAGGTGAATTCCATGTTATCTTGTGGATATTCTTATGTGGAAAGATGGTGTCTGCCACAACGAGGTTTGATATTTCACAAAGTTCTAGAAGTCTTTCGCCATTTTGATTCATACAGCCTATGCCATGAGTACCGAGATATCCTTGTACTCCATCGTTGTTGTCACCTACTTTGGCGTTAAAATCGCCCATGACTGCTATTATGTCATGCTTGGGTATTGTGTTGATGGTACTTAGAAGTGCTTCATAGAAGTCATCTTTTGTGGTATCAAGAGCGTCGTTAGTTGGTGCATAATATTGTACAATTGAGAGCTTGAAAAATCGTGTCTGAAATCTAGCTAATATTAGCCTCTCATTGATAGGTAGAACAAAGCACAGTATACAAAATAACTAAATTCATCAGCGGGAAACAAGGTGCAAACAATATTACATTAGTAAGAGATAAGCAAGGAAATCTCATCAAGACAGCAGAGGGACAGAAAACAAGATGGGCAGAGCACTTCAGAGAAACTCTGAACAAGGAAATACCAGAGACACAATTGAATGTTCCTGAGGCTGAAAACGATCTAGATGTAAATACAGATATTCCACGAAAAGAAGAAATCATCACAGCAATCAAAGGGTTAAAGAACGGTAAAGCTCCGGGCCATGATAACTTAAATGCAGAGCTATTTAAGACAGACCCTGAGCTAGCAGCAGAACTATTAGAACCACTATTTGCACAAGTGTGGAAAACGGGGACAACACCATCAGAGTGGAACAAAAGGAATAATTGTCAAATTGCCCAAAAAGGGAGATCTTGCAGACTGCAATAATTGGAGAGGAATCACTATTCTCTCAGTTCCCAGCAAAATACTAGGCAGGATAATTATACAGAGAATTTCAAAGGCAGTAGACTACAAACTGAGGAAAGAACAAGCAGGATTTAGAAAGAACAGAAGATGTGTAGACCATATATTCACTCTCAGGAACATTATAGAGCAGTGCTCAGAATGGCAAAGACAGCTTTACATAAATTTTGTTGATTTTGAAAAGGCTTTTGACAGCATACATAGGGACAGTTTATGGAAAATACTGAGGGCTTATGGAATTCCAAGCTGCATAGTGTCAATCATAAAAAGCCTCTATGCCAACTTTACGTGTAGTGTTGGGCAGAGCAACCTAACCTTCGAGGTGAAGACAGGAGTACGACAGGGATGCCCCTTATCAACCACTCTTTTTTTAACAGTCATAGACTGGGTGATGCGCCAGACAACAGAGGGCAGTCCAAGAGGAATAAGATGGACTACATTTTCTACATTGGAAGATCTGGAATATGCAGATGACATTGCACTGCTGGCACATTCACATCAACACATCCAGGAAAAAACGGATAGACTTAATAAATTTAGCCAGCAGGTGGGCTTGAGCATCAATTTAAAGAAGTCTGAGGTCATGATGCTCAATGTGAGCAACCCTAAGCCCATATCAGTAAGGAATCAGCAATTGGTACAGACAGATACCTTCACATACCTAGGAAGCATAGTAACACCAGACGGTGGGGCAGGCAAAGACATCAACATCAGAATGAATAAGGCAAGAACAGCCTTCTTTAGCCTAAATAACATCTGGAAGTCCTCCCAATACAGCACAAGCACAAAATTAAGATTATACCAGAGTTGCGTGCTTTCTGTGCTTCTCTATGGTGCGGAATGCTGGAGAGTCACAGAGAAGGAAATGTCAAAATTGTCCTCTTTTCACACAACATGCCTAAGAAAAATTCACCGCATCTTTTGGCCGAATACCATCACCAACCAAGATCTGCTTACTCGTAGCAAGCAAGAGGACATGCACACCATCATAGCTGGCAGACGCTGGAGCTGGGTTGGTCATGTCCTCAGAAGAGACCCTGATGCCATCACAAGAACAGCTATGCTTTGGACCCCTGAAGGAAAGCGAAAGAGAGGCCGACCAAAAACAACTTGGCGGAGGACTGTGGAGGCTGAGATGCAAAGAATGAACCAGAGTTGGGGCACTGTACGAAGGATGGCCACCGACCGTGCAAAGTGGAATCAATTTGTTGTTGCCCTACAAGACGCCACTAGGCGTGATGGCCACTGACTGCTTTGACGGTCGGTGGTTAAGAATCGAAGAAGAGAAGATTGATAGGTACCCAGCTGATAAGCGATGCTGCTGCTTTCTGTGTCATTAAGATGGCTACTCCCTCTGTGTGACGATTATCATTACTACCAGAGTATATAATTTGCTTTTTCTCTTCTGAAATATATTTTATGCCCTTCCCCGTCCATCTACACTCGCTGACACCCAATATGTCCAACTTATAATTATCCATTTCTTTAATTACTTCTTCCAATTTTCCGTCTTGATATATAGTTCTTACATTCCAGTATCCAATTTTAAAAATCTCCTTAGCCCCCAAGATATTAGAGTGAGTCATGTTTACTGTCGAGCCTGGTTCTGTTTCGGTAACAATAGCTTGTTTTACGATAGTGAATTGTTAACTCACTGATCAACCCTCCTATCCAACCGACCGATTCGAGGGTTTCGAGGTCAGTTATAGGAAAATATCTACACCACTAGATACTTTGGTGTATCTTTTATTCTATAATTTAACATACATGGTGCTATCCATCGAAATATACACATTCCTGATGTTTTTCTTTCGGCGTCTAAGGTGAGAAAAGAATTTCACCTCCATCTTGGAAGGGTAGATAATACATTAAACTCGTAGTGTCCGTCTGATGTACTAAATGCCAGCATTTTCTTAACTTCTGGTTTCACTGGTATTTGGTAGTATCCATTGCATAGATCTACCTTCGATAAATACCTAGCCTTACTCAGTGTACAGAACAGCTGGTTGGTGTCAGGTAATGGGTCCACCTGAGATTCTGTGATCGCATTAAGCTTCCGGTAGTCAATACATAACCTGTGTTCACCACTCGGTTTTCTTAATAGCACCACACTTGAGCTATAGGGAGAGTCTGACTTCGAGATAATTTTCTCCTTCAACAGATAATCAACTTCCTCCCTTAGTGCTTGGGCTTTCGCATAGGGTATAGGGTATGTTCTCATGCATACTGGTGTAGGGTCTGTAACCTTCATGTTGTACTCTAACAGATTCGTATGACCTGGCTTATCTGTGAGCACATCAGCATGGGTTTCCAACACTTTCTGAACCATCTTCTTCTGCTCTGGAGTTAAATGTTCACTAATGTTTACTTGAACATAATCCTCTGTAGTTGTGAGTGGATATTCCATAGAGTGAAGTGGTTCCCCGTGCATTTCTGTTGCAATGGCTAGGGTCATGATATGTGCAACTTCTGATGATTCCTTGTCATAGTATTTTTTAAGAAGATTGACATGATATACCTTCTTCTTTCCTTTCTTGTCAATCTTATAATTGGTCCTGGAAAGTTTTTCCAGTATGACATAGGGTCCCTGCCATCCAATCTGCAATTTATTATTGCTGCTTGGCAACAGTAATAACACCTTTTCACCCACCTCCAGTTCCCTATCCTTTGCTTTTTTGTTGTAGTACGCAGCATGCTTCCTCCTGGCCTGTCTTAAGTTATCATTGGCCAGTTTCCAACCTGCTTTCAATCGAGATGTCAACTCGTTGACGTACTGGTATGAGGAAGTCACGGTTTCCTCTGCCTTTTCATCAGTCCATGTCCGCAGCAATGCTTCCAGTGGACCTTTTATTGGTCTTCCAAACAACAATGTAGCTGGAGCCAATCCAGTTGAATTGTGGGGTACTTCCCTATATGCAAATAGTGCAGCGGGTAAGTATGTATCCCAAGTATCAGGCTTTTCACTCGCCAGCTTTCTAAGGATTGAAATTAGCGTACCATTGAACCGCTCAACTTGACCGTTTCCTTGGGCATGGTAGGGACTACAATGATAGTGCCTGGCTTGAAATATCCTGAATACTTCTTGTGTTAGCTTTCCCTTAAACTGAGAACCATTGTCAGTCAATATCTGATGCGGGAAACCTAATCGGGTGAATATTGTCAACAGGGCCTCTGCCACATGCTTTGAATCTATAGCTGACAGGGCCACTGCTTCTCCCCACATAGAGCAAGTATCAACCAAGGTTAAGATGTAAGCATTTCTCTTCTTGGTCCTAGTGAGGGGTCCAACAATATCCACTGCAACACATTCAAAATAGGTTTCCATAATGGGCATTTCTCCCAGTGTTGCTGGTGCAGTCCTATGCTTAGGAGCTACTCTTTGGCATTCTGGACAGGATCTTACATATCTTTTTATGTCCTCTGTGAATCCTGGCCAAAAGTAGTGACAAGCTATCCTTTGTCCAGTGGCCCTTATTCCCATATGTCCACTGAAGGGTATAGCATGTCCTAGCGTCATAACCTTCTCCCTGTAAGATTTTGGCACTACTAGCTGTCCATGCCCTTTAGGTCCTGTTCCAGCTTTTCTGTAGAGTAGGCCATTCTTCATATAAAAGTCTCCTTTCTCTGGAGGGTTATGTGCTTTAGGCAATTTGCCAAAACAAGGCTTCAATGTGCTGTCTGCTGCTTGAACCTTTTTCATCTCTTCTGGATGAGTATTGATAGGATTTTCCTCCATTTTCCTGGAGCTTTCCCTGGTCTGGACTGTTGCCATAACTACAGGTTTTATAGGTTCTCCAAGGAAAACATACCTACACCCCAGAATCAAAGGGTACATAGGGTCGTCCATCACTGCTGCTTTGATTTCTCCTTCCACATAGCGAGATCTTATGTTGATTCTTCTTCTTCTTCTTTGATCCATAACCGCCAACCGTCAAAGCAGTCAGCGGCCATCACGCCTGGTGGCGTCTTGTAGGGCAGCAACAAATTGATTCCACTTTGCTCGGTCGGCGGCCATCCTTCGTACAGTGCCCCAACTGTGGTTCATTCTTTGCATCTCAGCTTCCACAGTTCTCCGCCAAGTTGTTTTTGGTCGGCCTCTCTTTCGCTTTCCCTCGGGGGTCCATAGCATAGCTGTTCTTGCGATGGTATCAGGGTCCCTTCTGAGGACATGGCCAACCCAACTCCAGCGTCTGCCAGCTATGATGGTGTGCATGTCCTCCTGGTTACTCCGAATAAGTAGTTCTTGGTTGCTGATGGTGTTTGGCCAAAAGATTCGGAGAATTTTCCTTAGGCAGACTGTGTGGAAGGAGGACAGTTTCGACATTTCCTTCTCTGTTACTCTCCAACATTCTGCACCATTATGTTGATTCGGGCTATGGGTAATGTCATGGATCTTGCTTCCTTGATCGGTCCTCTGATTTCCCCTGTTTCTGTGGTTATCTGGTCAGGACTCACTAGAGAAGAGCACACAACTGAATCAAAGTCCAATCCTGTGTCATATAAACACAGTACTTGAGTGCCATTCACGGTCACTTCCTCACAGACAGGGGGCGATGGAAATCCTTCTGACTTATTGCCAGTTCCTTCCTTCCCGGCTTCCCTGTTGTAAGACATGCAGCATGATGAGGATTCTTCCTTCTGCATTCTGCAGTATTGTGGTTACTCATTAGACAAGTTTTACACCACTTTCCTTCCTTCCGGTCTTAGAGCGTTTTTGTCTTTTTGGTCAAATCTTTGTTTGTTTCTTGTATTATAGTTCTTTTGTTCATATTTGGAATAGTTTTGTGATGATTTGAAGTTTTCACCCTGCTTCTTCTTATTTCCTAATAATTCTGCCTGAGCTGCTTGATATCTCTCAGCAACAGTTACAATATCTTCCAATCTCTCTGCTCCTTGTTCCATGATAAACTTCCTCATTTCTTGAGGCATGGACTCTTTCACTTGCTCCATCATTATCATTTCTTTCATATCCTGACACTTTCCTAAACTACTCCATTTTTCCAAATAGGTTTCCAATCTAGCAGAGAATTGGTGATAGTTTTCTCCTGGAAGAAGTTTAGCTCTTCGGAATTTCTTTCTATATGATTCTGAGTTCTTTTCATATCTCACAAGCAGTGCCTGCTTCAGGATTTCATAATCTTCCTGGTCATCTCTTGAGAGCTTCAAATATACATCGTAGGCCACACCTGTTAATCCCTGAGATAGTTTAAGACTCCACTTTTCTTTCACTAAGCCATAGGTAGTGGCAAGTCTTTCGTATCTATCCAGGTATGACTCAATGGCGTCTTCTTTCTCAACAAATGGGTCCAGATGAAAATTCATGGCCCCACTTGAGGTGCTCTGGATGGAGCTACTCTCAGAGTGAGGTGAGCTACCACCATTATTGCCAGTAGTTGCCTGAATTTCAAGCTCTTTTAATCTCAAGTGATGGTCTCTCTCTGCTTGTAATTTCCTTTCCACAGCTTCTAATCTTTTAGTTTCTCTCTCAGCATCCAGTCTTTTGCCTTCTCTCTCAGCTTCCAGTCTTTTGTCTTCTGTCTCAGCTTCCAGTCTTTTGGCTTCTCTTTCAACTTCTGCTTGCAACCGCCTTTCTTCAGCCTCTAATTTCTTTGCTTCTCTATCAGCCTCTAATTTCTTTGCTTCAGTCTCTAATTGCAACTTTCTTTCTTCCCTATCCATGTGTTTGTTCACTTCTGTTGTGACATAGTGAATAAGAGCATCACCTGTCATATTTAATTCCTTACCCATCTGCATGATCGCAGTTCTGAACTTCACTAGATCAGCCATGGCTTTACTTAGAGAGGGTATGTAATTTTACTATATCCAAATTATTGTAATTAAACTTAATTAATTTAATTGAACAAATAATTTCCTTGCAACTTTGTGAGCATCAACTATTTACTGAGTGGGATGGTACTCCTCCTAAGAAAAAAAAAAAAAAAAATCCTATTTATGATTTTTTATCAAACATTTATTTCTGTTATTAACTATGGGTGGCACAAGATAGAGTTATTAGATAGATGAATAGACTAAGTATGGCTCCAGATATATAGAAATATCCCAGGAACGAGCCCCCAGTGTAGCGTGAGGTTTTTATTGGCTCTAGGATCAGTATAGTACTGACAATTATAGAAATAGAATTTCTGCAGAAAGTGGTGAAATCCCAGTGTCTGAGAGAACTACTGGTATCACAAATTAGTTACGGCTGTGAATGAGCTGATCTCGAAAAATTGGTAGAGTGGAGACAGTCATACAATTGCCATCCCTGCTGTGTAACTAACTGTGATATTTAAAAAAACAAGGAAACAGATTTTACTTAACAATTATAAAAAATTGACAAGTCGTTCAAATACAATTTCCTTATTATTTATTTAGTATATACACTATCTACTCTTGTGCTGAAGGATGGATGTTGGAAGATGGAATGTAATGGATTTGTAAGTTTACAAATGATTTACATATATATATATTTATATATATATTACAAGTTTTCCAATTATAGGAACAGAATTTTATCAGCTGTGCTGTTACTCAATTATAGTAAGTAGAATTTATCAGCTATGCTATAATTCTCGTCTCTTGCTATGCTACTCAGTTTTTCGTCCTTGACAGTAAAATGCTCACAATTGCTGACAGAAATGGTACTAATGTGTACTCATCTCTTGAAACAGTTCTGTCCTTAATTTCTTGCACACAACACCCGCTGATGATCGTTTCGTTAGCCCACCCAAGACTGAGGGGGACTAAAGATGTAGCTACTGTGCAATCACTGTGCTCCTGCGAAGTTCCAGGCAGCTGGATTGACTGGACATACGACCTCAGGTTTGATGACACGAATAAAACCTGTAACAAGTAAAAATAGGGGCTAATTTCTGTCATCAAGCCCACCTATTTCTAGTGTGTATGAAATGAACGTGTGTCTCAGGTGTCTGCATGTAGGATGAATGACAACATGGCTCAGTATGAGTTAGCAATAGCGAGACAAGACAGGTGTCTACTTGCAAAACATTCTTTCTGATAAATTAATACATGGATACATCCAATAATATAAATTCAATACATGAATACATCCAATAATATAAATTCAATACATGAATACATCCAATAATATAAATTCAATACATGAATACATCCAATAATATGTACACCTAGGTGTGATACAACCATTTCCTTCCCCCTATAATATACCAGGCCCTCTCTGACAAGTGCTATACTGGCTGGTAACATATATCCTACAATATTGTTTTGTTCTGATGATAGGAGTTATATGAGACGAGGACTGTTTGGTTATATTTCAGGTTGGAGTAATCTGAGACAATAGACTGAAGTTATGTGAGACAATAGATTGAGTTATATGAGACAATAGATTGAGTCCTAACAAGGACTGTTTTGGTTATATTTCAGGTTGGAGTTATCTAAGATAATAGACTGAAGTTATGTGAGACAATAGATTGAGTTATATGAGACAATAGATTGAGTCCTAACAAGGACTGTTTTGGTTATATTTCAGGTTGGAGTTATCTGAAATAATAGATTGAAGTTATAGGAGACAATAAATTAAAGTATGAGTCCTATTAGTCTTTGCCTTCATCAATCATATCAGGAAATACAATCATTATACCTAATTCCCCAAGATACAATCAGTAACCTGATACGTTCATATTGAAACAATTTATGTTAAATATATACAGGTGTAGGTAGTATAAATGACACACAACAAATACAAACATTATATATCTGCTGTAAGCCTATTTTCCTACAAGTTTATAGTAAATATATTTACCCTCTAAGATTTAAACAGGCTAGTCGACTTTAGTGAAGCGAGAGTTCCCGATCAATGCAGGTGAGCAATAAATCAGTCTGACAGCTTCTCTTCTCCAGTCCGTCGTCTAGCGGGCTTCGTGTTGGGGTGTGCGTATTTTTGAATAAAATCTCGCCTGTATATATAGGTAAATGAGGTAACTTTTTCTGCTTAAGGAAAGCTTTTGGTTGGTTCTCAGCGTGGCAAGCTGATTGGTTATCTGCAGTTTTGTACCATCCGTCGTACCATCCTTGACCGAGACGAGTTCCGAAAAAAGAGGGCTTATGCCTAATTTTATTCTGTTTTTTCCACCATATTGGGTGACAAGATGGCCCCAACCGAGTTCCGAAAAACAGGGCTTATGGCTAATTTTATTCTGTCTCAGAGACTGGTGAACGTTACTCGTTGATTGGCTGGGCGATATTGTATCTTGACATAGGGATTTAACTAAGAAGTGGGTTTACACACACTCGTTTCACGACAGTAGTATTAACAACCTGGTCATTGGAGGAAAACTTTTCCCACATAAAGAAATTCACAAATTAACATGGGAATCACCAAATGGTCGGGACAGAAACCAGATAGACCACATCATGATTAACGGTAGATGGAGACATGCATTACAAGATGTGAAGGTAAGAAGAGGTGCAGATGTGGGAAGTGATCACCATTTAGTAGTAGCAAAACTGAAAGTGAAACTAAGAAGGGCTGGACCAACTGTAACTACACAGAAAAGGTTTGACATCAGCAAATTGAAGGACCCCCTTACCAAAAAAGCTTTTGCGGCTGACATAATGAAACGATATCAATTTGCCAAAAGTCAGGAAAAGACATTGACTGATGATATAGACCAGAAATTCAACACTATTTCAACAATATATAAGGAAAGCAGCAAATCATGCTTGGGATTCCAGGAAAGGAAGAAGCAAGACTGGATAACACCAGAAACATTAAACACCATAACATTGAGAACGGAAATGAAAAGAAAGAAAACAGAAGCGAAGTCCCCCAGGTTAAAGCAACTATATAGCGAACAGTGCAGTCAGCTGGACAAGGAAGTTAAACGCCAAACCCGAACCAACAAAATGAATTTCCTAGACGATCTTGCAAGACAGGCAGAAGAGGCAGCACTGAGAAATGAACAAAGCACAGTATACAAAATAACTAAATTCATCAGCGGAAAACGAGATGCAAACAATATTACATTAGTATGAGATAAGCAAGGAAATCTTATCACGGCAGCAGAGGGACAGGAAACAAGATGGGCAGAGCACTTCAGAGAAACTCTGAACAAGGAACCACCAGAGACACAATTGAATGTTCCTGAGGCTGAAAACGATCTAGATGTAAATACGACATTCCACGAAAAGAAGAAATCATCATAGCAATCAAAGGGTTAAAAAACGGAAAAGCTCCTGGCCATGATAACTTAAATGCAGAGCTATTTAAAACAGACCCTGAGCTAGCAGCAGAACTATTAGAACCACTATTTGCGCAAGTCTGGAAAACGGGGACAACACCATCAGAGTGGAACAAAGGAATAATTGTCAAATTGCCCAAGAAGGGAGATCTTGCAGACTGCAATAATTGGAGAGGAATCACTCTTCTCTCAGTTCCCAGCAAAATACTAGGCAGGATAATTATACAGAGAACTTCAAAAGCAGTAGACCACAAGCTGAGGAAGGAACAAGCAGGATTTAGAAAGAACAGAAGATGTGTAGATCATATATTCACTCTCAGGAACATTATAATGCAGTGCTCAGAATGGCAAAGACAGCTGTACATTAATTTCGTTGATTTTGAAAAGGCTTTTGACAGCATACATAGGGACAGTTTATGGAAAATACTGAGGGCTTATGGAATTCCAAGCTGCATAGTGTCAATCATAAAAAGCCTCTATGCCAACTTTACGTGTAGTGTTGGGCAGAGCAACCTAACCTTTGAGGTGAAGACAGGAGTACGACAGGGATGCCCCTTATCAACCACCCTATTTTTAACAGTCATAGACTGGGTGATGCGCCAGACAACAGAGGGCAGTCCAAGAGGAATAAGATGGACTACATTTTCTACATTGGAAGTTCTGGAACATGCAGATGACATTGCACTGCTAGCACATTCACATCAACACATCCAGGAAAAAACGGATAGACTTAATAAGTTTAGCCAGCAGGTGGGCTTGAACATCAATTTAAAGAAGTCTGAGGTCATGACGCTCAATGTGAGCAACCCTGAGCCCATATTAGTAAGGAATCAGCAACTGGTACAGACAGACACCTTCACATACCTAGGATGCATAGTAACACCAGACGGCGGGGCAGGCAAAGACATCAACATCAGAATGAATAAGGCAAGAACAGCCTTTTTTAACCTAAACAACATCTGGAAGTCCTCTCAATACAGCACAAGCACAAAATTAGGATTATATCAGAGCTGTGTGCTTTCTGTGCTTCTCTGTGGTGCAGAATGTTGGAGCGTTACAGAGAAGGAAATTGTCCTGTTTTCACGCAACATGCCTAAGAAAAATTCACCGAATCTTTTGGCCGAATACCATCACCAACCAAGATCTGCTTACTCAGAGCAAGCAAGAGGACATGCATACCATCATAGCTGGCAAACACTGGAGCTGGGTTGGCCATGTCTTCAGAAGAGACCCCGATGCCATCACAAGAACAGCTATGCTTTAGACCCCTGAAGGAAAACGAAAGAGAGGCCGACCAAAAACAACCTGGCGGAGGACTGTGGAGGCTGAGATGCAAAGAATGAACCAGAGTTGGGGCACTGTACGAAGGATGGCCACTGACCAAGCAAAGTGGAATCAATTTGTTGTTGCCCTACAAGACGCCACTAGGCGTGATGGCCACTGACTGCTTTGACGGTCGGCGGCTAAGGATCAAAGAAGAAGAAAGAAGAATTACACCATTACATCATAATACATGTGCCCAAATTATTCATAAGGATTATCACAGGGAATAGAATAAAATCAGAAATTGGTTTATCAAAGTAAATGGAGCAATTTTGAACAAGTCAATAGATTCAAAGACCTGGACATGTTGATAAAATCTGGTGTATTGAGCATCTCATCAATGAAGAACAGAACAGTCCAGACGAAAGCAGCATTACTTTATAGAAGAAGTATTTTAGTAGGAAACAGAGTCATTAATGTTATATTGAACCAATCCTTACATACGCAAGTGAGTCATGGACAGTTAGTAAACAAATAGGAAAAGTATTTTATATATTTCTCTGTTAATGGAAGTATTAAACACAGTCATTAATGAGGGTCTGTTATATTTGGACATGCGCCCTAATATAACCAACTAGGTTGAACAGGACGCGCCTCGCCAAAACGAGGCAAAACTTTATTTAAACCAAAAAAAAGTAATTAATGTTATATAGAACCAATCGTTAAATACGCAAGTGAGTCAGGTTGTTTTTGGTCGGCCTCTCTTTCGTTTTCCTTCAGGGGTCCAAAGCATAGCTGTTCTTGTGATGGCATCGGGGTCTCTTCTGAGGACATGGCCAACCCAGCTCCAGCGTCTGCCAGCTATGATGGTGTGCATGACCTCTTGCTTGCTCCGAATAAGCAGATCTTGGTTGGTGATGGTATTCGGCCAAAAGATTCGGTGAATTTTTCTTAGGCATGTTGTGTGAAAAGAGGACAATTTTGACATTTCCTTCTCTGGAACTCTCCAGCATTCTGCACCATAGAGATGTAAAGGTGTAATGGTCTTTACATTCCATGGCTCCAGGTTTCTTTGACAAAACTATGAATATGAATTTTAGTAGATCATCAGGTATTTGACCACTGTTGTTGACGCCATTTAACAGTTTTGTTATCACATCCACTTCAAATTCTCTCAAAGCTTCAGTTATATCTACTGTTTCATTATCAGGCCCGGGAACTCCGCCTTTCTTCATGTGGGGCATGGAATCATCTATTTTTACCACCAGCGATACTTCACATTTGTCTTGGACGTTCAATTCTGATCTTTCATCAGTATAGAGCTCCAACCCACTAATACTGTACCTTCATCTGATTCCAAAAGTGTCATTCCGCATTTCAACTCATTTATTTGCTTCTTCGTGGACTTTGAGCCATTTCTGTGCTGCACTTCAAGCTCTACTCTTCTGGTTTAGCTATGCTTCTTTTTTTTGTTTCAAATTTAAAAAAAAATATATATTTCTTTCGTTTGTCATATTTTTCTGGTATGATGTCTTTTGACGTCTGATGTATTTATTTCTTTAGCATTTCCTACTGTTTGTCTATACTCTGCATTATTTCTATCGCACTGTACTCAGAGCAGGTGATATCATTAGGCTAACCAGGCAGTCGCCTAGGACGCAAACCTCAGAGGGGCAAAGTACTGATCTTTAAGGGGCACAGTTTTAAACAGAATAGTTTTTCTAATCCATGTAAACAATACAACTGACATTTGATTTTTTTTATTTTAAAATAAATACCACATCAGTGCTATGGAGTATAATTAATTGTAAAGTCTTATGACAAATTTCTATATTCTGTTTTTATTTATCGTTTTTATATGTTCTTTAATTTTAATTTTTGAAATGTGACTATATTTCTTGGCTAAGAAAAACAGTGCTTTTTCTTCTTAGTTGGCTAAATGTGTTGTTTACAGCTTGATACGTTACGTCATGTCGTCATCGAGTGGGTTTGTACAATTGTCAAGTAGATTTTGTTGTATCTTATAATTTTCAGTTAATATTTTATTTGTCTTTTAGTTTAATTCACCGGACCTATAATTATGTCTCTGCATCAACTCAGCGTTGGCAAATTCTAACTATATATACATCAGACTTAGGCATACATGTTAAGCCACTGAATGAAACAAGATAGATCGATGCTTTGAAACCACTGAAATATCATCCTGGTAATATATTTGATGCTTTAACAGAGATCTTTGTTGATACAAGCCTGAAACGTTCATCAGGAAATACTTCTTGAATTAAAGCTAAGGCCCTTGCTGCTGAACCTTGTAAGTTCAAGTTTGTGGTATCCTTTTTACATTGTATAACATCCTTTTGATGTCCATCTTACAAGCAAGCTACTACATGAATAAGGAAACTGATTTAAATTCAGTTACAAGCCAATTGTAAGTGACCAAGAATTACATTGTGGCCTGCGGGTGTATTGAAGGTTTTCAACAAGTTTTGATAGATGTAACTGAGATTAGAAAGGAGCTGGGGTACTACCAAACTTTGAGACAGAACAAGTTAGAAAAATGAGAAAGAAATGGCAATGAGAATGAGCCACAAGAAAAGGCACTGCAAGAACCAAAACAGAAAGTCAAAGTAGGTTTCTACTATGGTGTCTTAGATATGACCATACAATTTGATGAAACGAGATTCCAACAGCTACAACAATTTAAGTCCATGTTTGGGTCACTGTATAATATTTACATTATCAACAAAAAAGGTACTGAAGATGTACTTAAGGCCTGCAAAAATTAGGAAAAATCATTGATGCACAAATGAAACAAAGATACTGATGCAGAAGATCCGTGCTGTGAATTTATAGCAATAGCTCGAAGACCTCCAAAATATATGCCGCCACAAGGCGTCTTAACATCCTTACTATTCATAAATATCTTTTCTCTTTCCATACTGCAACAAAAACTTCTGGATAATGTGCCTAATTTTTCTGTTGTCTAAGGATCCTTCAAACATTTCCAGTGTCAGTGGCAAGTGGTGAACGCAGTTTCTCAAAGCTCACGCTTATAAAAACTTATATGCGCTCAACAGTGTTGCAAAAGAGACTAGTTAGCTTGGTAACTTTATAAATTGAACATGCTCAGGCATCAGCACTTGACCTGAAGGACTTGGTAACAAAATTAGCAAAGGAAAATACATGCAAAGTGAGATTTTGATGTTCCTGAAATTGAAACTTTTAAGAGACTAGTTTTAACTTTAAAATTATAAAAAAATATTCAAAATGATGTGTGTAAAGCATTTTCTTTTGTATTTGAACAAAATAATAAAAGATTGTTGTATTACTTATACCTCTACACCTCACGGTAGAAGGGGAACGACTAAGTAAGTAAGTAAGTAAGTAAGTATTACTTATTATTGCAATTTAAAATAAATTTAGTAGTTTCAAGTTCTGTGCTTTTCTTTTTTTTCCTAAAAGACCTGTTCTTGAAAAATAGAAGTTGGCAATTGTTTTATTATTTTTTTTTTTTGGGGGGGGGGGGGGGGGGGGGGGCGAGGGGGGGGGGGGGCAAGTAGTTAGCAGCCTTCCATAGGGCGCAAAATAACCTGGCACAGGCACTAAATGTACCTACTCTGTATTGTAATATTACGAGACCATTTCACAAATTTCCGTATCTAATTTAAGTAAGGCTAAGTTGAGCTTGGTTTTTTTTTTTTAAGCTCGCTTTACTTTCTTCAATTTTATTTTAAGTTTCCCTATTACTGGTACATAGTCATTGTTGCAGTCTGCCCTGGTCTAGATTTCACATATTTGAAACTATTTCTAAATCTCTTGCATGTAAGTATGTTGTCAATCTGATTATGAACATTGTTTATTGACGCTTTGCCATGTAAAAAGGCGCCTAGTAGGCTGCTTATACCAGCCAGAATAAATTATTTTGTAGTTGTCAGAATGTATTTCATCTGTTTTTGTATATTGCATTTCACATATTCCTTATAAATTTACATTCATTCTTTTTATTTCCATTTTGATGAATGTAATTTTCCATTCTGCATTAGTGTTCTGAAATTTCCAATTCCTATGATAAAGTTATCCTTAATTAAAATTTTGATGACAGTAGCTTAATGACTGTCTGGCATCAGCTGTACAGTACATGATGTGCTCTACCGGACGAGGTGGTTTTCCTCAAACTCACCTTTATAGCGTTGTCTTTTACACGGAAGTTGTTTATGATTGTACAAGGGACAGTGGGTTTCTGCAGCTTTCAGTCGGTTTGAGTACGGCTGTCTCCGATAGGCATTAACTAAAGCATAAGCATTTATAACACATAAGGAAGGGAAACCCGAGGCCTGTAAACAGTAAATAAATATTAGACAAACATAAAGGTATGTTTTCAGGCACTCGTAAGAAATAAAGAAGTAGAATACTAGACAACAGAAACACAACAGATGTGAGTGGCTTACCCAGGACCTTCCGTGCGACAACCCCGCCTAGCTATGCGAGCAAATCACACTAGTATAAGACAGTGGGAAAGGAAGAGAATAAAGCCACGTTGTCACGTCACGAAGCATAAGGGGACATTTTATACACAACTATCCCACCACCAGTGAGAACAACCTGCTTTGTTTTATGAGTTCTTATTGAGTATGCACAGATCATTTAGAGGCCTTTCAACCATCTACTACCCTTATGACGCAGTTGTTAAATGAACAGGTTTTTTCTCACATTGTTTACCTAGACAAAAATATTTTTAATGCCAAATAAAATGTAAAATTACCGTGATTTAGATATTTATTCCCTTCACAGCTTCAGAGTGGACCATGTTGTTCTGCAACCAAACTCCTTCCTTCCCCAGCACAAACACACAAGCCCCACTACTTCCAGTACATGTCGGTGTATTGTATATGCAGCCTCTCCTCCCATATTTATCATGTCTGCCGACACAATTACCTATGCTGACTGTTTTGCTACATCCGTGTGAGTGGGATACTATAATACAAAGAGGTTGCTCATGTCTAGCGTGTTCTCCAGAAATCTGGCTCTTCTTTTGCTTATACCAGGGTTGGTCGTTCTTATCACTTACATTCTTGTATATATCATCCCTGTGGTTCATCATCTTGTCAAGTCGGTCTGCCAGATCCAGGTCATGGGTCACAAACGTAATCTCACACAAATCTGTCATGATGTCACTCCTCACATGTGTCGTATTACTGAGTGTGACGACATATCGACAGAGAGAAGGTGTGTTATCTTTACCAATTAAGAGATGACACTTAGCGTGTGCTCTCTGTGGGTTAACGTAGACTCTACGTGCCGGTGCGAGTAGTTGAATATGAGCAAACTGTGTTTTTGGTGTAGGAGAGTTCAAACATTCTTTACAGTCACACGTTTCATTATTGTTGTACTTGTTTAGGTATTTAATCACGTCACTAACCCACCCATTCTGTACAATCATATGATTACTACAGTTTTTTGTCTCACTCGAAAGGCTTGTCACTACCAGGAATAGTCTCAGGTTTTCTTTCAATGACATTCTTGACCGACACACGAGCAGTTATATTTGACTGAGCTTGAAGGAGATCCACTAGATCAAGAAGAAATGGTCCACGTTAATTAGGTCTACACGTATAAAGATCAGATGATGTGGATTCTTGGTACAAGCAGCACTTTGCCAGTGAAGATTTGATTCTAATCCATAACTGACGTTATCTTCACGTGATCCTGTAGAGAGATACAGATATCACGATCAACATAATATTGTCACTCTAACTTTAATGATCAGACAATAACATATAACATATTCTACGCATATTTTAGCAGGAATTGTAAGTGTTGTAATTTAATTGTAAAGAAATTAACTTCGCCTCTCTTGGTGTCACTGGATTACTCCCCTTTGCTCTCTGTGATGGTCCAACAATGGCAAAAATTCAGAGTATCTACTGAGGATCTTCAAAGGTATCTACCCTTAGCTCGAGATTACTCTTGGCATAGATGTGAATAGAAGAATGACACTCTCTACTCTAGGGAGCATCATAGGAATTTATCAAATCAAACACCACAGCTGAGATTATCTAAGTTGTCATGAACATATTATCTTCTCAGACCTTCTATGAAGGGAAGAGAATTTTGCTCTTTGGGTGAGCCCCTGATTTAATTCAGTAAAATATGACGTCAATAGATCTTTTCAGGTGTATTAAAATGACTGAGACATATGGGTGCAGTTCACTCAAAATGATTAGACCTACTTCACTTGTGTATATATAAATAACAAATTTAATAAACAAGTATGGTTAACAAGGTTAAATAAAGATGTTGATGGAAACAGTTTTAGCCTTTAAGTATTTATCACAGGTAATGATCTGGTTAGTTTTTTAAAACAAAATTATAAGAGTTCGTTTGGCAGCTCTGTAAGGTTACTTAGCTGCCAATAAGATGTCGATTGGCTGCTGCTCCAGCCAATGTTAGTTCTTTGCAGGTTGTAGACTGGTTCTTCTCGTCAATGGTCAAGTCTGGTGGCCGTAACTTGTCCCAAGCAGTATCGTGGGGTAATTACGAAGACGGTCTAGCGCTGTCAAGACCCTTCTGAATTTGGTGTCTAGCTTAGACTGATGACCACTTGTACCACCCACTTGTTCCACACACTAGTACCACCAACAGATACCACAGACTTATATCATAAAAAGAAACAAATATCCACCCTGAGTATTGGGTCTCTTGACACAAAAATCAGGTCCCCTTCCCTGTCATTCCTGCATCCCATCTGCTTCAGAACTTTACCATCTCTGAGCATTAATGTTAATCTCAGTAAGCGGAATACACGCACTGCATTTATATAAAACATGTTTACATATTCATATGCACTTGTTAAAATGTTAATATGATAATAATGTACATTATTTCTGTCATCATCCACTCTCTGCTCCAGATGGAAATTGACACAACTTTTGATTTTGGTTCTCTATGAGAAAGCAGCATGAAGCAGTCACCAGCTCTTGAAGTAATCGCTCATGAAACCATCATTCCATATGCTGAGGTTGCCAGCCTCTTATGAACTTGGACATCCACCAACAATTTTCACGTAAACATTGCAAAATATAAAACATAAAATTCACCCCAATTTGGGAGATACAGACTTCAGACTCAGAAAAAATAGTCTCTGCAACTTGGTTAAGATGCGTCTTACACGTAGCCTGTGGTATTACTCTTGAATAGGATCCCACTACCACTGTATACTTAAGTTCCTAGGATTCTGGGTGTTTCCGTATTAGAAAGTTAGAGTTTTCTTACCATCTAAGTCCAGTAGATACTCAAACGCGTTGTCCGGTACCTGGCGTGTCTGAACTGTCTTCTTGGCAAGTTGAAATAGCAGTGCAATATTTAAAATGTTGTAGATTATACAGGACATTTTTCACCCTCGCTCGCAGGTGAAGTCTAATCAGAGACAGTTTATCTTAATATTTTCATGTCACGCCAACCATATTATAGTGGCTGACACTGTAAGAGGTTTTATCACCACCCCACTCATGGAAAATCTCCGTGTGACAACTTAATATATGATTTTTCCAAATTCACTCCTTTATAAGGTATTGACTCTTCTGTTAGTATTGATCATGTTTACAATCACATTGCTTCAAAGATCTAACATTGATTATATCCTCCCAGATAATCAACTTATCAGGCCACAACCTGGTTTTCTTGTACCTTTCCAGACATAACGTTTGGGTTCACAATAGCCGTGTCACTCCTTGAGATAGTGATAAAGACAAACTCAATGTGAAACTCAGCTTTGCTTACACCAATTCACTGATCCAGGCACATAAATAATAGCATTACTGACCTCTTCGGCATCTCATAAGTTAAAAAGTTAGTTGCTTATCCTTTACAGGATGTGGCAATCAACCCCAGCTTTTATTGGCTGTTTGTGATTTTTCTAGGCAATTTTTTTTCATTCAGTAGTTTGCCATTGCTTTCTGAATGGTACAGCACTTATAATAATAATAAATTCTTTAAGCACCAAACACGGCGCATAAGGCAGAACAGCACTTATACCATTGTTAAAAATCCTCACAAAGCGATCTGCTACCAAACCGCCTGCAGCAGGTTTCAAACCTGGTATATTTGGATTATGAAACTGCGTTCATATCCATTAGGCCACAGACGCCGACCATCTCACAAGAGGCTACTAAAATGAGGTTGAGCACGAGATGTTCAATCTGATCGTTGTAAAACTAATTGCTATTCAAATAAAAACAAAAAAACCACGGCACACGTATATAAATACGTTAGTTCATGCTTCTGCACGCGGACTGGCTGTTGTGGTGACTCAGTGCTCCATAACGAGAAAAAAGGAGCACGATTATGATTTGTGTGTATCTGGTCCTCATCTTTTCAGTCAGTATCTGTATCCATCTGTATGCATTGTAAATGCCACTTTCTCTTTCCTCTCACTCCAATAATCTCTATATATCTCTTATAGCTATTTTCATGTAACGCTCTGTAATCTCGTTCATTCGCTTTTGTGTCCTCTGTTTATCATTTCCACTTGTACGTGTCTTTCATATCTTCTGTATCAATATCTGGTATTTTATCCCTGAACATTTATATCTATCATGTCCGCCTATGAACTGCTTTATCCAAGCTGTGCCAGTCTCCGAAGAACTCAGTCTATACAAATGCCCTTCTCTTTCTCTGTGTACTGCACTCTCTAACATACTGTATTTCTATATTCACTCCTACCTCTTTCCTCGTTCATCTGTGGTCAGTGATTCTTAACCTTTTACAGGTTCTGCACCCCTTTTCAGCTTATAAAGAAATTTAACAACCCATTAACTTTTACCTTGCAAAATATACCAGAAATGTAACAAAAAATAAATAAAGAAAAAAAGAAAGACAGTAAGAGAGTGAGAGAGAAAGAAAAAAGAGAGAGAGAGAAAGAGAGAGAGAGAGCGAGAGAGAAAAAAAGAAAATGCATTCACGTGAAATGAACAGAAAAATAGTATTTTAGTTTAATTTATATATTGAGTGTTTGTTGTGACTTCCATGTCATGGATAACTTCCCCTTCCAATCCGCTTTTTCGGCCTATTCCTTTTTCTTAACGAAAGCCCTTTCTTTTTCAGCCTTCTGCTCCTCAAAAGCTCTTTGCCTTTTTTTCTCTTCCTTTTCGTGTTCTCTCGCCATTCTCCTTTCTTCCCTTTCGGTGGCCTTCTCTGCTTTCTCCTGATCTGTGGCTGCTCTCTCCTTTTCAACCTTCCTCTCTTCATGTACTCTTTGTTATACGGCTTTAACCGAACTAAGCACACAATCTGTCAGAGTTTGGCCTGTCATGTTCAATTCGCTACCGATATTCAGATAAAAGGTGTGGAGGTTTTGTGGTTCGGCCATGCTGTGCAAGGAGATTGTTTACAGGCTACACAAAATTACACTTGCTACTTAACTAAAATATAATTAGCCGCTTGATGTTCAAAACATTAGCTAACTAAAATGATCAAATCTACAACAATGACAACAACAGAAATTAGGCTTCAGCAATGGACAGTTTGTTTTCCTCTTTCAATTATTTTTAGAGACGTTTTTGATTTTATCAATTATTAAATTTTCTCTTAAAATATTTCACCTTCTTGGCAGTAATATAGCTTGGCAGTAATATAGACAAAGTTGGAGGGACAGACAGCGATATCAAAATAAGAATACAAAAGGCAAGAGGAGCTTTCATTGCATTGGAAAATATATGGAGATCAAGAGAAATCGGATCCAACACGAAAATAAGAATCTTCAATTCAAATGTAAAGTAAGTCCTATTGTATGGCTCGGAGACATGGAGAACAACAAAGACAACAACCAAAAAGCTACAGACTTTCATAAATGGGTGCTTGCGTAGAATAGAGGGATTAAAATGGTATGACAAGGTTACCAACGTGGAACTGATGACAAGAACTAGACAAGTGCCAGTGGAACAAGAGATGAGAAGAAGACGATGGCGATGGATAGGACACACACTGAGGAAACCTGTTGATAGCATTACAAGGCAGTCCTTGTTCTGGAACCCCCAGGGCAAGAGAGGCAGAGAAAGACCAAGAAGTACATGGAGAAGAGAGCTGGAAACAGAGGTGAAAATGATGAGGAGAACATGGAAAGAACTTGAGATGATGGCACGGGACAGGAGGACTTGGCATGTGTTTGTTGAAGGCCTATGCTCCTTTGGGAGTGGAGGGTTATGAATTTCACCTTATTTATTTATTTATTGCAAGACGTACGAACAGATGTATTTAAACTAATAACTAACAATACTCTTTCAGTAAATCAAAAATTTCTTGTCAGATTTCTAGGGGAATTAATCTTCAGGTACTTAATCCAGGACAAGCCAACCAAGTTGTCACGGATTGCCTCCCCTTAGCTTTGTATTAGTGGTTCAACTGTGGCCAAAACTCAAGATTATCTAATATGGGCCTTCAAAGGTGTCTACCTTCGCACAAGATTACTCTTGGCAGAGTTGTAGATAGAAGGATAATGATGCTTCGATCTCAAAGGAGTGTTTATAAGACATTTCCGAAGTAAAAAACAATGCTGCATTGGCAGAGCAATTGTTAACTTATATCGCTCCGCCACCTTTTATGAAGAATTAAGCAATTGTTTTAGCCCGCTCAATCCCACAGCTGGTGTAAATCCAGCGAAATTCTTTTCTAAGAATTAGCTCTATATATGTAAATATTTGTCTAAGTGTATATATTAAAGAGTCTTGCTCATACGTTTGCTCTCATACTGATAATAATTGGATAAACAATGATTGTTTAGTTTTTAAATAACATGAAACAAATTTAATAATCAATTAGTTTTAACAGTTTAAAATATCGATGAAACGATGGTGATTTTTAGATTTAAATAAAAATTTTTCTTCACTGAGGATTTATATAAATAATAATGTTTGTTCTTTTGCTGTTTCTTTGTACAAAAAAAAACTTCGCTGGTCTAAGTGAGTCCTGCACCCGTGGTTTCGTCAATTCTTCTGTGATGAGGGTACTTCTTCACAAAACATGTCCCATTTAGGCGGTTGGTGTTGATTTCCTGCTTTTACGTCGAACTGTCGTCTCGCGGCTTTGTACCATGAATAGTCTGATAGCTTCGTCCCAAGAACTTTAGACAAAAAAATAAATGCCTCTTCTAAATGCATTTGTGGGCTGCAAAATTAGTAGGCGCATTGTCTCCCTGTCCACCCACCAATGTTATCCTCTCTGAATAATTATATTCTTTTGAGCATACACACCGTAGCTCAGGGAAGATGATTAGAAATCACCAATATTCTTCTGGGTATTAAACTGGGAAAATATGTGCTTGGACAGTGCATAATGCAATGATTTGCCTGAATTACAATTAACAAAGTACATATATCTCACAAAATGATACTATATACTTTAGGCATGGGATGTACTCATCACTCATCATTGCTCTATTCGGAGACTGGGGTTGCTGCTGCTTTCATGTTTCTGAGCGAATTAGCATAAAACAAACACCAGCGCTTGCTGTAGTGGTTTATGAATATACTATTTTCATATGTTGAGGTTGCCAGCCTCTTATATACCCACTTAGCAAGGAAAACATTTCAAATTTACATTTGTAAAATAAATGTTTACACTTACCCCAAAGTAGCTTTTGGGAACACAATCTCCTGGCACAGTTTAGAATGGACAAAGCACGTTGATGCTTTTGAATCAGTTGGTCTGGGAAATGTTAGTATTCCTCTTATGACAAGTGATCTGATTCCTTAGGTCTCCAGTCTTTGTATTTAAAAATGCGGCTTTACTTTTAAGTTTTAAATTGCCCAAATACTTCGATCTGTCAATTATAATTTTTGAATCCTTTGTCCGATCCTTCTCTGGCTCTGGTGAATTGCTTAGCTTGACGTGGCGATGCAGTCTGATCTGTGACTCCGATTTCGCTAGATTATATTTCCATTTCTCAGTTCAAATCCCAGATTGTACTTCAGACGAATTTTCCAATAAGAACCATTGAATATTTCGGCTCTCACTTTACACCAATCCAATCTCTTTTGCACTATATGAGCAGGGGTGTTTAAATCATGCGTGACCAGTGTGCGTCAATAAAGACCATCTCTAACAAAGGTAGCTAGATGCCTAAGGTGATAAACGTATTACCTGCTGACCGGTCTAATTAACCTCGATAAAACTACAAATAATAGTACGATGAAAAAGAGAACGAAGGGCGCCAAAGTACATGCACAAACCCTTTTGTGACATTTCCTCAACTACACTCATTTTCTCACTGAATTCCTCTATTTACATCCCATTCTGAACTCTTATATTTACATTCATTTACATTTCTGGATTTATCTTTTTATACCTATGTTACTTCTGAACACTCTTATCTAACTTCATGCCTTATACAAACTCTTCTGTTTATATTAATCAATCAACCAATACCCTTTAGCTCCCCAAGGAGCATATGCTTTAAACAAACATGTGCCGTCATCAGTTTCACTTCTGTCTCCAATTTTTCTCCATGTGTATTTTTGGTCTACCTCTGCCTCTCTTTCCCTGTGGATTCCAGAACAAGGACTGCTTTGTAATGCTATCAACAGGTTTCCTCAATGTGTGTCCTATCCATCACCAGCGTCTTCTTCTCAGCTCTTTTTCTACTGGCACTTGTCTGGTTCTTGTCATCAATTCCACATTTATGACTTTGTCATACCATTTCAGTCCTTCTATTCTACACAAGCACCCGTTTATAAAAGTCTGTAACTTTTTGGTTGTTGTTTTTGTTGTTCTCCATGTCTCAGAACCATACAATAGGACCGACTTGACATTTGAGTTGAAGATTCTTATTTTCGTGTTGGACTTGATTTCTCTTGTTCTCCATATGTTTCCCAATGCAATGAAAGCTCCTCTTGCTTTTTATATTCTTATTTTGATATCACTGTCTGTCCCTCCAACTTTGTCTATATTACTGCAATGATATGTGTATGGTTCTACATCTTGCAGTGGTGTTTCTTCGACTTCAACCTTTATATAATTTCTTGTATTTATTCTCATTATCTTTGTCTGTTCTCTGTGTATTTTTAGAGGCGCTTGTTGTGACCTCTCATCGAGTATTTTCATTTTGTCTTGCATCTGACTATGGTTACCAGAAAAAAAAAACAAAGTCTTCTGCAAAATCTAGATCATCAAACTGTTTAGTTAGATTCCACTGGATTCCATTTCTGTTATGTGATATTGATGTTTTCATAACCCAATCACTTTACTAGTGAGAAAAGAAATGCAGATAAGAGGTATTCCAGTCGCACTTCAGTTCTAATTCCAAATGGTTCTGTAAGTTGTTCTTTATGAGGACAACTTACTGTTTATATTCATGGTCATCATTTAGTTCCTCTATTTAGCTTCATAAATATTTGTATTTTCCTCTATCTATCTTCATGCCGATCACTAAACTCAACATTTCTATTCACGCACCTCTCTACACTTTAACTTTTATATCCACGTCGTTCTCTGAACAGCTTTATCTGTACTCACGACACTCTATAATATCAGCTATCTGTACTCACGACACTCTATAATATCAGCTATTCTCTCTCTATTGTTTTAATAATCACTTTGCTCCTCTATCTCTTTTAATGCATTTCTTTAAGCTAATATTCAAGAACATCACTAAACTGCCCTGTATCTATATCTGCACTCTTCTCTCAAATACTGTGTGTAGTCATGCACTACTGTAAACTACTCTGGTTTTTTTTTGGTTTGGTTTTATGGACTATCTTCATTGCACACAGACAACTCCATAAGTGCTCCGATCTCCTCCTTTAGATCAAACAAGGAAGATCTCAGCACAGTGCACGAACTCCGAGGCACCGGCGAGGAACCCAATGTGTGTAAACAGAAATCACACATTCTATAAATATTTTTATGGTGGGCAGGTTACACTACATTTTTGTACATTTTGCCAAGGCAGCGACCGTATAAGCTACTCTTTAAAATTTCCAACTGCCGAGAGATTTTTTAAAGCGCGCAACTTGCACACTGGACCTCCAATTTTTTTCGCTCTTATCCGAGAAGGCTAGGTATCTGATCTCACTACCCATGAGATCAGGGGGAGTATGATGTCATTAGGACCCACTGGCTCAGAAAACACATTTCAATCGAATATATTCTGTGTACTGGGAACCGAACCCAGTACATGTAGAACTAGAGGCAACCACCATACCTCTTTGCCACTCCGACACCAACTCTCTTTCAACAGTCAGTGCCATCCCCTATCATCACCATTACCTTTCACCTCCCTGTGAAGTGCAGGCCTTCAACAAATACTCTCTATGCCTTCATGTCTTGTGCCGTCCATGCATGGTCTTTCCATAGCTACTTTATTTCTCTAATGTTTATCTCCAGTACTCTTTCTGTGTTTTTATCTTCATCCATTTCTTCTGTCATGGGGATTACATATCAGGAATCACCTTGCAATATTATTAGCTTTTTTCAGTGTATGTCTTCTCAGAATATATTCCATAGACATATAGATATGTTTCCATCAGTTCCACATTGCTGATTTTGTCTTACAACTTTAATCACTCTATTCTGTGCATGACGCAGTTTATGAACGTCTGTAACTTCTTGGGTGTGATTTTTGTTCTCCATGTTTCATTCAGAGCCG
This sequence comes from Oreohelix idahoensis, assembly GCA_024509875.1. NCBI lineage: Eukaryota > Metazoa > Mollusca > Gastropoda > Stylommatophora > Oreohelicidae > Oreohelix > Oreohelix idahoensis. The sequence goes on from JAMPIV010011609.1 coordinate 81,614, forward strand.
TACATTAGGATTGCCCTGAGAGTTGAGTTGTAGAGTCTTATTTGAAGTATTAGAACTAATGTTTTTGAATTCCTATAAAACAGTGCAGTCTACTTAAGCGGAACTCGCTTGAGCTGATTTTCGATTAAGTCAAAGTAATTTTGCAGGTCCCGGCAAAAAGTCTTCTTTGGCTTCGTTAAAAAACTCCGGTTAAGTCCAACTCTGATAAGTTGAATTTTCGGATAAGTCAAAGCAATTGTTCGCTCTCAACTCAGATTTGTATCTGATTGTCATGGTTGTGTTTATTGCCGCTACTCCGTCTAACTTACATGATGTTTGATTGTTAAACCTGTTCACCTTCAGTATATCTTATATATCATTTGATATGTTTGTTTGTTCACCTTCAGTATATCTTATATATCATTTGACATGTTTGATTGTCACGATTGTCTTCCTCTTAGAATACATGCCATATTTGACTGTCATTAATGTGAATATGTTTAAATATTCTGTTTTTATCTTACTTACTTACTTACTTACTTAGTTGTTCCCCTTCTACCGTGAGGTGTAGAGGTTTGGAAGAGAGAGCGCCAGACTATCCTATCGGCTGTCTTCCTCTTGGCCTGGTTCCATTCTAGTCCTCGATCCTTTAAAGATTGTCTAATGTTGTCCTCCCAGCAGACTCTGGGTCGTCCTAGGGGTCTGGATCCTTGGCTCTTTGTTTCCCATGCTTGTCGTTATCCGATCTTCTCCCATTCTGCAGACATGGCCAAACCATCTTAGTTGGGACTGTTCTACTTGGGTCTGCAGGGGGTAGGATTTAAGGCCTTGACGTATCATCTGGTTGCGTACCATGTCTCTTCTTGTTACTTCAACCACCTTCCTCAGATACCTCATTTCTGAGGTTTGGATCTGGCTTTTATGGGTTGTAGTCATTGCCCATGACTCGCATCCATATGTCAAGACGGGGACATAGGTGGAGCGGTATACAGCCATCTTCGTTTTCTTACCAACCTCTCGTTTGCTGAGGAATCCTCGATTTATGGCCTGAAAAAGTCTCCCAGCTGCTGCTTTTCGAGTGGCCAACTCTTCTTTGATGCCTCCCTTTCGGTCTATAATAGCTCCGAGGTATTTAAAGTGGTCGACCTGCTCCAGGACCTGTTCTCCCAGCTCTGTTTTTATCACCCACAGCTATTTGTGGCCAGTGTCCTGAATTATTTTATTTAAACAAGAAAGGAACATTCTAGTGTGAGTAGAATACTCACTGTTAGTGTTCATTGATGGGTTATCAGTTGTTGTATCTGTTAATATTTTCTCACTGCTTTAGTCATTTGATGAACTGAGTCTCACTCTTTGTGTTGATACATGTTTCATTACTCTTCAGATCTTAAGATGACATTTTTGTGACTGTATATGTAGATGAAAGTCACTGGATAATCTGCAGATTCAGGTGAACAGTCTGTATCTGTAAATGTATAAATGACAGAATGATGTACGTAATTTAGTGTTATTTATATCACAACGTTATTAATTTATGACTGTACTAAATGGCACTCTTGAACATGGCACTCTTGAACATGTTAAACATTCTGCTGCTCTCATTGTATCAAGGACATACATTTGAGCAGTTTCAATAAGTGTCATGCATTTTGGTTTTAATGTTGTGTCCTTTTGTGCCTTTGTTAGGTGAAGTGTGGTACTGGGATACTGATTTAGGTCATACTTGTAAACGCTAAGTGGTCTTTTAAGTTGCCATTAGAACTTCAAATATTATCAAATTCATTAACAATAGAGATGGCTCCATACAAACCAGTTTTCACAGACACATCTTCACCATATGGAGAATTGTATTTAAATCTTAAAACGTGTCCTATGTTTTGCATTGACTGACACTATTCAGTATTCACACACTCTAAAATGTATTGTCTTTATAACTGTTACACATAGAATGTCTGACACAACTGACAGTTACTAATCTGTAGGAAAAGGTCAAGGATCTCGTTACACACCCATTGAGGCATATTGGGAATATGGTGTTAGGTCTATATTTTCTTGACCATCGGCACACTAGGGGTGATGTGGTCAGCATCACGCCGGCCGCCTTAACCTTCCCAGAGTTTCCCTGGTACCCAATTGGGGCTGGGTCAACCCAGGAGCTGTTTGCAGCCTAAAAAAATCCCACCTCATCTGGGGATTGAACCACAGACCACTGAGCTAGGAAGCCCGTGCACTAACCACTATGCTACCGCGGCTCCCTACTAATCTGTAATCTTGATTAATTTTCGCAAAATGTAGGCATGCGGTTCATTACGGTAATTCTTCTTCTTTTTCCATTGTTCACTCTCATAGAACGGGGTCCATGGGGCATGATACGCAACATAAGACTCACAATGTCTCTCAGCCTCTCATGCTCAAGCCTACCTCACCTTCAAGCGGTGGATCCTGTTCTCCCCGGTAATCCAGCTGAAGGTTGGGGTTTCAATCCCTAGCGGGAAGCAGGATGGGACAGCAGATGAGGTTCAGGCGAAATCATTTCCCCAGCCGGTTGGGACAGGAATGAGCCCACTCTCCCATTGAAGAGGTGCTGGCCAGAAGACGCACCGGAAACCATAGTATCACGCAACTCGCTCTTTTATGGATGAGTACACCGTCACTCTCATATAACGGGGTCCATGGATGGGTACACCGTCACTCTCATATAACAGGGTCCATGGATGAATACACCGTCACTCTCATATAATGGGGTCTATGGATGAGTTCACCGTCACTCTCATATAACGGGGTCCATGGATGGGTACACCGTCACTCTCATATAACAGGGTCCATTGATGGGTACACCGTCACTCTCATATAACAGGGTCCATGGATGAATACACCGTCACTCTTATATAACGGGGTCCATGGATGAGTACACCATCACTCTCATATAACGGGGTCCATGGATCGGTACACAGTCACTCTCATATAACAGGAGTGACAAAACGAGGCGACCTCTATCGATCTTTGGTTCTCTCCGGCAGTAACGGTACATTTGCGGTACTGATTTTTATTAGGGGCTGTCAATTATCGCACTTTTCTTTCTTTCTTTATTTGTCTGCTAAGTAGCAGATATGTGATTTGATCAAATCACCCTGTAGTGACACTCCTTGCAAATATGTCACTGGTTTTTTACCTGGTCATCTCAGCCTACGAAGAGCTGAGATAAGATAGCCGCCGGCGCTTTTAAATTGAACCACTGATAAGATGACATTACCGCCTGTGTGACACGGGTGGGCAGACAAATGTGATGTAATTGCTTTCGGCCCTTGGTTAAAAAGTAGTCATGGATTTATCACATTTGAGACAATATGAGTCTACAAATATGTTTGTAAGAGTGTATACAAGGCATCAGATGTCCATATGTGGTAATACGTGACCTTTGCAGGCACGCACCTTATTTCACGTGAGACTATTTTGAAATATCACAGTCTACCCTGCATCATTTGAAATGACTGGATCTTTCTGATTAGATTAATAACATCACTGAAGGGAATATAGGCTGACAATTTCACAGTTATATTTCTCTGTGATTTGCATGCTAACCAAGACATCAGACCTTCGCCAGAGGAAGAACTAGATTCATAATTCCTAATTGTTATCCGGACCTTTTATTGGAGAACTAGATAAGACTTATAAAGCACAGGAAATATCTTTCTATTTTAAAAAGGAACAACCGGGACTAGGAAATTGAAGAAACACAAAGTCAGAAGGGGCAATCTATGTTAAAATTAAAATAAATCCCAGACATGTGATGTAAGAGAACGATTCGTCTCTTTTATTCATCTGTGCAACAAGTCTGTAGCCAGGATTGGCGTAAGTTGGATTTACATTTCATATTTTATTACTAGCATGTGAACTAACATATATATGTAAATATTACCATGTGAATTTTATTGTGTGAAACTTACTATTAGATGTCAAAGTCATTTGAGGCTGGCAACCTCAGCGTATAGAATGATGATTCAATGATGACCACTGCACGGGCTGGGGATTGCTTTATTGATAGTTTCGTAAAGACAACTAAAAGCATAAAGTAGTTCCAGGTTCCCTATGGAGCAGGGAGGGAAAGATGAAAAGAAATGATGTCCATTTTAAGCATAAGACTTACATTTTCAAAGCAGTGTAAATGTCCCTATAAACATATTCACTTTAAAATTAATGTAAGGTTTCACGCTTTAAACCAGTGAAAATGTCCATGGGAAAATCTTCATTTTAATTAATGGAAGTTTCAAACTTGTCCACAAGTGTAAATGTAAATGAAACACGAATGAATTTATATTGTGAACACTTTTCAAACAGTGGAGATGTAAATGTAAAACATATTATGTATGTACATTTAACCTTTTTCATTTAAATGCAATGTAAAGCTAAAGCTATTCAGTTTAAATATAAAGGAAGTTTTATCCCGAGGGACTAAATTTAATTCTCATCGAGGGTAAACTCTGAGTTAAGTGGGATGGTAAAATAGAAGAGGGGGGACACATAACTGTCGGAGAACGCCATACTCAGAAGAGCGTTAATTTCTATTCTTCTATCACAGTTATTGGTGGTACCAGCAGAACGTACTATTTCTGGAACAAGACGGGATCAGTGGCCTATGCTTTAAGACAACGGACACACTGAGTAGATTTTCCTTGAAGATTCTCTGAGATGAGCTACACCCGACAACCTTGACCTGAGACGAGTGATCAGTGTGAAAAGACGGAACCGTCATTGGCAGCTAAGTTCAAATATATTCTGCCATCTGAACTTCCTTACCCTTTTTGCAATCCCCAAATACGAGGGTGATAGCTTTTCTTTATCCATAACTATTCAAATTATTTTCAAACTGTTACAACTAAAATAATTATTAAATTTTGTTATTTGTAATGTTACAAATTTAACTTTGATTGGATCATTTTAAAGCTAATGCATGTCTGTCTCAGTCAATTACTACACACATTCTAAACAGAGCTACACTTGAATAAGAGAATTCCACTGAGTAAATCAGGGGTGGGGGCTTTACGAGCTGATAAATAAGTGCTTAAATTCTTCACAAAAGTGGTCGGCAGGTTACAGAATTAACATGCTTAGCAAAAGTCAGCATTGTTTTCGCTTACCTGAATATCTTGTGAAGACTCCCATGTGATAGAAGCTTTACTACTCTTCTATCTACATTTCTGTCAAGAGTCATCTTGTGTACAAATAGACTCCATTGAAGCCTATATTAGATACTCTTGAGTTTTGGCCATTGTTGGACCACTAATAGTTGTTGAAGGCCATGCTGTCAGTATATTCCTCTTAGGGAGCCATGCATTCTTGAAGACAAGCGTCTTCTCCACATGGACACATACGTAAAATATTTAATTTGTTGAACAGATTATAGTCTACAGTAGTGGTTCTCAGTTTGGAATTTATCACTTCATCTCTTTCTTCCAAGTCACAGTCTTCTTTTATTTCATCTGCCTGTGGCTGTTCTCTGTGGCGGTTGTCTTTGAAGCTATTTTTGATTATTGCCTCTAGCTATTCATATGTTGCCATTTTATCAGTTTGAATTTTTCTTCTTTGGTCTTTGATACATCTCTATCTTTATACATCTTTAGTCTATCTACTTTCTCATTCCACATGTCTTGCAGTGGGGAGGAAACCACTATACTTTCATTTTGTAAAGTTGCAAGTGATTCTCATTAGTTTTCTAAGAGATTGTCAAATTCACTGTTCTTTTTTATGTCCGATATGAAAATCATTTCTGTCTATCTATACACAGAAAATATTTTCAAAGAGATACAGTACCTGACAAGAGTGAACATCAGTGGAAGGTCAATAAACAACCTTAGATATGCATATGATACTGGGTTGTTAGCTGGACGTGAACAGAACTAGTGAAGCAAGTAAATAACATAAGTCAAGAACATGGATTGGACATTCACATTTGAGAAAACAAAAACTATGAGAATCAGCAAAACAGACAATAAGCCCACATCAAAGACAAGCATAAATAAGAAAATCCTGGAACAAGTCAAGACTTTCTCATTTTTTGGTAACATAATAATAACAGAAGATGGCAGATGTGAAACAGAAATCAAGAATGGCCAAAGCTACATTCAACAACATGAGACAAATACTGACATCTAACAACATGAGACACATACTGACATCTAACAAATTAACCCATAAATTAAAAGTGATAATCATCAAGTGTTATATATTTTCTTCGTAACTGTATGATGTGGAAACATGGGCAATGACCAAGTAATTGGAAGAAAGAATTGAGACTATCGAGATGTGGATATATAGAAGAATGGGGCACATCTCATGAAAAGAGAAAAAAAAACAAATAAAGAGGTCCTAGAAAACCTAGGCAAGAAAAGATAATTAATGAAGGAGATTCAAATTAGTTATAAAAAGACCTGAAAGGGCAGAGACTGACTGGCAGAAAGCAGAGGTGCTGGCCAGGTACTACCATAGAGTTAGTTCTAAGAAAAATCTAGGACAGTCTGAAGTCAACAGAAGAGCAACACTTCTTAAATAACTCAGTAAAGAAGTACCTTATAATACTGAAAATTTATCATATTTAAATGCAAATATTACAATGGAAGATGCTGAAAATACAATAAAGGACAAAACAAATACATCAGCAGGGCATGACATCTTGAGCTACGAAATCTTGAAACACATACCAAAAAGTACCATAGAAATGATCCCTTTTTAACAAAATTTGGAGTACAGGAAAAATTCCCAAAACATGGAAAACAGGTAATTATTCCAATACTAAAACCAGAAAAAGATGCCCATGATTCCAGTTCATACAGACCAATTTCTTTAACTTCCCATCTAGGTAGAATATTAGAAACCATTGTAAATAAAAGATTAAAGTTTTATTTGGAAAAGAATAATTTATATAATCAAACTCAGTCAGGATTTAGGAAGAACAGATGCACTATATACAGATGCACTAGATGATTAAATTGGAACATGAAGTAAAATCAGGATTTCAAAAGAAAGAAAAAACTGTATTGTTAGATATAGCTAGGGCTTATGATGAATGCTGGAGAAGGGTGCTGTCTTTAAAATGAAGAAGATAGGAGTAACCGGTAAAATGTATAATTATTTAGAGAATTTTCTGCAAGATAGATATTTCACTGTTCAGGTAAACAATGACAGATGTATGAACAACAAAATGGAATACCCCAACGATCAGTAATGTCTCCTTCAATTTTTACAATAATGGTAAATGATTATAACAAATAAATTGTCACAGTTTGCAGATGATGTTGCTAAATGGAGGACTGGGAAACATCTGCCAAAATTATACAAGGATCTACAGAAGCAAATAAATAAAGTATGTAAATGGATGACAAAATGGGGTTTTCAGCTGAATACGAATAAAACATTGGGAATGATCTTCAGTAAAGGTAGGGTTGTAAAAAAAAAAATTATAGACATAAATATACAAGGGAAAAACATTAATACAATGCAAACCACTCGATATCTAAGAATGATATTGGACCAACAGCTGAACTGGAATAAACACATAGATAAACTAGTGGAGTCTTGCAGAGGATTGACTAACTTATTAATATATTTGAAAGGTAATGGATGGGGTGCAAGCACTAAGACCATCAGTGTGTTACCGGGGCCCGAAAGGGGAGCAAATAATAGTAACACTGTTCCCTTCCATGCATGTTGTAGAAAGCAATTAAGGAGGGTTGGGCACTGGGCTGGGTACCCCATCCTGTAAAAAATTTAAACCACAAAAAACTTCAACAAACATGGACAAGTCAATTAAGGAAAATAAAAAAAAGCCATCCAAGACAGGGGAAGGTCCTCTCGCAGAGAGGCGTATGATGCAACACAGAGAAAGCCGAAAGGAATCTGTGTTACTGACTAACCTTCTTTCTTCTAGAACTTCCAGATTTGGCACCTGGAATGTTCAGACATTAAACGAACAAGGGAAAGTGGCACAAGTAGCAGCAGAAATGAGGGAATATAAAATCGAGGTTTTGGCAAAGTGTGAAACAAAGTGGAAGGAGGTAGACAAGAAGAAACTCATCAAAAGGTGAATTTGTGCTGTCCTCAGGACATGAAGACGAAAGTTCATACCACAGTGAAGGGGTAGCTCTTATGATATCTAAAGAAGCACAGAAAGCACTCAATGAATGGGAAGCTGTTGGACCCAGAATAATAACAGCTACTTTTAAAACAGCTAAAAAGAAAATAAATGTAAATGTCATCCAATGTGACTTTTTCAGGCCATAAATCGAGGATTCCTCAGCAAGAGAGAGGTTGGTAAGAAAACGAAGATGGCTGTATACCGCTCCACCTATGTCCCAATCTTGACATATGGATGCGAGTCATGGACAATGACTACAACCCACAAAAGCCAGATCCAAACCTCAGAAATGAGGTATCTGAGGAAGGTGGTTGAAGTAACAAGAAGAGACATGGTCCGCAATCAGACGATACATCAAGGCCTAAAATGACACCCCCTGCAGACACAAGTAGAACAGTCCCAACTAAGATGGTTTGGCCATGTCTGCAGAATGGGAGAAGATCGGCTACCATGACAAGCATGGGAAACAAAGAGCCAGGGATCCAGACCCCCAGGATGACCCAGAGTCTGCTGGGAGGACAACATTAGACAATCTTTGAAGGACCGAGGACTAGAATGGAACCAGGCCAGGAGGAAGACAGCCGATAGGATAGTCTGGCGCTCTCTCTTCCAAACCTCTACACCTCACGGTAGAAGGGGAATGACTAAGTAAGTAAGTCATCCAATGTTATGCACCAACTAATGACAAACAAGAGTCTGTGAAAGAAGCATTCTATACTAGACTACAGGAAATTATGGAAAAAGTTAAAAGAAGAGACATCTCAATTTTGATGAATGACATGAATGCAAAGATAGGTACAGTCAACACCGGCTTTGAAGAAGTCATGGGAAAACATGGGCTAGGAATAATGAATGAAAATGGGGAACTATTCTCAAACTTCTGTGCTTCAGATGAACTGGCTATAGGAGGAAGCATGTTTCCACATAAGAGAATACACAAGGCAACATGGATATCACCACACCATAGAACAGGAAATCAGATTGATCATATATGCATAAACAAGAAGTTTAGAACATCATTGCAGGATGCAAAGGTATATAGAGGAGCAGATGTGGCATCAGATCACCACTTTCTGATAGCCAAAGTAAAAATGAAACTCAAGAGATATGCACCAAAGCAAAATTATAGACAACAATTTAATGTAAGACATCTAATAAATCAAAAAACAAGAGACAAATTTGCGGTCACAATATCCAACAGATTCCAAGTTCTCCAACAGCTGGAAGATGTACAGAATGCAGAAGACTATTGGCAGCAAATCAAAATTGTATGGAATGAGACATGTGAAGAAATACTGGGGAACAGGGAACGACAACAAAAAGCATGGATAACAACAGAAACCATCAATAAGATAAAAGACAGAAAAAACAAGAAAGCAGATTTAAACACAAGCAAAACCAGAAGTTCCAAAGCCAAGGCTCAAGAAGTGTACACAGAAGCAAACAAAGAAGTAAAAAGAAGTATCAATAGAGACAAGAGGAAGTATATTGAGGAGTTGGCAAGAGAGGCAGAAGATGCTGCAGCCAAAGGAAATATGAGAGAACTGTATAGCAGCACAAAGAAGCTAACAGGGAAATACAAGCAAACAAGTTGCCTCATAAAAGACAAGAATGGAAAACTGCTCAGCAATATACAAGAGCACATGAAGAGGTGGACAGAATATTTTGAGGACCTTCTCAATAGACCAGCCCCATAAAACCCCCCGGACATCCAGTCAGCAGAAGAAGAGCTACAAATTAACGGTGAAAGACCAACAAAGGAAGAAATAAAGAAAGCCATAAAGCTTCTAAGAGATGGAAAAGCATCTAGACCTGATAGCATTCCAGCAGAGGCCATCAAAGCAGATATCGACACTGCTACAGAGATGTTATATAAATTACTTGGTAAAGTCTGGGAAAAGGAAGAGATACCAGCAGAATGGAAGGAAGGATATCTGGTTAAGTTGCCTAAGAAGGGAAATTTACAAGAGTGCACAAATTATAGAGGAATAATGTTACTATCAGTGCCAGGAAAGTATTAAACAGGATTATCCTTAAGAGATTAAAAGAGTCCATAGACAACAAACTGAGAGATGAACAAGCAGGTTTTTGACAAAACAGATCATGTACAGACCAGATAGCCACTTTGAGAATAATAGATGAACAAAGTCTGGAATAGAATTCACCACTATAGATCAGATTTGTGGACTACGAAAAGGCATTTGACAGTGTAGACAGAAAATCACTTTGGAAATTGATGAGGCATTATGGAGTTCTCCTGAAAATCATTAATTTAATAAAGAAAACATATGAAGACATGACATGCAGAGTTCTTTATGAAGGATGCTTACAGAACTGTTTGGGATAAGAACAGGAGTGCGACAGGGATGCCTCTTGTCTCCATTTCTTTTCTTACTAGCAATAGACTGGGTAATGAGATCATCGACAATACACAACAGAAATGGAATCCAGTGGACTCTGACTAAGCAGTTGGATGATCTGGATTTTGCTGATGACTTGGCTCTTTTGTCAAATAACCGTAATCAGATGCAAGACAAACTGAAAACACTCGATGAGAGGTCACAGCAATTGGGTCTGAAAATACAAGGGAAAAGACAAAAATAATGAGAATAAATGCAGGTAATGATAACAGGGTTGAACTTGAAGAAACACCAATACAAGATGTAGAATCGTACACATATCTTGGCAGCAATATAGACAAAGTTGAAGGGACAGATCGTGATATCAAAGTAAGAATACAAAAAGCAAGAGGAGCTTTCATTGCATTGGGAAATATATGGAGATCAAGAAAAATCGGATCCAACACGAAAATAAGAATCTTCAACTCAAATGTGAAGTCAGTCCTATTGTATGGCTCTGAGACATGGAGAACAACAAAGACAACAACCAAAAAGCTACAGACTTTTATAAATGGGTGCCTGCGTAGAATAGAGGGATTAAAATGGTATGACAAGGTTACCAACATGGAACTGATGACAAGAACCAGACAAGTGCCAGTGGAACAAAAGATCAGAAGAAGATGATGGCGATGGATAGGACACACACTGAGGAACCTGTTGACAGCATTACAAGGCAGTCCTTGTTCTGGAACCCCCAGGGCAAGAGAGGCAGAGGTAGACCAAGAAGCACATGGAGAAGAGAGCTGGAAACAGAGGTGAAAATGATGAGGAGAATGTGGAAAAAACTTGAGATGATGGCATGTGACAGGAGGACTTGGCATGTGTTTGTTGAAGGCCTATGCTCCTTTGGGAGTGGAGGGTTATGAAGCACTAAGACAATGCTCACTTTTTATAAATCTTTTATTCAAAGACAAATACTATATGGAAGTATAGTATATGACTCTGCTGCACACAGTAACAAGATTAAATTAGACAGAATTCAGCATCAGGCATTATGTACAATAGCAGATGCAATCAGATCAACTTCAATGGGAGCTATAGAGGTGGCTTTAGGAATTCTACCCATGGAATTATGGAGAAAAAAGTTAAGACTAAATGACATGAACAGTGTTCAGAGATAAGTCTCACCCAGCACATACAGCTTTTACCAGATGCCGACTAACAACTCAGGCCAATCCAATGAATACCACTAGATACCCTACAGGATGGAAGTGTATGGAGAAAATCGTCCATCTGGGTACATTAATTACATCAATTAATAACAGTTGTGAATACAAGCCAGTGATTCCGCCCTGGGAGATCAAGAAACCAGACACTGACTACCACCTAGCAGAAATACTTAAGAAACCAAATAATATAGAAAATATTAAAAACACAGCCAATAAATATATACAACAAATATCAAAAGACAGCATTACTGTGTACACAGATGGATCCAAGGGAGAGGATGGCAAATTGGGGATAGGAATATATATTCCAATATGGAAAATGGCAAAAGAATGTAGCATCACGGAAAATACATCCATTTTCCCTGCAGAGATGGTGGCTATACTAAACGCACTAGAAATATTCTCTAATAACCCTCCCAAAAAACTAACAGTTTTAACTGACTCTCTTTTCAACAATTAAAGCACTTAGAAACTTACGAGAATGTAGTAGACCTGATATAGCAGAGGAGATATTTCTGGCTACTACATACTTATATTCCAGAGGATGTTCAGTCTTAATTGCTTGGATACCTTCACATGTTGGCATAGAAGGAAATGAAAAGGCAGATAAAGAAGCCAAGAAAGGTAGATCTGATAAAAATCTAATAAATGTAGCGACGAGTAAATCAGAGATTAAGAGCTTAATTAAAGATTTAATAACAGATGAATGGAAAGCAGAGTGGGGTAAAAATCTGAAAAGAAGACATGCATATAAGATGTTCAAGGCTCCAACAAGAAAACGTCAGATATCTAGGGAATTGAAAATTCCCAGTAAAAATGAAACTTCTCAGACTACAGTTGGGAAAAGGCTATTTCAGAATAGAAGAACCTTACTGTGCAGGATGTCTTCAAGACAATAATATAGAACATTTCTTGTTAAAATGTAAGAGGTATAAACAAATGAGAATACCAATATTAGATTATTTGCAAGCATCCAACTTACCTATATATATAGAAGAGATGTTAAGAATAGACAGACCTAGGGAACTGCATAATATAGTCAAACAATATTTAACACCAACACATGTTAATATATAGTGGCTGGGCATGTGAAGGTCTGATGCTGTTCTTACAATGCATATGACTTTTAACAGATGAAAGTCAATTAAATATCTGTTGAAGTCAGTTAAATAACTGGAACCACCAGGCCTTTAGACCCCTCCACTTTAATGTTATTCTTGTTCAGAGTTTCTTCTTGATTTTGTTTGTTTGTTTTTTTTTTATTTATTTAACGTATAAGCATAATTGTGATTGTCCCTATTTACAATGATTTGACAAATGTGATGCCACTTTTTCATCATATCTGCAGTTGTTCATATTATTTGGAATTGAAAACAATATATATCCTAATTATAACCCATCAGAGGTTGAACGGGATATTTTTCTTCATTAATTTTTAAAAAAAAGGAAGAGTTGAAGGCAAACAAGCGAGTGGAAGACAGCGCCTTAAGTAGGAAGATAACCTAAGAGATGGACAAGAAAGAGTCTATCAGTGTGCACCATCAAGACAAGAGACAGTGTGCACCATCAAGACAAGAGACGGTGTGCACCATCAAGACAAGAGACAGTGTGCACCATCAAGACAAGAGACAGAAGACGTTGGAGATCCAATGCAGCTGACCTTCTTTGCGGATATGGCAGCTGATGATGATGATGCTTACAAGCTATACATGTGTACAGACAGTTTCAAGTGGTATCTGAGTACAATAGTAGTTTCTTCTTTTAAACCTTAAAGAGTGTCTTCAACTCTTAGTTGTGTCCTATTTTTTTTATTCAAAAAATAAATAAATAAAATCGAAACAGGAATAAAGAGTGCTTTTTTTCCTGAACGCTTAGACACAGCAGCAAGAAAGAAACAAAAAATAATTACAAATTTCATATTGATCTACAAATTAATCAGCGATGTCCAGCAATAAATTTTAACAATGCAAGGTGCCTACCTTCTGTCGCTAGTTGAAGATTTGATCGCGTAAATGCAGCTTTTCATAGAAAAGTGTTGCTGCAAGTGCAGTCTTTAATAGTTAAATAATACTGTATTTAACAAATCAGTTACATGTGTAATATGTCCAGTCAGTGGACAGCGGATTAAATATGGCAAACAACTAAAATTCATATTTTTTAAAATAAACGTCAAAGAAAGGGTAGGCTAAATCCTTTGCTAACTGTGTACTTCCAGATTTCCCATGATCCTCAGAGTACTGAACATATCATAACGGGTCTTCCCGCAAGTGATTGTGTGGGAAAAACAGAGGCGTTAACCGACAGAGGTTCCCAATTAGAGCAACGCATCGGAATTTTGCAAGTGTCACGTTCTGCACTGTAGGCTATAACCAGCAAGGTTGCCACTCATGTTCTAGAGATAAAACCAAATTTTCTTCTTTAAAAAACCCAGAAATACCCAGATTATTTTATGCCTCAAATACATGGGATAGACGATGCTTACACAATCTTTTAGTGCAACTTTAGCACAAATAAGGCTGTGTGCTACCAATTTTTATTTATTTCTTCATTTTTATTTTATTTTTTATTACCAAAAATTCACAATTATATCAAAAGGATTTTAACACACCAATATATGAACTCTTGAAAACTAGATATTTTAACAGTAGGGGGCCTAACATACTTAAAGTATGTTACCATTAACCAAATGTTCCTCAAATCATATATAAAATGTTAGTTGTAACTTGTTACTGTTGAAAATTGTCACTTGTCAGCTGTCTGTTAGCCATTCCTCACAAAAAAGCCTGCTGATACCATGACCACTTTTTTATGCGGCGGCTTGTGTATCGTCATGCTGCTACAACTACCTAGCGTACCTTCATCATCACTCATTTTATAACCTTAATTTTAATTTTTTTTTTTTTACACCAAAAAAAAAAAAATAAATAAAATAATATGCTGTTTATCTGCTTAAGTCTAAAATTTAGAAATAATACTTTAAAACACATCGCAAAAATAACTAAGTATTGTAGATGACAGCCATTAACAGAATAATGGGAAATAGACAGCTGAAGTAAACGAGTAAAAAAACAACGTCACTGATGTGGTTAAAAACAATAATTAAATTTAAGTGGAATAAAAAAAAGTAGCACATATTTTTTTACATTTACTTATAATATAAATATAATGTATAATGCTCAGTGCACAGAATATATATACATTGTAAATGCCAATTGTCAAATACACCCAGATTAATGCAAGTTTGGAAATAAAATACCTAGATACCCAGACGGAAGCTAAAAAAAAACCCAGATCTAGTAAAAAAAAATACCCAGCTGTGGCAACACTGGCTGTAACAGAATATTCATAACATGAGACGAAGCGTTAACAGTTCACATCTATATTTATAGCACTCTTCAAATGAGAATCCTGCAGCATAGCCTACCCTCGTATTGGTTATTCTAAAATGTGGAAAATAATACTCAATACATTAGGCTACATCTCCCTTTCTTTAAGAATGCACTTCATTCTGTTATTTCTGTCTACCAGTTCCACTACAATTATTCTATACTGTGCATGTTTTCAGACCTTGCTCACCAACACATTATACTGCGGAATCATGCATTACAGACGTTCACATGTTGCTAATAATCATTTTAACTAAACTACCCCCCATTTTCCATACAATTTATCCCTGAATGTTACGTAAACAAAATCAAGAAAAAAATATACACACTAGCTAATTACCATGAAAGGAAATTAAACTGAAAAAAGTATATGTGTGTTTAATTGGTCATGCACTATTAGCACATTTAGTCTCTGTATCTGGCTGGTTTCTTAATGACCCTTCCACTTCGTGTAACTTGATGACCCACTTTGTTTTCTGTAGGCCGTGTTGCTTCTCTGGGCATTAATTCTGTAGGCTTTACTATGTCTGGTGTACTGAGCTGTTCTTCGGAAGTGCCCTCCATAGTTTCACTTCAATCGTCATGAAAATTCACTGGTCCCTCCACTATTATTGGAAGACTATTAGCCCCAGGTGATACTGGGATCAAATGTCTGCGACTGCGTCGATAGTTGGTGTGATTTGACTTTACAACATAAGAACATGGTGATTCATGTTTAGCAAGAACTGTTCCTAGCATCCTCTTACCACCTGCTGAAAGTGGCCCAGTCTGACCTGGGCTGAGAGCTGGCAGACTTTGTCCTGCTTTCTTCTTGTAAAAGTACTGTTGTTTCTGTGCTCGTCTGTCGAAACATCTCTTGGTCTCTGCTAGGTTGTGTAACACTGGTTTCATAATGGCAGTTTGGGCAGGTAATAGGTTCCTTGATCTTCTGCCAATGAGCAATTGTGTAGTGACAACCCAATGTCTTCCAGGGGAGTTGTATTATAGTCCAGGAGAGCTAAGTACTTGTCTGTTGATTTCAACCACAGTCGTTTGACTGTCTGAATGTATCTTTCTGCAAGTCCGTTTGAAATCTGGAAGTGCGGAGATGTCGTAGTATGGCTGATGTCACGGATTGCCTCCCCTTAGCTATGCAGTAGTAGTCCACCAGTGGCTAAACGCAAGAGTATCTAAAATGGGCCGTCAATGGTGTCTACCTTCGCACAAGATTACTTTTGGAAGAGTTGTAGATAGAAGGGTAATGACGCTTCTATCCCAAGGTGTATCCATAAGATTTTTCCGAAGTCAAGAACAGTGCTGCACTGGCAGGCCAATTGTTAACTAATATCGGTCCGCCGCTTTTTATGAAGAATTAATCAATGGTTTTAGCCCGTTCAAGCCCCCAGCTGGTGTAAACCCAGCGAACTTTTTTTATAAGTATTTGCTATATATATGTAAATATATGTCTAGATGTATATATAATAAAGAGCCTTGCTCAAACGTATGCTTTCATAGCTGTAATAACTGGATAAACAATGATTGTTTTGTTTTAAAATGACATGTAACAATTTTAATAATCAATTAGTTTTAACAGGTTAAAATAAATGGAATGATGGTGAATTTTAGATGAAAATTAAAGTTGTCTTCAGTGAGACTTGGTTTGAGGGTTTATACTGAAAATAAAATTTGTCCTTTTGCTGTTTCCTTGTACAAAAAAACTTAGCTCGTCTGAGTCATGCAGCCGTAGTTTCTCAATTCTTCTGTAATGATGACACTTCACAGGCTGATAGCTTTATTCTACGAACAATCTGATATCTTGTTCCATGAACTTTCAGACAATAAAAGGAGAACAAATGCTTCTGCTAAGAACATTTGTGGGCTGCAAATTAATAGGTGCATTGTCTCGCTTTCCACTCACCAATATTAGTCTCTCTGAATAATTAATTCTTTTGAGTATATACAGCGCAATTCGAGACAGATGATTAGAAATCACCAATGGTCTTCTGGGTATTAAACTGGGAAAATGTGTGCTTGGACGGCGCGGAATCAATGATTTATATGAATTACAATTAACAAGGTACATATATTTCACACAATGATACTACACGATGCAAAAATAATGAAATCATCACTCATCGCTGCTCCAGTCGGAGTCTGGGGTTGCTGCTGCTTTCGTTATTCTGAGCGAATTATCATAAAACAAACACGAGCACAGTAGTGCTTTATGAATATACTATTTTCATATGTTGAGGTTGCCAGCCTCATATATAACCACTTAGCAAAAACATGTCAATTCACATTTGTAAAATAAACGTTTACACTTACCCCTAAGTTACTTTTGGGAACACAGTCTTCTGGTACAGATTAGAATGGACACTAGCTACTTAGGTTAGTTGCTGTCGAATCAGTTGATCTGAAAATTTTAGAATTCCTCTTATGACTGTCTCATGGGTCTCCAGTTTTGGTATTTATAAATGCAGGTTTAAAGTTTTAAAGTTGTCCAAATACTTCGATCCTGATCCTTTAAGTTTCCAGTCTTGGTATTTTTAAAGTTGCCTAAATAATCTGATCTGTCACTTATAATTTTGGAAGCCTTTGTCCTATCCTTCTCTTTCTTTCTCTGGTGAATTGCTAGCTTGACGGGGCGATGCAGTCTGATCTGCGACTCCGATTTCGCTAGATTATATTTTCATTTCTCAGTTCAAATCCCAGATTGTACTTCAGACGAATTTTCCAATAAGAACAATTGAATATTTCGGCTCTCACTTTACACCAATCCAATCTCTTTTGTACTTCATGGGCAGGGGTGTTTAAATCATAATACCCGGCGTGTTTTAAAATATTTTATTTTAAAATCCCACCGCGTGACCTTTTTCTAATAAGTCGTAATACTTCCGCTTGCATCTTTGTTCAGAACTCATAAACCCATCTGTGCACTCATTGCCTGACTAGATGCTTTCTCACCATTATTGGCTCCCCAAAATGATTGTATGTAATAATGTCATAGGGATAGGCCGGCGGAAGCTACTGTGCCATTATCACCTGTGTTTTCGTGTTTCTCCCAATTAGTTAGCCTGCAGCTTAGACAAACAATTTGTCTTTACTTTCCATACCCTGCCGGGTCACATTGCTCTGGTGTGTCGAAGCCACCTTGGATAACTCGTGGCCGTCTCTTACAAAGATGACTAGACATATGAGAAGAGTATTATCCGCTGACCTGTTCAATTAACCTGATGTCGATACGATTCATCTGGCGAAACGTAAACAGTATGGGAGTGGTCACATTGAAAAAAAAGAGGGTGCATAAAATATGCCAAATGAAAAACGGATGAACGATTGAGAGAGGGGCTTAAAAGTACACTTACACACGTTTTGTCAGAGCTGATTTGGTAGTCACGACAAAACTGTCGGAATTCTGTGCTTGTGAACTGTAAGCCACAGTCTGATCTTATTTTACTTGGTATTCCATGGATGCTGAAGACCTTTTTAAGCACTTCAATCACAGCAGAGGATCTCATACGTGGCAATTTTTCTACCTGAATGGCCCTTGAATAATAATCAACTATCATCAAGTACTGGATACCTTCAAAGTCAAATATATCTTTTGAAATTTCTGAAAATGGGAGCTCTGGATGTGGTGTGGGGATTCGAGGTTTTTTTGGTAGGCTCCTGCACTTTTCTGCACACTTGTAGCAATTCTTCACTAGTTCTTCTATGCCCGCATTTATTTGAGGCCAGTAAAGCACTTCTCATGCTCTTTGTTTACACTTTAAATTCCCAAGTGTGTTTTATGGATCAGCTGTAACATGTCATGTTTTATGGATCAGTTGTAACATGTCATGATTTATGGATCAGCTGTAACATGTCATGTTGTATGGATCAGCTGTAACATGTCATGTTTTTTGGATCAGCTGTAACATGTCATGTTTTATGGATCAGCTGTAACATATCATGTTTTATGGATCAGCTGTAACATGTTATGTTTTTTGGATCAGCTGTAACATGTCATGTTTTATGGATCAGCTGTAACATATCATGTTTTATGGATCAGCTGTAACATGTCATGTTTTATGGATCAGCTGTAACATGTCACGTTTTAAGCTTGGGTGCACTACCAGTTGTTGGCATCTGAATATCAGATTATCAATTACTGCTAGTTCAGCCTTGGCATAAAAAAAGGGTCGAACCTCCTGATTCACCTTCTTGTAAGTGTCTGGCCAACCTAGCTCAAAAGTTTGTTTCAGTGAGGAGAGTTCACTTGTTGTGGCTTTCTGGAATGCTTTGAGCTTCGCATTTGAGATGGCAACGAAGCTGTGCACAAAGATGTCTGTTAGATCACAGTCTGGAATAATGGTGCGCGTTACAGAGTGTCTGGGATAGTCAGGGTGGATTCTTTCAGGTATCGGAGTTCAATGTCGTACCATTGTAAAGTCAAAAGCATTTTCTGAATTCGCATTGGTGCCTGAACTATGGGTTTTTTAAAATATACATGTATGTTCTAATGGCTTTATCTGTTCTAATGGCTTATGGTCATTAATGACAGTGAATGCTTCCCATATATGTTTTGATGAGTAACTGTTATTGTTATTTTCAACTCGCCCCATTTTTCTTTTTCCATGTAATTATTTGAGTTCTTTTATTTTATTAGGCGTTCGAGTTCACTAGTTATTATTTCTATGTTATATTTTTTCTTGGATGTTAGGATAAATCCAACCACCTGTACCTACCTGTTTATTTGTAGGGATGGGGGAAAGCACCACCCAGATTAACGCGGAACCAATAAAATTATTCCGGTAGATAGAAATCTGAGGGTTGCTGAATATTATGTATTATTTCGGCGCGTGAGCAGGAATATTTTGCGATTTTGCTCGGTCAACGATGATTCATAGGTTAGCTTATGATGTGATTGCGTGTTTAAATGTAATTTATGTGCAGACATGAGAGGAGGTCAGAGGTTGGTTTAAAGCGGTTCTTGATAGACAATATCAGACGCGATGACTCACCGCAGAAGCCTGGGTTCGCGACTGTACCGCCGCCCAGTTACGTCGGCAACGCTGAAAGGAAAGGAGAAGTTCTCTTGCAGTGAGGACACATACTTCAGCGGGAACTTGTCTCTAAAACAGGAGCTTTTAGCTCGCAAAGGCCAAAACAATCAAAACAGGCAACGGGCCTGGTGTTGTTACACACTGCCATAATAATGCAGTGGGCCTAAACCCGAAGCACGTTAACTCGGCAGTTTGAAGAATTGTCATTAGCAGTGAAAACATCTACATCCTTAGGCAATTACATAGCTATCTTATTAACAAGGCCTCTTCATTAGTATTCGGGAAAGGAGAGAGGGAAACAATACCTTTCCAAATCCTAACGAGGAAAGGGGCGTGACGGAGAAGCAACTCATCAGAGCCTCAGACGAATACGGTAGCGTCAGAGAGGCTCTGAACCGAGTGTGGTAAGTTGGGATGATATAAATATTTATAGGGGACTTAGTGTACTGACTGAGATCAGCTGTGAAGGTATCTGTATCTAATTATTGTGGTGTGTTACAGACCTTACTTTGCTACCACATTTAGACCTCAATCAGACTTATTCTGGAATATTGTGATGACTACGTTGAATGTCTAGGGTTATGATAGTGATGAAGTGTAAGTTCACAACAACCAACAGACAGATAAACACTTTAATTAAGATCCACAACACTTTACACTACTGTTACACGCACATACATATAACACTCTAGAAGACTATCTTAAGTAAGTCAAGTGTTAACTTTTAAAATATGTATTAATTCCTTTCAATAATAGATATCCTGATTCAACTACAGAGTGAATCAGGAATCACAATCAAATGTAATCACAAGTTTTATGTACACAATTAATACATAGGATCTTTGTCCTGACATCTAATATTATTACAATATGTGTGTAGGTTGTGATGTAGTACTATGAGGTAATACTGGCTTTTAAAGCTAGGTTGTTGTTTGTCATCATGACTTCATGTGTTTGTTACTGGTGGAAATAATATTGGAAGGGTTCACAGTTTCTTTTTATTTGAAAACAAATAACTGTCCCTCTTGATTTAATATACAGTCAATTTTAGAGGGGGTTATACAAGGTTGAGCTGCTCTGGCCAACGAATTCTTATATTCTGTGTGGGCGGCAGGAAAACTGTCTCCTCTGCTCGCTTGCTTCTCAGTTATCTTGAAAAACAACACTGGACGATATCTTGGACAAGGAGTCTGCTACCAGCCTCTGGATTCAGCAAAACTCAGACCAGGTGCTGCTCTAACACTTCAGTTCCACGGTCCCTGAAATAAGAAGGTTGTACCTCCTTCTTCAGAACTAATTTATAATCTATTTCCACACTGAAGCACAAGACATCACAAACATAGAGTTCAGCGCTGTAGGCCAACTGCCAGCTTCTCATGTAACAATATAGAGCAGTATTCCTCTCCCTAATTGTTACAACGCCTCTGCAATTCCAGCGTTAATTCCTTCTATACAATAAGATAGGTGTCATAGTACTATTTGGCAATCCCATATATGCCTATGCAGTTA
Organism: Oreohelix idahoensis; assembly: GCA_024509875.1. Lineage (NCBI taxonomy): Eukaryota > Metazoa > Mollusca > Gastropoda > Stylommatophora > Oreohelicidae > Oreohelix > Oreohelix idahoensis. The sequence goes on from JAMPIV010011609.1 coordinate 103,211, forward strand.
TACTCCTCTCCGACAAGATTTTACATGGTGGAGCAATATCTAGGCTTTGCCTCATGTTTGCTACTGAACCACACACATACAGACATAATTTATCATTTCACATTAATTTTCATCTAAAAGAGATCAAATATGTCTAGCTTACCACAATTCAAGGACATTGTTACGATGGGATATATTAGAGGATCATGCATGTATACGCGAATGATAGCAGGTGTTCATTCAGGACATTATGGTCAGTACACATAACAAAGCCGGTAGGTGAACATGTCCACGGGAAAACATGGTTGACATTTAATACATAAAGTCACTTCACAATAGTATCCATCAACACATCAAAAGTACATAGCAATGGATAAGCGTAGTAGATTATCCCTCGTCCGTCAATAAGTTTCAAACGTTAGACATCTTTACGTGGCATATAATATAATAATGATACACTACTCTCATCTCCACTCAATCCTGGCCGTTGTATTAAAGGTTCGGTAATCCACGAAAACCAAAGGAATGCGGCAGAAGCAATCAGTGCAAACCAAATATTAGTTGCCTCATATCTCAAAGTTACGTGTAGTAAATTAGGGTATGAACTTCTAGATAAGTTCGTGAACCATCTTACACATAACGTGGTGGCCTCATAAAAATCAATAATGCCACAATGGATATATTCATATCACGCTCCATTATCCCGGAGCTCGAAAAAGTACATCCCTCTTGGACGCAAACACAAAGACAGAAGCCCAATTAATTTACACACTGAACCCCACGACATGTGACCGAAACGTCACTAGTTGACCGTCGCTCATCACGGGTGAACGCCTCGTGCAAACCGTAGTTTGCCTACAGGCGAACACAATTCCTCACATAAAAATGGAAATGTGCTAGCGTGTAGTAGCATGCCTTACTATTTTGACTGCACCCCAAATCTATCCTTAACAGACATATTAAACATGTACGTTGACTGGCGATGAGTTATGGCACAATTCCGATCTGCCTCTGTCCCAGGCTTTTATTAGAAAAATATGAGCTGGTTCTCAACGCACTTGCTTCTCACAAAGTTTATTTTTAAAAGTGGCCCTGAACTGACGCTTCTATGTGACTATATCAAATGGTCTAACCAATGAGGCCATGTTTACAAAAGCCTTTGAAAAAATTTACCCTTCCTACCGTTTCCATTAACCACCAAAAATAGTATTTGCAGTCGACTAATCAGGTTTCGCCTTACATATTCCTGCAGCCAATCAAATCGTATCTAACGTGTTGGCCTCATTTCCCCTAAAGCAGTGTCCAAACATGCCATTATGAGCAAATATGATCTTGTGCTGTCAGACAACACCACTATAGTATTTTGGCTATAATTTGTTAATTACTAGACTATTTGCATAACACCTAACATATTCTTTGTCAGCAAGTCCTAAGGCACCCACATATATAAGTTTAATGGGGCCAAGTGGCTTCGTTACAAATATGTATTATTCGAGGATAGTCGTGTATTTGTTTTTTTATTTATTGTTTTAGAACCGCCACCTGTTCTGCCTTTTCGACTGTTCTGTCAGTATAAGGTCAGGATTTCAGACGTAAAACAGTATTGTGTCAGGTTTCCTAATAAGCATTAAACATGTTTTTTAAAACCTTACCTCGTATTGGTAGTGTTTTTTATTACTGTTTATTTGAAAAAAAATCAAGCCTGCATGCCTTTCGCGTGGGGTGGCATTAATTTTTAAATCGCGAGACGACGTGGTAGTATTGCCTGCGTTCCTCCGTACATCTCTCTCTCTCTCTCTCTCTTCTAAGCCCGTCTGTCTTTTAGTTTACGTAGTGTATATAATGACATTAATGTAGTATTATATCTAGGTCATTAAGCAGTTTGCGTATCTCAAGGTTTTCTAAGAAACACAGTACTAGTTTTATTTTTTAGAAACGCGTGTAGTTTATGCAGACGGAGCATAAAAGGGGTTTTCTTGTTTAGCTAGTATGACGTCCTATAACACAGGCGTACGCTATTGTGACCGCACTGTTCTTTTACCATTCTTCTTTCCTTTTATTGAATTACTTCGTTAGGCTTTACATTTACTTTCTAATTTATATATGTGGATTAGAATTTTTCACGACACCGAGACAGATGAGAGAGAGAGAGAGAGAGAAGTTAGCGAGGAACAGTAGGGTCATACAAAAATACTTAGAGGACAGCATCTGAGTTAGCGCTAAAAAGTCAATTAATGTAGCAGTGCTTGTGGTGTATTAGTTGTGCAGGATCACATAGAGCGCCTTGAGCCTGTTTAGACATTTAGTCTATACATCTTCAGCGGAACAGTGTGTTAGTTAATAACAATAATGTGGACAGGCGTGGTGGCTCTTACTTAAAGACCCCCACCGAGTCTAGTAACAATAGTGTGGACAGGAGTGGTGGCTCTTACTTAGAGACCCCCACCGAGTATAGTAACCTTAGTGCAGTCAGGAGTGATGGCTCTTATTTAGAGATCCCCACCAAGTATGTATAGTCTTTATCCTTTATTGCTTTCATGCAGGTGTGAAAGAGAGTGTGGAATTGTTTATATTGTGTCTTTCATTTGAATTGTTCTTTTTTCCAGGTTGTGCGAACTCGCACTTTATTTTGTTTACTGTGGTATTGGTTTGTTGTTTTAATAAACTATAAAATGTATACTGGATCAGTTTATCTTTAAATGTACTGTACTTATATGCTTTGTCTGTATAACTGTGTCTGTGGAATTTAGTGAAACCTTATCTCCTTTCTGGTAGTCGGAGGTGGTGAGACAGTAGCGATTACATAAGTCACAACTGGCGAGGGAGAGTCAGTCTCGGTTCTCACCATCGAAGCTATAGGTCTCATCCTTCCACATTCACTGTAATTCTCATCTAAATCTATCTTCTCAGATTTTCTCCTAACTAGTGTCTTGTCTCTGTACCCAGTCAGACTCTAATTAAAGCCACTTCGTGACATATACTGGGGAAATTTCTTACAGCCATGTACAATTGATAGCATTTCTTTGTGCATATCATTGTTCTGTTGGTGTCAGTGACCGAGATGAGTAAGCTACTGGTCTACCTTCTTGAAAAAGTACTGCTCCCAGTTCTGTTTGGCTGGCGTTATAGTGGATTTCAACAGTCTTTATAACATTGTACAGTGCCAATACTGGTGTTTTGGTACACAATAGCTTCAACTTGTTAAATGCTTCTTCCTGAGTGGACTGCGATTGAAAAACTACATCTTCTTTGAGGAGATCTCTTACGGGTTTGTCTACATCACTGAGTCTAGACAAGAACTTTGAGAGATATGTGATGCATCCCAGAAATCGCCTGATATCTTGTTTGGAAGATGGTCTTTTCATTTTGATCACAGCCTCCACTTGTCTGGATCTGGTTCAACTCCATTGCTGCTGATAATATGTCCTTGGTATTTAACACTACTCTGTCTTAACACACACTTGTTCCAGTTCAGTTTAAGTGGTCATATACCTCTAGCTATGCACAGTGCTACAATCTGTGTACGTAGAAGTGAACCTATGTCTGTGAGGCTAATTACATCCTCATTGGCTCTTGAAATTATTAACACACTTCCAGGGACCCCCCCCCCCCGCCCCCCCCCCCCCCCCCCGGTGGTGAAATTTGTTGAGAACCCAGCATTGCACATTAAGCTTTGATAAGTCACTTGAGCCCCGGGCGTAATTCTTTGGCTTTGACTTGGTAAAGATTGTAGCTTGAGTTTTGGGGAAAATTACATTTCTTTATTTATTTATTTATTTATTTTTTCCGTAACCAGCGGCACTTGGGCTTTCAGCCCTTCGGCCCAATGACATGTCATTGCGAGGCTGGGGAACCTGAGGACTTTCCTTCCAACCCGGTCAGGAGCTTCGCTCCTTCCCATCCACAGAGGGTTTATCACAGGAGCTGTTCAGGCTATTCAGTCAAATTTCCGGCCGTAAACATTTCTTCAAACGCCGACGCCCGGGTTTGAACCATGAACACCTGGTCGCCAGTACAACGCCGAAGCCATTACACCAGCGCGGCTCCCTAAAAATTACATTTATAAGAGGATACATTTAGCTGTTTCCGACCAATATGATCACGTAAACTTTACTTCGGAAAAAACACACACACACAAACATACTAAGGAGGCTGTTCAACGCAAATGTAAAAGCTCTGTACTATAGTGATAAAGTGTTGCATGTCAACAACAATATCAACTCCATACTTCAGACTTTCACTAAAGATGCCGTCATAGCATCGTGCATCATTCGTAAACAATGGCCAGATTTCTAGCAAACACAGATCGGTCAAATAGAATCCAACATCAAGAATACACTTTGAGGTTAAAGCAACAAAGTTGAGATGGATAAGACAGATCTTCAAGAACCACACGACCTCTACAGCCAAACGTGCATTCATTTATTTCCCTTCAGTTCTCCAAGAAACAGACCTTCAATCAACATTTGTAAGTCTTCTGGCCCCATGTTATCAACTTTTCCCGAGTCTTCCTACCCCATGTTATCAACTTTTGCTAAGTCTTCCTGCCCCATGTTATCAACTTTTGCTAAGTCTTCCTGCCCCATGTTACTGCTTCTTCTTCTTTGATCCTTAGCCGCAGGCCGTCAACGCAGTCACGCCAGTCGGCATCGTGTAGGGCAGCAACATTTTTCCACTTTTTTCGGTCGGTGGACATCTTTCGTACAATGCCCCAACTGTGGTTCATTTTTTGCATCTCAGCCACCACAATTCTACGCCAAGTTGTTTTTGGTCGGCCTCTCTTTCGCTTTCCTTCGGGGGTCCATAGCATAGCTGTTCTTGTGATGGCATCGGGGTCCCTTCTGAGGACGTGGCCAACCCAACTCCAGCGTCTGCCAGCTATGATGGTGTGCATGTCATCTTGGTTACTCTGAATAAGTAGTTCTTGGATTAAACAATACAGGGACAATAAAATCGTTTAAACAATACAGGGACAATAAAATCGTTTAAACAATACAGGGACAATAAAATCGTTTAAACAGAACAATAAACCAGTTGTTCTTCTTTCATACTTGTAATACTACTCGTCAAAAGTCAAGGACCACCCTATTATTTTCAATACACTTTTATATAAGCGCATAGAATGATTAAATGAAGGAAGTTTTTAGTAAAAATGGGTGCAATATCTTCCTCTGACAGTCCTCTATGCACGTTAAGCATAAAAACAACTCACCGACAACCATGGTGATCACGTGCAATTTGGTTTGATGACCATAAATTCACATTTTTAAACTGTTTTTTCAAACTTCCGTACAACCAAACAGGTGAAGTAATCGTGCTGATTGACATTCCGCGTGTAATGGCGACTTTTCGTGAACAGAGTTCACTCTTAATTTGTTTTACAATCAGCAGACTTAGGGTAGTTTCATCACTTGCAAAAACCATGCCAACGAGAAGAAGTCTTGACACCTTACAAAGAATGAGGGCTATAGCGTGGGTTGAAAGTGGTTTATCTGTCCGTGAGGTTGCTAGACGGCTTGCAGTGTCACACTCTACTAACCAAAGAATTTTGGAGAGATTTCAGGCCACAGGAAGTGTGGAGGATCGCCACCGGCCAGGTTGCACTAGATGCACCAATAGACATGATGACCGGTAGCTCTTGTTGTCAGCCTTGCGACATCGAACAGTGACTTGTTCCATTCTAAGATGTCAGCTGAGACAAACTGTAAACGTTAATGTCAGTCAAAGCACCATTCGCAGACGTTTACATGAATTTGGACTGGCTGCTCGACGTCCTGCAGTCAGAATCCCTCTTACTCCTGCTCATCGCAGAGCCCGTGTTGCTTGGTGTCGCGAGCACATCCGATGGACAAGGCAACAATGGAGTCAACTTCTCTTCACTGATGAATCTTGCTTCACTGTGTCATTCAATGATGGCAGGATTCGAGTTTGTAGACGACCAGGAGAGCGATTTACTGATGACACAATTCGAGAGGTGGATCGTTATGGTAGGGGTTCTGTCATTGTCTGGGGAGGCTTCTACAGATACGGCATGACCCCACTCTACATCATCCAAGGCAACTTGACCGGCCCAAGATACCAGAACGAAATCTTGAGACCAATTGTTCAGCCTGCTCTGGAGGCCATAGGTGGTAATGCCATCCTCCAAGATGATAACGCTCGACCCCGTCGAGCTCGTGTGGTGAATGAGTTTATTCAGCAATATGGGATCATCAGGATGGCGTGGCCAGCTCGTTCACCTGACCTTTCTCCGATTGAGCACCTCTGGGATGTCCTTGGTCGACGATTGTCAACAAATCACCCCCTGCCAATGGATGTTGCACAGCTGACTGCATTTCTGCTTCAGGAATGGCAAGCTGCTCCTCAGGATACTCTTAGGACCCTTGTGGACTCGATGCGTCTACGCTGTCTTGAATGCTTTGCTGCAAACGGTGGTCATACCCTATTTTGAAATGTCTATTTGTCCAATGTCTATTGTGTGACTTTTGAAAAGGTGGGTGACACACTTCACAGCTTCATTGCGTTTGAATGTGTGTTTCCATTTCTTTACGTGACATGTCAATTTGGTATTCAATAAATGCCGTTTTGACTGATACCAATTACGTGTATATCAGATTTGTTTTATGGTTTCAACCAAGGATTTTCTAAGTGGCCCTTGACTATTGACGATCAGTATATATCTTTCTCAGCTGACCCCTCTAAAGTATAGGACCACTACTGTAGTATCCGCCATGACAGACGCACTTATATGCTCTTGTAGTGATTAGTGTTCTGTAGCAACTTGTATTCAATGGTGATGTTGCCAGCTCTATGCTCAACTTTATCTTAGCCGCCTCGTTTGACATGGCAAGTGAGAGTAGTCTCTCTCTTTCTCTCTCTCTCTCTCTCTCTCTCTCTCTCTGTTATCTGATGTCTTTAAGAAGAAGTCACTTCGAGAATGACACGAAGTTGGAATGGCTAAGAGGTACGGTGTCCGCCTCTAATACATGAGGTACCAGGTTCAAATTCCAGTTGAGGGAATATAATTTATGGAAATTTGTTTACAGAACCCGTGATCCTAATAAAGTCCTACTCCCCCCCTGGTCTCTTGGGTAGTAAGATCGGATGCCTAGCCTTCTCGGATAAGGGCGAAAAAATAGGAGGTTCCGTTTACAGGTTGCGCACATTAAAAATCCCACGGCAGTTGGAAATCGTAAAGAGTAGGCCAATCAGTCCGCTGCCCTAGCACGATTTAAAAATTAGAAAACTACCCACCACATAACAATATTTATAAAATGTGTGATTCTTATATTTATACACATTTTTATTCTCACTGGTGCTACAGAGTTCGTGCACTGTGCTAAGATCCTCCTTGTGTGATCTAATGGAGGAGACCGGCGCACTGATGGAGTTTTCCGTCTGGAATGAAGATAATCCTAAAAACCAAACAAAACCACTTGGAGACTAAACAAACTGAGTTTCTTAAAGGAATGCATGAATGTGACGTAAAATGGAAATATAGACTAAGGGAGAAGGTACTTCTTCTATTGCCCGGCAGCAACAATAAACTTCAGATCGGATGGCAAGGGCCATATACAGTTTTGGAAAAGGTATCCAGAACAAATTATAAGATAGACAAAAAGGGAAAGGAAAAAGTCTATCATGTGAACCTTTTGAAGAAATATCTGGACAGACAAATCCAGGAAGGAACACACCTATTGGCCTTGTCTATCGCAACCGAAATGATAAATGACCCTCTCTCCTCATTCGAATATCCACTGAAACCCAGTGAAACGTGTGCACAGGTGAAGATCAGTAATCACCTGACAAAAGGACAGAAGGAGAAGGTTCAACAGGTTCTTGAGAAACATACAGATGTGTTAACGGATAAAACGGGGCACACCAATTTGTTGGAATATGATATGAAACTACTAGACCCAGCACTTATCTGTATGAGGCCCTATTCCAATCCTTTCGCTAAGGAAAAAGCTTTGAAAGAGGAGATAGATTATTTGTTACAAGAAGGGTTTATTTCTCACAGTGAGTCTCCTTACAGTTCCTGTGTCGTTTTGTTGCGGAAACCATCGGGAGAACATAGACTGTGCATAGATTACAGGAAACAGAATGATGTCACAGAAGGTCAGGTGGATCCATTACCTGATACTACTCAACTATTTGCCAGGTTGAACAAGGCAAAATATTTTTCGAAAGTGGATCTTAGCAAAGGCTATTACCAAATTCCAGTAAAGCCTGAGGTTCGACCTTATTTAGCTTTTAGCACCTCGGAAGGTCATTATGAGTTCAATATGTTACCGTTTGGGTTGAAAAATGCCCCGAGTGTGTTTTCAAGGATGATGCGAAAATTATTGGATCCCCTGAAAAATCCATGTATTTCGAATTTTATGGACGATATCCTCATTGCTACGGAAACATTTGAGGAACACGTTACCTCTTTGAATATGCTGTTTGATAGACTCAGAGAGGCTAACTTAACCGCTAGGCCAACAAAATGTTGTATTGGTTGTAAAGAGTTGGAATTCTTGGGACATACTGTACATCAGGGTAGCATGACCCCTGATCCCAAGAATCTGGAAAAACTGAAAAGAGCACCTAGACCACAGACACAGAAAGACGTGCGATCTTTCGTGTCGTTGTGTGGTTTCTACCAAAAGTACATTAAAAATTTTAACTCTATATGTGCTCCTCTGACGGATTTAACTCGCAAAGGTCAACCTGATACTATAATTTGGTCCGCACAGTGTGAATTGGCTTACCAGGAGTTGAAAGAAAAACTCACAAGCAGGCCCGTATTGCAATTGCCTTACTTGAATCAAGAATTTATCGTGAGAAGTGACGCAAGCAATGTGGGCCTGGGCGCTACATTGTTGCAAAGGTCCTCCTCACAAGATGGAGAATTGAACCCAGTCACTTATGCAAGCCGCAAGTTGAACAAGGCGGAAAAAAATTATTCAACAAGTGAAAAGGAATGTCTAGCTTTGATATGGGCTATAAAAAAATTCCAGATTTATTTATATGGCAGGACATTTGTGGTCCTAACGGATCATTCACCACTCGTATTCCTGTCACAGGCCAAGCATGAAAATTCCAGATTATTGAGAATGTCTTTATTATTGCAGCCATACGCATTTCTGATTAAATATATTCCCAGCCCTCAGAACGTAGGTGCAGACTTTTTGAGTAGACATCCTTATGATGAAGATCAGAAAAATGCGTAAGACTTCATTGAGCTAAGATATCTCGCAGATAATAACCTCAAAATGAATGCATGTTTTTAAGATGGGAGGTGTGTAGTGAAATCTGCGAGAATAATCGCTCATTTCAGCAGATTTTGGTCTTAAAATGATAATAAATAAACCCGCCCGATTGTGTCTGACGGTGATGGTCTCACATGCCAGCAACGCTGCCTTTTGTGCAGTGCTAAAGCCTATAGAACGATTCCACGGTAAAAATCTAACACGCGTTTTAGTTTCGGTTTCGAAAACGTACTACTAATATTTAACATTTTGCCAGATCTGCTGCATACACAATGCAGCCTAGCCTTATAATTAACGATTTTGCAGAAGGGTGCCGCCAAACTACTGTCTGAATTAACGTAGTATTTTGACTTTAACGCTGGAAATCAGTAGTAATCCTTACAAATTTGGTAGTGTAACACGAGAAAATACAAATTATTAACGCCAATTCTTAACCCGCCAAGCAAAATCCCGCTTCGCTTGACACATTCTGCCATGCATATATACACACTGCGGCAAAGCCAACAGAGGCAAACACGCAGACAATTTTATTTCCTCCTCGCGGTAGTATTACTGACGTCACTAAAACAAGTTAGTTATTTGAAAATACATGCTGGCGAGAGGAAAGAGAGGGAAAGATGGCCGTCATGTGTAAAAATTTTATTTGACGATGACAGTGACAAAATTGAAAATCTAAAACCAATATGAGACTGACCATAAAAATTATATAGTAGTATAGCTTAGAGTCCACTGAGCAAGAATGTGTTTTAAATAATATGATAGTCCCAGTATTAGCCAAGTTATTGAGGAAATACTAAATGTCTACGGACACGCGACCAGACAGGCTGTTGTTCCTGCTTGTTTTTTTCCATAACGTTAGTGGGGACGGAAACTTAGAAAAGAGGCATTAAGGTACATTCAAATTCGCTTGAGAAACAAGAGTATAGGAGGGAAAGGTAGGAAAATTGTTACCAAAAACGAAACATGTTTTTGTATTGAGCATAACTAAAGCAGGCTGGCCAATCGACTACCAGACGCAGAGTTTGTTTGGAATTATTTTTGTTTTTCAAAAACTGCATTTGAATTCTAGTAGTCGCAAGCTTTCGATTGGCCAGTGCTAATAAATATTAGCAAAAGGCTTTCACTATTCATTGCCAGTTGAACAAAAATTTTCATTCAAATACGCTGAGATCAGCTGTGTTAATTGTAAAATTAAATAAAAGAATTAATTCACAGTCTGGACAGTGCAGAAGAAACTGAGGCCACTTCTTTGCAAGTCAGCGTCATTTGTTTATATTTCTTGAACATTTGTGGTAAGAATGCTTTATGAATTCACATGTTTAATCCCACTGCCAAAGTTTGATACTGCTATTGGGGAAAAGTGAAGGACGTGCCGGAAGCAGACATTGTTGAGTCCTCACATTGAAATGTATTTAACTGATGTATGTTGTTATGATTATGTTGTCATATTATTGCATTAGAATATATTAGTAACCTCTACACCTCACGGTAGAAGGGGAACGACTAAGTAAGTAAGTATATTAGTAAGCCTCTGTTTTCTATGAACACTGTTTAACATGCCTGAAGCATTTATATTTAAAAAAGAAAAGAAGAGAAAATCATACCAAAGGAAATGTGGTTACTCCACATTATTTTATTGAGGAGAACTATGTAAACTTACAGTGGCGTATCTGCCATAGGGACATGAGGTGTGGTCACAGCAAGGTGTGAGTCATTTAAAATTAGTTGCGAGTGCACCTATAATGCACGCTAGGCTGACCCCATACCTCCGTAGGAAAAAAATAAATATAATAAGTGATCAGATATAAAAGGCCAGGGTGTCCTTTTGTTGCAGAGGTTTTATTTCCTGTTGCCAGCTGGTAAAAGGAAACCTGCTGAGTCAAAATAACGCCATCAAGTCTCCGACCATTCGTTTATGCTGTCAAAAGATAACGGGAGGAGCTTGGGCACGTTTGAAAGACAGAGATTTTCTGCAACTACACACTGTATTATCATTCTACAAGGAATCCTTGGTGATGTGTTAAGCATCTGGGTATATCTGACACTTTTGTTAATAAACACTGGTATTTCAAATCATACTCAGGACGTTTATGGGGTGTTATGACATTACAACCCCTCATACACAGCGACTCTCCCTCTTAGATGAATAAAGTGTAAGCTGTGAACATTCCAACAGGAAAGATATATATATATATATATATATATATATATATATATATATATATATATATATATATATATATATATATATATATATATATATATATATATATATATATATATATATATATATATATATAGACTTTATAGTTAGTGGACAAAGAGTCCAGACATTTTAGTTGATCTTTTCTGTAAAATATCTTGTCCTCATTTTCAAAGACCTGTCCAAAAGATATGGCTGGACAGGCAGATTAAATTGTAAAGAAAATATTCCTGTTAAAGAAAAACTTAACCCCTGGTTTAATTCGCTTCCTCATAGAAAATTAAAGTGTTTTGTGTTGTGTACCACCATTTCATTTCTCCCCTAGACACTAGGTATATCATACACCAGACATTAGAGCCAAAAAAGTGACCGTGTGAGATCTAGGGAGGTAGCGTTAGGTTCCCTGCACATAATTCATCATCATCATTTATAGTGTCAGGGGCCTACATGTGCTTGACCTCACACGGTTAATACATACACGGATTTCATTCTTTTTAGGATACCATCATAACCTACCCAGCAAATCAACTTTGCTACACAGGCTTACTACAAGATGACAAGCTGAAGTTGTGGTTCATTGCTTCGAAGGGAGGGAAAAGGAACATCATGATGACGATATTACGACTAATGGCCGCTATGTGTTTTATTTGTTATTGTTGGTCTTTCTTTTTTAACTTCATGTATATATATATAAATATATATATATATATATATATATGTATATATATATATCTATATATATATATATATATATATATATATATATATACTCGTATATAATGCACTAATTTGGTACTTCAACACGTGGCACACCAATTCACAATGACAAATTATTAAAATTGTAATAACCTTTGAGTTTCAAATCTTATTTAAAATTCGTCCATTACCAACATTTTCTTAGTGTGTGCTAATACACAGGTTCAAGTACTTTTCTTCAGTGCAGTCTGTAATGATTGATAGAAAATCGGGAAATTCTTTTCTTACATTCTGAGAAGTTTACTAACGTTCTGACGTGGTACGACTTTCTGTCATTGTAAAAGTTCCCGGAGTTATTAATAGAAAGTTGAATGTATATACCTCTCTTTACTTTATATACCTCTCTTCACTTTATACCCTCCCCTTTCACATTACTCATCATTGTCATTATTCATTGCACACCTTACAGAGCATGGGGGTCACCATAGTAGCTGGTTACAAGGTCCTCCAGTGGTGGTTCCTGTCGTAATATGTTTGTCATGATGAGGTTGCCAAGCCTATGCTAAACCCCAAATTAGTCGCCTTCTACGACATGTTTGATGGTACAATAGTGCTTGTCTTTCCTTGTCTCTTCAAAGAGCCCCTGGAACTACATGGGGCTTTAATTACTACAATTATATAATTCAAAGAAATCAGGAAGAGGTTGAAATACAAACAGACATGTTAGCGCAAAAAACAATTATGTATTTAAAGGAATAAATAATGGAGGAAACTTGAGTCCTGTGAACAGTAAATCCATAAGTAAATAAATAAATTAAGGTAATTAACAGGTACTCGTTGCAAAATTCGCTTAGCGTCCTTTCACGATGTACTGTCACAGCAAGGCGATGGCGCCGTGTGGTTAATCCTAGGTTCGATTCCTGTAAGCCTATCACTTATATTTTATTTTCTGTTGTCTAGTGTCATCCTATATGTCCAACGAGTACCTGCTAATTACCTTTATTTATTTGTTTAAAGGAGAGATTCAGCTTAGCTACTTCACTAAATGTGGGCAATCCTGAGCCAATAACAGTAAGAAACCAGAAGTTAGAACAGACAGCCACATTTACTTACCTAGGAAGCATAGTAACACCTGACGGCGAAACAAACAAGGACATTAACAACAGAATGAACAAAGCGAGAACAGCCTTTGCTATTCTCACAACATTTGGAAGTCTTCCCAGTACAGCACAAACACCAAATTAAGACTGTATGAGAGCTGTGTACTTTCTGTGCTTCTCTATGGTGCGAAATGTTGGAGAGTAACAGAGAAGGAAATGCCGAAACTGTCCTCCTTCCACACAATCTGCCTAAGGAAAATTCTCCGAATCTTTTGGCCAAACACCATCAGCAACCAAGAACTACTTATTCGGAGTAACCAGGAGGACATGCACACCATCATAGCTGGCAGACGCTGGAGTTGGGTTGGCCACGTCCTGAGAAGGGACCCTGAGACTATCACAAGAACAGCTATGCTATGGACCCCCGAGGGAAAGCGAAAGAGAGGCCGACCAAAAACAACATGGCGGAGAATTGTGGAAGCCGAGATGCAAAGAATGAAACATAGGTGGGGCACTGTACGAAGGATGACCGCCGACCGAGCAATGTGGAATCAATTTGTTGCTGTCCTACAAGACACCACCAGGCGTGATGGCCGCTGACTGCTTTGGCGAAAGGCGGTTATGGATCAAAGAAGAAAGACTTCACGTAAGATTTGTCTGTACTCTCTGCTTATAACAGTAATCTGTGTACTCTCATAACACATCTGTTATTGATAAGTTGATATTGATATTCATCTTGATAACTTCAATTCTTATGTTTTACAAATGGTCAAAAGTGTACTGTAAACTCTTCTTCTTCTTCTTCCATCCTTAGCAAGTTCCCTATCCTTAGCTTTTTTATTATAATAAGCAGCATGCTTTTTCCTTGCTTGTCTCAAATTATCATTAGCCAGTTTCCAACTAGTTTTTAAACGTGTGGTCAGTTCGTTCACATATTGATAAGATGAGGTAACAGTCTCCTCTGCCTTCTCATCTGTCCAGGTCCTTAACAAAGCTTCTAAAGGACCTTTTATTGGCCTCCCAAATAACAGGGTTGCGGGTGCCATTCCGGTTGAATTATGTGGTACTTCCCGATACGCAAACAACGCAGCGGGCAAGTATTGGTCCCACGTATCAGGTTTCTCATGTGCCAGCTTTCTCAGGATAGAAATGAGAGTCCCATTGAACCTCTCTACCTGGCCGTTCCCTTGGGGGTGATAGGACTACACTGAAAGTGCTTGGCTTGAAACAACCTAAAAACCTCTTCTGTTAGCTTCCTCTTGAACTGAGAGCCATTATCAGTCAAGATTTGATGCGGGAATTTTAACCTTGTGAATATCGTAAGTAATACCTCTGCCACATGTTTCGAATCGATTGATGACAGGGCTATCGCCTCTCCCCACATAGAACAAGTGTCTACCAGAGTAAGGATGTAACTATTCCTCCTCTTGGTCCGAGTGAGAGGTCCCACAATATCCACTGCAACTCTCTCAAAAAGGGTTCCCACTATGGGCATTTCCCCAAGAGTTGCTGGAGCAGTCCAATGCTTTGGAGCTACTCTCTGGCATTCGGGACAGGATTTTACATATCTCTTTATGTCTTCCAATATCCCTGGCCAGAAATAATGACAGGCTATACGCTGTCCTGTTGCGCTAATCCCCATGTGACCACTGAAGGGGATAGCATGACCTAACTCCATCACTTTTTCTCTATATGAACTGGGAAGGACCAGCTGACCGTGACCAGCTGAACCAGTGCCGGCCTTCCGATATAACAATTTATTCTTCATATAGAATTCTCCTTTATTAGGAGGAGTATGGCTCTTTGGGAGTTTCTTATATCACGGCTTCAGTGACCTATCGTCAGCCTGTGCCTTCCTCATCTCCTCTGGATGAGTATTTATAGGTTCATCTTCTTCCTTTCTAGATTGTGATCGGGTCTGGACTGTTGCCATGACCACAGGTCTCTTGGGATTCCCCAAGAAGACATATCTACACCCCAATATCAGAGGGTAGATTGGCTCATTTAACACTGCTGCCTTGATTACTCCTTCCACATATCGCGTCTTCACCTTTATCCTGGCGATGGGAAGTGTCATGGTCGCTACGTCCTTGGTTGCAGCTTGGATCTCCACTGTTTCTGTGGTGTATTGATCTGCCTGCACCAGGTGAGAACTCACAACTGAATCAAAATCTAATCCAGTATCATACAAACACCTTATGGTGACTCCATTACATATCACCTCTTCACACACTGGGGGGTGGTAAGGTTCCTGCTGTTCAGTAGAGTTGACCTTTACTCCCTTTCGCCCCATTTTCATTGCATCGAAATTAGGAGGTTTCCTTCTACAACTGTCAGTGTTATGGTTGTCCATCTTATAATGTCTACAATACAATCTACCTTTATGAAAAGGTTTTCTTTTATCATTCTTTCTGTCATTAAAATGTGAGGATTTATTTTTAAAATCATTTCGAGGCCTATCAAAGTTCTGCTTACTTCTGTTATCAAATTTATTATGGCTTTGAGGAGCCTTATACTGATCTACTAGTTTTTTCTTGATGCCAGCTACCTCTGCCTGGGCTGCCTGGTACCTCTCAGCGACATTAATTATCTCATCCAGCCTCTCCGCGCCCTGTTCCATGAGAAACTTTCTCATGTCTGGAGCCATGGACTCTCTCATCTGTTCTATGAGTATCTTCTCTTTGAGATCTTGGGTTTTCCCCAAAGAAGCCCATTTCTCCATATACGTTTCTAACCGGGCGGAGAACTGGTGATAGGTCTTACCCGACAGTAGCCTGGCATTCCTAAATTTATTTCTATAAAACGCTCCGTTCTTTTCGTATCTTAACAGAAGAGCCTGCTTCAACATGTCATAGTTGTCTTGGTCATCCCTGTTTATTTTGGAAAACACTTCATAAGCTGTTCCCCGAAGCCCCTGAGACAACTTTACCCCCCATCTTTCTTTTTCCAACCCATAAGTAGTGGCTAAAAGTTCAAACCTACTTAAATACCCTTCTATGTCATCGTCTTTCTCAACAAAATGGTCTACATGAAAACCCATAGCTGAGGTTGAGGCTCCCTGACTAGCCGTGGCCTCTGAGGCAAAGGAGCTGGCACCATTTTCAGGAGCATGGCCTTGCAACTCTAACTCTCTTAGTCGCAGCTCATGCTCCCTCTGTAATCTTTTATCTTCTGCCTCCCTTTCGGCAGTCAATCTTTTTTCTTCTGCCTCCCTTTGCTGACGTTTTCTTCTGCCTCCCTTTGCTGTCGTTTTTCTTCTGCCTCCCTTTCGGCAGTCAATCTTTTTTCTTCTGCCTCCAATGCTATCGCCTCTTTGTCAGCCTCAATCTTCAACCTCTTGATCTCTTTCTCAGCCTCTAACTTCTTAATCTCCCTAGCCTCATCTAACTTTCTTTCTGCTTCTTTCTCTAATCGTTTATCTTCCCTTGCAATAAACTTATCAACCTCTGAGGTTACATAGTCAATCAAGACTTGACCCTCCATATGCATCTCTTTAGCAGTCTGCACAGCCGCAGAGCGAAACTTGGCCAGATCTGCCATTCTGATAAATACAAAATGTTCTAACTAACTTTCTAATTAAGTACAAATTTATTTAATTAATTCTGGGTTCAGACACTTTCTTCACTTCCCAAATCTTGGGCAATAATATTTATGGGGATTCCCTGGGAAAATAGAATGTTGTTAATGCTAAACCCCCAGACCCCAATGTATTTACTAGGAGAAATTCAAATGCCCGGACAAGCCTACCAACTTATGTAGCAAAGTTTATTTGCTGGGGAGGTTATGATGGTATCCTAAAAAGAATAAAATCCGTGTATGTATTAACCGTGTGAGGTCAAGCACATGTAGGCCCCTGACTCTATAAATGATGATGATGAATTATGTGCAGGGAACCTAACGCTACCTCCCTAGATCTCACACGGTAACTATTTTGGCTCTAATGTCTGGTGTATGATGTACCTAGTGTCTAGGGGAGAAATGAAATGATGGTACACAACACAAAACACTTTAATTTTCTATGAGGAAGTGAATAAAACCAGGGGTTAAGTTTTTCTTTAACAGGAATATTTTCTTTACAATTTAATCTGCCTGTCCAGCCATATCTTTTGGACAGGTCTTTGAAAATGAGGACAAGATATTTTACAGAAAAGATCAACTAAAATGTCTGGACTCTTTGTCCACTAACTATAAAGTCTATATATATATATATATATATATATATATATATATATATATATATATATATATATATATATATATATATATATATATATATATATATATATATATATATATATATATATATATATATATATATATATATATATATATATATATATATATATATATATATATATATATATATATATATATATATATATATATATATACATATATATATATATATATATATATATATATATATATATATATATATATATATATATATATATATATATATATATATATATATATATATATATATATATATATATATGTATATATATATCTTTCCTGTTGGAATGTTCACAGCTTACACTTTATTCATCTAAGAGGGAGAGTCACTGTGTGTGAGGGGCTGTAATGTCATCACACCCCATAAACGTCCTGAGTATGATTTGAAATACCAGTGTTTATTAACGAAAGTGTCAGATATACCCAGATGCTTAACACATTACCTGGGATTCCTTGTAGAATGATAATACAGTGTGTAGTTGCAGAAAATCTCTGTCTTTCAAACGTGCCCAAGCTCCTCCCGTTATCTTTTGACAGCATAAACGAATGGTCGGAGACTTGATGGCGTTATTTTGACTCAGCAGGTTTCATGTTACCAGCTGGCAACAGGAAATAAAACCTCTGCAACAAAATGACACCCTGGCCTTTTATATCTGATCACTTATTATATTTATTATTTTCCTATGGAGGTATGGGGTCAGCCTCGCGTGCATTATAGGTGCACTCGCCCCTAATTTTAAATGACTCACACCTTGCTGTGACCACACCTCAGGTCCCTATGGAAGATACGCCACTGTAAGTTTACATAGTTCTCCTCAATAAAATAATGTGGGGTAACCACATTTCCTTTGGTATGATTTTCTCTTCTTTTCTTTTTTAAATATAAATGCTTCAGGCATGTTAAACAGTGTTCATAGAACACAGAAGCTTACTAATATATTCTAATGCAATAATATGACAACATAATCATAACAACATACATCAGTTAAATACATTTCAATGTGAGGACTCAACAATGTCTGCTTCCGGCACGTCCTTCACTTTTCCCCAATAGCAGTATCTAACTTTGGCAGCGGGATTAAACATATGAATTCATAAAGCATTCTTACCACAAATTTTCAAGAAATATAAACAAATGACGCTGACTTGCAAAGAAGTGGCTTCAGTTTCTTCTGCACTGTCCAGACTGTGAATTAATTCTTTTATTTAATTTTACAATTAACACAGCTGATCTCAGCGTATTTGAATGAACATTTTTGTTCAACTGGCAATGAATAGTGAAAGCCTTTTGCTAATATTTATTAGCACTGGCCAATCGAAAGCTTGCGACTACTAGAATTCAAATGCAGTTTTTGAAAAACAAAAATAATTCCAAACAAACTCTGCGTCTGGTAGTCGATTGGCCAGCCTGCTTTAGTTATGCCCAATACAAAAAGATGTTTCGTTTTTGGTAACAATTTTCCTACCGCTCCCCTTTCCCTCCTATACTCTTGTTTCTCAAGCGAATTTGAATGTACCTCAATGCCTCTTTTCTAAGTTTCCGTCCCCACTAACGTTATGAAAAAAACAAACAGGAACAACAGTCTGTCTGGTCGCGTGTCCGTAGACATTTAGTATTTCCTCAATAACTTGGCTAATACTGGGACTATCATATTATTTAAAACACATTCTTGCTCAGTGGACTCTAAGCTATACTACCATATAATTTTTATGGTCAGTTTCATATTGGTTTTAGATTTTCAATTTTGTCACTGTCATCGTCAAATAAAAATTTTACACAAGACGGCCATCTTTCCCTCTCTTTCCTCTCGCCAGCATGTATTTTCAAATAACTAACTTGTTTTAGTGACGTCAGTAATACTACCGCGAGGAGGAAATAAAATTGTCTGCGTGTTTGCCTCTGTTGGCTTTGCCGCAGTGTGTATACATGCATGGCAGAATGTGTCAAGCGAAGCGGGGTTTTGCTTGGCGGGTTAAGAATTGGCGTTAATAATTTGTATTTTTTCGTGTTACACTACCGAATTTGTAAGGATTACTACTGATTTCCAGCGTTAAAGTCAAAATACTACATTAATTCAGACAGTAGTTTGGCGGCACCCTTCCGCAAAATCGTTAATTATAAGGCTAGGCTGCATTGTGTATGCAGCAGATCTGGCAAAATGTTAAATATTAGTAGTACGTTTTCGAAACCGAAACTAAAACGCGTGTTAGATTTTTACCGTGGAATCGTTCTATAGGCTTTAGCACTGCACAAAAGGCAGCGTTGCTGGCGTGTGAGACCATCACCGTCAGACACAATCGGGCGGGTTTATTTATTATCATTTTAAGACCAAAATCTACTGAAATGAGCGATTATTCTCGCAGATTTTACTACAGCCTGCACAAATCATTCACGTCCACTTGCAACGGTGGTTTCTGTAGAAATGTGTTTACCTGATGAAGTCGCAAGCCCCGTGCACAACCTTACATAAGTCGCCGTGTGCGACATGCCTGAGAGAGTAGGGAGAAGGTAAGGTAAAGGATCCCGTTACACGCCCATTGAGGCATATTGGGAATATGGTGTTAGGCCCATATTTTCTTGAGCATCGGCACATTAGGGGTGATATGGTCAGCATCACGAAGCGGCCTTAACCTTACCAGAAGTTGTTCTGGTACCCAATTCATGAGGCTGGGTCGACCCCGGAGCCGTTTGCAGTCTAAAAAATCCCACCTTAACTGTGGATCGAACCATGGACCACTGAGCTAGGAAGCCAGTGCACTAACCACTGTGCTATCGCAGCTCCTGAGGGGGTAATAGTTGAAGTCTATCTTTGTCTCTTCAGAGATCTCACTGAACTAGACACAATATAGTCTTAATAAGTCTTTAAAGTACATAAAGCGTCTCTAGACACAAAAACGTTTAGAGACGTGTCGCCTTTGAAGTGAAATAAAACGTATTATTTAAACGGAAAATGCCTTGCTTAAGTCACAGGGGATTCTTAGAAAATGACTTCTTAGGGCATGATACATTATGCGTCTAATGTGAGGTTGTCTGACTTTATTTTCTTGAATTAGTACTCCATAAAGTGTTTAAAGTGATACTTCAAAGATAATAGTAAGGACACAGTGATTCCATAACAAGTGTGCAATAAGTTTAGAACAGTGATGGTAGTGTAAAGTAAACCACTAAACCTGTGTTGATCACCAAGAGGAAAAAGACACTCCTATAGACGCTGTAAATAATTAATTAAATTGTTGTGCATATTTGTTGAAATTTTATCTCAATACTTTTCGTAAGACAAGAAGAAAGGAAAATCAATTGATTATATAATTGTACCCGAGGGCTTTTTTTAACTTTATGCATCTCTTGTTTTAAAGTTACTTGCTTTATTTTAATTACACTAGAAATTAATTAGCAAAGGATAGTTGAGCGGAGGAGACGTTTTAGACTCTGGTACTGCTTCTTACCATCTGGGCCAGAGATCTTCATAGTCTGACTATACTTATGACATCCATACACCAGTGCTCATGCCTGAGACTGGGATATTGCTTATAAGTCCAGAACTCTTGACTTGCACTATATACTAGTATCACCAGATACACCTGTATATCTTCTCATCTTTCACTCAAGAAAAACCTCTCGCCACACTCTGCTAAAGTTTTTTTAATTAAAAGAAAAATATTTCGTTGATATTAAAAGTGAGGGTTACATCTAATAGTTGTGTTGTGAACGCAAACAATTACACAGGAAAGTCCCATTTATACTATCAAGAAAGGACAATTCTTTGTCATGCTGGTGGCTGCAGTTAGTATCCCCGCTGATTTATTCGGTACATGTGCAATAAAGCACATCTTCTCCAATTTTGGGATGTGTGAATTAAAGAAACGTAAATTTCGTCAAACTAATCTTTCGCATTCTTGGGGATGGGTCCATTTCCTCCCCCAGAATTAAGAAATTTTCAGGACGATGTGCTTGTATTAAAGAATTTGAAATGGAAATTAGGAAACCTACCCAACACAAAAATGTTTATAGAATATGTGATTCTCTATATATTATATACACACACATTGAGATTCTCACCGGTGTTATGGAGTTCGTGCACTGTGCTGAGATCCTCCTTATGTGATCTATGGGAGGAGATAAAGAGCACCGATGGCGTTGTCTGTGTACAATGGAGATAGTCCTTAAACCAAACCATCAAAATTAAAGTTCTTGTGAGAATTGATTTCACCATCTTTTACAAGAGAGCTGCCACAATGGATGGGGGTATAGGAACGTAAGGAACTTTATTAATTTCCTGACCAGTAGGAACGTTGTTCTGAGTAATATGACGCAGTTGTGTTTTCTAACCGGATGTAGAATATACATGACAGAGTTTGACATGTTTACAAATTAAATATTAAAATTTGCAGTTTGTTTAAAATTTACTGATCGCGTAAACATTAGCCAGCTTGAGCAAAATTTGTTTCCACTAGATGATAATAGAAATGTGTAGACTCGTTTCTTCATGCAAAGTAGTTGAGGTGGCAACACTGAATTTGCCCCTAAAGGCTATTACTAAATTGTTATTGTCAATCAAATGTGTCAATGGGAGAAAACCCGTTACGACCTGCGGGAAATACGTGAACTTGGAAAGTCCTGTTAGTTTATTTTTAGGAACTATCAATTTCACAGCACGGGTAAAATACATTATAATTATTTACATCTTTTTCTTTAGTACCTGTTGTGTTTAAATTGTGTGAATGTGGCCAAGTGTGAGCGAACATATAATGCTGACGCCAACAGCGAAGGAACTTCAGAGAAGCACTGGTGTTGAGAACGAAGACATCACTTTATTCACATTACAACGTAGCTCCATTTTTAGTATTAATGTGCATCAGCACAATACTGGAAAAATGCTCGAACACAAGTTCCTCAACGTTAATAGATCATAAGCTACATCTAGCCTGACCGTCCCAAGTCCATAGTTCAGTCATCTACTTGACATGACGAATATTGATATGAATCACAAAACGTATAATATACTTTCCTCTTTCACAAACCAATAATATGGACATCACATCAGCAGTGTGGATGCCATAATATAAAATTCTTGTAGCGGACACATGAATAAATCAGGAGCATCACAAAAATGCGTCCTTACACTTATATTTTTTTATAACAATGAAGAAAAATACACGTTCAACCTCTGATGGGTTATAATTAGGATATATATTGTTTTCAATTCCAAATAATATGAACAACTACCGATGTGAGGAAGTGGCATCACTTTTGTCAAATCATTGAAAATAGGGACAATCACAATTGTGCTTATACGTTAAATAAATTTAAAAAAATCAAGAAAAAACAAAAAGAAACGAACAAAATCAAGAAGAAACTCTGAACAAGTACAATATTAAAGTGGAGGGGTGTAAAGGCCTGGTGGTTCCAGTTATATAACTGACTTTAACAGATATTTAATTGACTTTCATCTGTTAAAAGTCATATTCATTGTAAGAACAGCATCAGACCTTCACATTCCCAGCCACTATATATTAAAATGTGTTCGTGATAAATATTGTTTGACTATATTATGCAGTTCCCTAGGTCTGTCTATTCTTAACATTTCTTCTATATTTATAATTAAGTTTGATGCTTGCAAATAATCTAATATTGGTATTCTCATGTGTTCATACTTCTTACATTTTAACTAGAAATGTTCTATATTATTGTCTTGAAGTCATCCTGCACAGTAAGGTTCTTCTATTCTGAAATAGCCTTTTCCCAGCTGTAGTCTGAGAAGTTTCTTATTACTGGGAATTTTCGATTCCCTAGATATCTGACATTTTCTTGTTAAAGCCTTGAACATCTTATATGCATGTCTTCCTTTCAGATTTTTATCCCACTCTGCTTTTCAATCATTTGTTATTAAATCTTTAATTAAGCTCTTCATCTCTGATTTACTCGTCCCTACATATATTAGATATTTATCAGATCTACCGTTCTTGGCTTCTTTTTCTGCCTTTCCATTTCCTTCTATGCCAACATGTGAAGGTATCCAAGCAATTAAGACTGAACATCCTCTGGAATATAAGTATGTAGTAGCCAGAAATATCTCCTCTGCTATATCAGATCTACTACATTCTCGTAAGTTTCTAAGTGCTTTAATTGTTGAAAGAGAGTCAGTTAAAATTGTTAGTTTTTTGGGAGGGTTATTAGAGAATATTTCTAGTGCTTTTAGTATTGCCACCATCTCTGCAGTAAAAATGGATGTATTTTCCGTGATGCTATATTCTTTTGCCATTTTTCATATCGTAATATATATTCCTATCCCCAATTTGCCATCCTCTCCCTTGGATCCATCTGTGTACACAGTAATGCTGTCTTTTGATTTCTGTTGTATATATTTATTGGCTGTGTTTTTAATATTTTCTATAATATTTGTTTTCTTAAGTATTTCTGCTAGGTAGTAGTCCGTGTTTGGTTTCTTGATCTCCCAGGGCGGAATCACTGGCTTGTATTCACAACTGTTATTAATTGATGTAATTAATGTACCCAGGTGGATAATTTCCTCTATACACTTCCATCCTGTAGGGTATCTAGTGATATTCATTGGATTGGCCTGAGTTGTTATTTGGCATCTGGTAAAAGCTGTATGTTCTGGGTGAGACTTATCTAACATAACTCTGTTCATGTAATTTAGTCTTAACTCCTTTCACCGAAATTCTAAGGGTAGAATTCCTAAAGCCACCTCTATAGCTCACATTGATGTTGATCTGATTGCACCTGCTATTGTACATAAAGCCTGATGCTGAATTCTGTCTAATTTAATCTTGTTACTGTGTGCAGCAGAGTCATATATTATACTTCCATAATCTGTTTCCTCTAATAAAATATTTATAAAAAGTGAGCATTGTCTTAGTGCTTGCACCCCATCCATTACCTTTCAAATATCTTAATAAGTTAGTCAATCCTCTGCGAGACTCCACTAGTTTATCTATGTGTTTATTCCAGTTTAGCTGTTGATCCAATATTATTCCTAGATATTGAGTGGTTTGCACTGTATTAATGTTTTTCCCTTGGATATTTATGTCTATAATTTTATTTTTTACAACCCTACCTTTACTGAAGATCATTCCCAATGTTTTATTTGTATTCAGCTGAAAACCCCATTTGTCATCCATTTACATACTTTATTTATTTGCTTCTGTAGATCCTTACATAATTTTGGCAGATGTTTCCCAGTCCTCCATTTAGCAACATCATCTGCAAACTGTGACAATTTATTTGTTATATCATTACATTCTTCACCTAAATCATTTACCATTATTGTAAAAACTGAAGGAGACATTACTTATCCTTGGGGTATTCCATTTTGTTGTTCATACATCTATCATTGTTTACCTGAACAGTTAAATATCTATCTTGCAGAAAATTCTCTAAATAATTATACATTTTACCGGTTACTCCTATCTTCTTCATTTTAAAGAGAGCACCAGCTCTCCAGCATTCATTATAAGCCCTAGCTATATCTAAAAGTTTTACCATAGTTTTTTTCTTTCTTTTGAAATCCTGATTTTACTTCATGTTCCAATTTAATTATCTGATCCATAGTGCATCTGTTCTTCCTAAATCCTGACTGAGTTTGATTATATAATTTATTCTTCTCCAAATAAAACTTTAATCTTTTATTTACTATGGTTTCTAATATTTTAACTAGATGGGAAGTTTAAGAAATTGGTCTGTATGAACTAGCGTCATGGGCATCTTTTTCTGGTTTTAGTATTGGAATAATTACCGCTGTTTTCCATATTTTTGGAATTTTTCCTGTATTCCAAATTTTGTTAATGAGGGATGTTATAATTTCTATGGTACTTTTTGGTATTGTGTTTCAAGACAAGATTTCGTAGCTCAAGATGTCATGCCCTTCTGATGTGTTTGTCCTTTATCGTATTTTCAACTTCTTCCATTGTAATATCTGCATTTAAATATTATATATGTTCATTGTTATGAAGTGTTGCTCTTCTGTTGACTTCAGCCTGTCCTAGATTTTCCTTAGAACTAACTTTATGGTAGTACCTGGCCAGCACCTCTGCTTTCTGCCAGTCAGTCTCTGCCCTTTCACGTCTTTTTATATTAGGTATTATCATATAAGAACACACAGAGAAGCCCCAAGCAGACGATTCTCGATTTCTGCATCATTTTCATATCGTATGGTGTATATAATTAAAAGTCATGATGTCATATCCTAATACGGTGAAAATCCGTGTAAAGAATATTTGTTAGAGCAAAAAATGTAGCTCATCATAAGCAAACCCGTGTGTTGCATAAAAGTACTTGTAACAGTACCTTAGGGTGTTGTCGGAGAAACAACTAAAAACTTTATTAAAGACAACATATATATATTCACCGCCAGTTCATCGACGCAAACTGGTAAAGTAATGGCCACGGGGTTTACCTTTGAACGGCATCGGATTGACTGGCAGGCTAACGACATGCACCAAGAATTTCAGCGTTTTAAAAGCCACATCGAATTTGTTTTAGAAGGACAAAGAAAGTCACGAAGACTAAGCACTTCATAACTTATATAACCAGCAAGCTCGAGCGTTAGCGTAGCTGGTTAGTCCTGTTTAGGGTTTTATGCTAGCAGATAGATAACGTTAGTCCTTTTCAGGACTTAGTCTCTATCAACGCTGATCGGGTTAGCAGTCAAACAGGGTTTACTTTTTTGGATGGTAAATGCGCTCTGATATAACCAAATAGGTTAAAAGGAACGCGCCTCGCCAAAAGAAAGCAAAAACCGAACAAACAAACACAACATTTTAGAAGGACCGCTAGCACAGACTTCGGAAAAACAAGAATGCTGGTGGCTTGGCACGTGGGTAGGCGAACAGGGGCGAGAAATTTACAAAACATTCACTTGGGCTGAGGGAGAAAAAGACAAATTTGATGTGGTCATGGCAAAATATGTACAGCTCAGAAAAATAAACGCATTGCTCGACACAAACTGAAGCAAAGAAAACAATTACAGGGTGAAATGTTTGACAAATTTTTAAAACACCTGAGACTCATTCTCCTAGACTGTGACCACACAGACCCAGATGACATCCTGATTGACTCGGCAATTGATGGCGTAGTCGACGTACGACTACAAGAGAAACTGCTAGATAGAGGAGAAAGTCTAACTCTATCTAAAACGTTAGAAATAGGGCAGCAACACGAACTATCACAAAGACAGTTAAAACTAGTTCGAGAAAGTCAAGTACAGACTTCGATGATACAGAAGGTCTCCAGGAAAAATTAACAAGTCCGACAAATCCAAAAACCCAAAAGCAATCAGAAACCTGTGGTTACAAAACAAGACAGCACTTCAAATCGCCTAGATTGCCAAAGATGCGGGTTTTCCACTCGACATAATGTCTGTCCGGCTATCAACTCAACATGCAATTTTCGCAATAAAAAAGGGCACTGAAAAAAAATGTGCAGACTAATGCAAAAAGCCATCAATATGTACAAGACGACTACCAACAACACACATCTGAAGAAGAACTTATTGAATTCATATATTCATTCATAATCCTCAACTCCCAAAGGAGCATAGACCTTCAACAAACGCCTAC
The DNA here is from genome assembly GCA_024509875.1 of Oreohelix idahoensis. Lineage (NCBI taxonomy): Eukaryota > Metazoa > Mollusca > Gastropoda > Stylommatophora > Oreohelicidae > Oreohelix > Oreohelix idahoensis. The sequence continues at coordinate 130,258 of JAMPIV010011609.1, forward strand.
CAATTCCTCATGTCACGTGCCATCATCTCATGTTCTTTCTACGTTCTCCTCATCATTTTCACCTCTGTTTCCAACTCTCTTCTCCATGTGCTTCTTGGTCTACCTCTGGCTCTCTTGCCCTGGGGGTTCAAGAACTGCCTTATAATGCTATCAACAGGTTTCCTCAGTGTGTGTCCTATCCATCGCCATCGTCTTCTTCTGATCTTTTGTTCCACTGGCATTTGTCTAGTTCTTGTAATCAGTTCCACGATGGTAACCTTGTCATACCATTTTAATCCCTCTATTCTACGCAAGCACCCATTTATAAAAGTCTGTAGCTGTTTGGTTGTTGTCTTTGTCGTAAATTTATTTTGAGAGAAAAGAGTCGTAGAAATAGTGGTCCGGTTTAGAGTGGAAAATGATGATGGAAAGCTCAGTGATAGAAAATGTAGAGATTAAATAGTTGCTTCACAGCGTGCTGGAGGAGAGTAAAGACAGACTTATTTACGACAAATCGTTTCTCTCAATCTTCTCTTCCACTCTCCTGGTCAAACAATTATTTGCCAGTTTTCCAGTCACGCATCTGCGCGCACACCGATTTGGTGTTTTCAAACACACAGACGACGTAGATACAAACTATATTAAACGAATAGGGGAAATGTTGGGCTTTGGGTATATCCAACACAGAACTAAATGAGTTTATGTGATTTTATTCACTTTAAACATCAATCACTAACAAATATCAGGTATTACATAAATTATCATAAGTACACAAATTCAACTAACAAGTTTGGGAGGGGTGAAGAAGATTGGTATCGACTAAGCCCTTCCCGCTTATTAGACAAAGATAAACCCAGTCCAGAGATAGATAATATCAGGAACATAGGTACGTTAACCTAACGGTGAAGTTAATTGCTCTGAAAGAGGTGTTACAAAGTTAGGTATAGGTGATAGAAAAAAACCTGTTCTTCCCAGCTGTTCTTCCCTTTACTAAGCAAATGGAAAGGAGGGGGGTTTAAACAGAGTTAACCAATTATCAACTCCCCCTTAAGGGAACAATGCAGGAAATACAGAAAAATTATATTACTAGGCAAGAAAGTTAACAACAGGGTTACAAAAGAAAAAGATTAAATTTTCTGTCATTCATGCACACGCGTGAGGATCCACACTCATATACTCACACACTTACCGAATGCAGCCTCAGACGATCCATAAAAGTATATAAAACCAGCAAGTATTCTCTTGACATATGAACTGTCTAGTCCTTCGGTGTCCCGCCCCAGATGTTTGCGAGGTTTTGTTGGTAACAAATATTCTCACTTATCGCAAGACTTGAAGACTAAGAGTTCTTGTGTTTTTACTATATAAAAAAAGAGTCTATGGGATGGCACTAACACAGTTCGGCACAGGGGTGAAAATGAAGTGGTCTCTTTTAATCTTCCGCTATGGTAAAATTCCTTCAATGCGTGATGATAGTTTTATTAAATCCAATTGAGGAAAAACTAGGCTCAGTCACAGTCAGGAAAATATGTACTCTCTCACAGTAAACAGTAAATATAATATCGCTACTGGCGATGATTACCTTCCAGTTTATCTTACAGGTTTGTAATGGTAATTTGATGATTGTTCTTTAAAATGTTCTTGGGTTGGCTTTATTTCATTTAATTCTGACAGCTAGGTCGCAAGGACCGCCACAAGATTATATTTAAAAGAAATGTTTCTTCAATATGACTGGAAGTTTATAGAATGATTTCTTTATTTCTTTCTTTATTTAGCTGGGACCGCAGGTTACGATCACTCTGGATGAAAGAAAAAAGACATGTAACATACCGAAAAATCAAGCGCGATAAATTTCCCGTTAAGCCTATAATACACTCGAGTATTTAATTATGTATTTAATAAACACTGCGCGAATTCTAGTGGTTAAAACACACATCTATAAAACTAGGACTTAACTGAATTTATTAATTATAAATTCCTTCGCGACTTTAAAAGTTAATTTAAGCATCTATTATCTTTTGAAATAATATAATAGATAGATCATTATATTTACAACTGGAACTATTGAGATGGTTTAATTTAATAGATTTAAATTAACACAAAATCCATTGAAATAGAATGACTGAACTAGACCACTGATCACTTTACACAATATATATTACCGCTTTGCACAGAATAGAAATCACTGCAAATATATATATAAAATCCTGGGGAAAATCTATAACAAGATTTTAATAAAGCTAGTGCTTCTGTAAAGGTCTGGCCAGCGAGTGATAAAAGGTCTATTCTTCATGGTCTATTTATCTAAAATGGAATGTAAGTTGAGTGGGACATGATAAACTTGACAGCTTATTTCATCCCAGGAACTTTTGGGGATCTGACCGCCAAATCAAGGGAAGAAGCCGCCCCCTGGTCTTCGTATCCGCTCGCTGCTGCCCGTTTCGGCTTTCCCCGTTCGCTCGGTTCTGCGGTTGACACCGAGACGCGAAAATAGCGGCAAGCAACTGCGTCTCGTATCAGGGACCACTACTGTCTTTGATAACGCCGATAGTCTCCCCTGAAATCCCTCAGTCTGTCTCTTTGATCGTGGTCGCATTATCTGTTTGATTCTGGCGACGCCCCCCACTGGCCAAGTTAATTAAAATAACTGCCTATGATTGTTCAAGAGATGTTAGTGGGCGTGATTTAATCTCTCCTTAAATCAATGCGATGACCAGAATGAACGATAGGTAAACTTTCCGCATATCAATCAGCAAACGTGTTTGCCCTCTGTGTGGAACAGTTGCATAGCTAATGAATCCACGTGAAAGAAGTCCCGTTTTACAAGAATTACAACAAAGTTCAGGGTCAGCCGAGTTCGTCCATCACAATCGTCCCCTCTTTTGAGACGTGAAAACGTGTTTTCATGTTTGATTTATGACGATGAAGCTGCCCTGATCGGTAACTTTTGGATGATTGGTATCTTCACCTTCCTCCTCTTCCTCTGTAGTCCAGTTTCTACTCAGGAAATCAGCCCCGACATTCTGTCTTCCCGGAATATATTCCACTTTGAAAGAATAAACGCTTAAAAGGAGGGCCCAACGCATGATCCTAGCGTTAAATTCTTTATTGGCACCAAGAAATGCTAACGGAGCGTGGTCTGTTTGCACCGTGAAAGATGTACTATAAAGAAACTCATGATGGCGTCTGATACCGTCAATCAGAGCAAGACATTCCCTTTCAACTACGCTGTAGTTCCGTTCCGCTTTATTTAATTTCCGACTGCCATAGGCAACTGGAAATAGCATGTTCAGGTCACTGTCATCGGCTTGAAGCAGTGTTGACCCGATGCCCTGACCTGACGCGTCGACTCTCAGTACAAAAGGTTTCTTGAGGTCAGGCAACCTCAAAATGGGGTATGCAGACAACTGTCCTTTCAAAGTGCTATACGCGTGTTCGCACTTTTGATCCCATATGACCTTATCAGGACAACCTTTCTTTGTGAGGTCAGTCAGAGGTGCCGTCAGTCCGTTGAAGTTCTGGATGTACTTCTGATAGTATGCACATAGCGATATGAAGGAACGTACGTCTTTCTTCGTTCGGGGTCTTTTTGCTGCCATTATTTTCTCCACGTTTTTCTTAATAGGCCATCTGCATCCGTGAGAAATAGTGTGCCCCAGGAAGTCTAACTGTTCAAACCCGATGAGACATTTGCTAGGTCTGGCTGTGAGACCCGTTTCCTGTAGTCTCCTGAGGAGCATAGCAACCGTAGCAATATGTTCTTCATAGGTTTCCGATGCAATTAAGATGTCATCCATGAAATTATGGATATGGGGACTTTGCAAAGGTTCTAGAAGCTTCCTCATCATCCTGGTGAACACTCCTGGTGCGTTATGCAAACCGAACGGCATCACATTAAATGTGTAATGTCCTTCGCTAGTGCTGAAAGCTAACAAAGGTTTAATTTCCTCCTTGACTGGTATTTGATAATAACCTTTACTGGGGTAAATCTTGGAGAAGATCTTTGCTTTGCTGAGCTTGGTGAACAACTCAGAAATTGTTTGGAGAGGTTCGGGCTGGAATTCCGTTACAGCGTTTAGCAACCTGTAATCAATGCACAGCCGAACTTCCTTATTGGGCTTCTGCAACAGCACTACGCTCGAGCTGTAAGGAGATGTAGACTCACTGATAATTCCTGCCTGACGCAGCTTGTCTATTTCTCCGCGAAGTGCATCCGCTTTAGCGTACGGGATGGGGTAAACTCTGGTTCGAACAGGGGTCTCGTTTGTTAATTTCATATCAAATTCAATGAGATTTGTTCGACCAGGTACATCCGTTAAGACTGCACTGTACTGTTTTAGTAGAGCCCTGGTTTCTGTTTGTTGTTCTGGTGAGAGATTGTCGCCGAACTTGACATCTTTAAAGGATTCTGTGGGTTGCAATGGATACTCCATGCAACCATCATCATCTTCCTCGTCTTCCGTTGCTATGGCGACAGCCAGGAGATGCTCGGAGGATGGCACCGGTCTTTCCAAATATTTCTTTAGCAGATTTATGTGGAAGACCTTCTCCTTTCCTTTGATGGAGATCTTGTAATTGGTACGTGAGATCTTTTTAAGGACGGTAAACGGGCCTTGCCATCCGATGCGAAGTTTATTGCTTCCGGTTGGAAGTAGCAATAGGACTTTCTCCCCTGGTTGTAGTTCTCTCTCTTTTGCAGCTTTGTTTTATCTTTTAGTAATTTTAGCGCGGGCTTTCTTAAGGTTGGTAGTAGCTAGATCCCATCCTAGCTTTAGCCTTTCCTTAAGCTCAGATACATACTTGCTTGCAGAGACGACTGTCTCGTCAGCCTTCTGGTCTGTCAGGGACCGAAGTAAGGCTTCTAGTGGCCCCTTAATAGGTCTGCCAAATAAAAGTGTAGCTGGCGCAAAACCCGTAGACGCTTGGGGTACCTCTCGGTAGGCGAATAAGGCAGCCGATATATATTGGTCCCAGTCTTCCGGTTTCTCCTGACCCAGCTTACGTAACATCATGGTGAGGGTACCGTTAAAACGTTCCACGAGCCCATTTCCGGCCGGATGGTAGGGACTTGTGTGGATATGTTTGGCCCTCAAGATCTTAAAGATCTCCTCCATTAACAGGCTACGGAATTGGGATCCATTGTCCGTCAAAACTTGTTGAGGGAATCCCAACCGTGTAAAAATTTGCACAAGGGCTTCTGCGACATGCTTGGAATTAGTGCATGGTAGCGGTACGGCTTCGGCCCACATAGTGCAGGTGTCAACTAAGGTCAGGATGAACCTGTTCCTTCTTTTGGTCTTTTCCAGGGGACCAATAATGTCGACAGCAACCCGTTCAAATGGAGTCCCTACTATTGGCATTTGCCCCATAGGTACTGGGGGTGTCAAGTGCTTGGGTGCTACCCGTTGGCACTGGGCGCAGGATTTCACATACCTGACAATGTCAGAGTTCATTCCTGGCCACCAATAGTGGTTTTTTATTCGCTGAATAGTGGCGTTTTGTCCCATATGTCCGCTAAAGGGAAGAGAGTGCCCCATTTCTAAGATCTGGTTTCTGTACTGCGTCGGTACTAGGAGCTGGTTATTCCCCGTGTCCGGGTTGCCCGTTCTACGATACAATACACCATCCTTAGAAAAGATGTCTCCGTTGTGTCTGGGGTCCTTAGCCATGGGCAGTTTTTTAAAGCAGGGCGCCAGAGTAGGGTCCTTTTGTTGCGCCTCCTTCAGTTCATTCGGCAACAAATTTGGCGCAGGCTCCCTCTCCTTCTTGGCTTGCCCTCTTGTGGTTACCGCTGCCACAATCGGCTCCTTAGGTCTCCCAATGAACACATATCTACATCCCAGGATAACTGGGTAGATCGGATCATCCATTATGGCCGCTTTAATAACTCCTCTGACAAAGTCAGAGTGTATTTCTACCAGTGCGATAGGAAGCGTCCTGGGTGCATCACTCCTGAAAACTCCACTAAGTTTGACGGTTTCCTCTGTCTCCTGACCGGGTTTGACTAGGTGCCTAGCGACAATACAATCAAAATTTAATCCAGTGTCAAAAAGACAAGTAGTAGAGGTACCGTTCAAAATTACAGTTCCTCGAGTTGAGGGTCGGTCCCCCTCAGGTTGAGAATCACTGACATTGACTCTACCTTTCGAGGCTGTATGCAAACATCCAATGCGGTTTGCACCGGTTTGTTTGCCCTGATCAGACGTTCCTGGTGTAGGGGTCTTCCCTTTTCCTTGACCTTGGTGGCCGCGCTGCCACGTAGGCTTGTTGGGTTGATCAGAATTGTTGTTGGGGGGGGGGTATCGGGTTTTGTAGAATTTCGATTTTTCCTGGGGAGGTTTCTGGGTATTGTTATCTCGTTGGTTATAATGTTGAGAGGAAGTGGAAGAATAGGATGCCTGCTCTAGATTCTGTTTTCGAGATGGCTCATCGGTGGGTTTACGTTTAGTGCTGGGAAGTTCGGCCATTGCATTGCTATAGCGTTCGGCTTTATTGAGTATGTCTTCAAGCCTGACTGCCCCCTGTTCAGCCAAAAATCTACGAGTTTCATTCGACAAAGTGGATTTTATCTGCTCCACAAGAACAAGTTCGAGGAGTCCCTCATATGAAAGAGGTAGGTCAGATAATTCAATGCACTTTGTCAGATAACCCGTGAGACGTGAAGAGAACTGGGGAAATGTTTCCGTGCTCTCTTTTCGGCTGTTTCTGAACAACTGCAGAAACTTTCGGGCAGTCATCTCAAACTGCTGTAGTAAGGCCTTCTTCAACAGGTCATAATCATGTTGATTCGGTCCCAGCTTTGTGTACACGTCATAAGCATTGCCTTTCAGTGACATTGAGAGTTTAAGCGCCCAGCGGGTACTCTCTAACCCATAAAGATTCGCGAGTCTCTCGAATTTTTCTAGGTAGCTGTCAATTTTTTCGTTAGGGCTAGGAAAAGATTCTAAAGAAAACGACATAGCAGTTAATTGGGCAGATTGAGTACTGGAGAGGTCCATTGATTGAGACTGGGGCGAAGACGGCTCTCCGTTAGTCGAAGTAGAGGCGCCCCGACTCTCTAGAGCCTTAAGCGCCAGTTGATGCTGTCTTTCCTTGTCTCTCTCTCTCTCTCTCTCTCTCTGCGAGTTTCCATCTCTGCTTCAATTTTCTTCTGTTCCAAAAGACGTTCTTCCGCTTCTTTCTTATCTGCCCTCTCCTGGGCTTCTCTCCTCTCTGTTCTTTCTTTCTCTTCCTTCCTCTCAGCTTCTGCTCTCTGTTGCTCCGCCTTCCTCTCAGCTTCGGCTCTCTGTTGCTCCGCCTTCCTCTCAGCTTCGGCTCTCTGTTGCTCCGCGTCATATATTTCCAATTCCTGGTTAATAAACGCGTTTGCAGCTTCTGCATCTAATCCTGCCTCTTTCGCTTCCAGCCTCAAGATGGACCTCATCTTTATCCTCTCTGCCATTGTTAAAGAATAAGATGAAGTATGCCTAGAGAACTAGTAAGAAGCAACGCGAAAGGGAGGAACTCTGAACCGCTACGAGAAAAAAACACAAGTACAAATTTACCTGTGTTACCTCCTACCTGTACTGTGCAAACTTATCGCTGCTATTATCTGGCAATTAAGGCTCTAAACGCAAGCGACTATGCCACTAAATGGTAAGTTACACTGGAAAAGAATCTACTTTTACTAACAGTAGAGAAAAATTTATATTAAAACAATTTAAAAGGAAAAAAAAATTTTCCCCTAAATTTTAAATCTCTGACAACAAACTCCGTCCCTAAAGTCAATTATTGAGATGAGACGTTGTTAACTTAATTTTTAAAAATCAGAACAATCCGTCTTTAGCTAAGCTCAACTCTTTTTAACTTCAAAAACCTTAGTGACTGTAAAACAATCACGCAATCCCAGCAACTCTTATAAAGAAAGAAATATAATTATCTCCGCCAGAGGATAATTAAAATAGCAAATATTTTTGTTTATCTGTACTTTCTACTGCTGTGGAGAGAAAACAACCTGTAAATATGCTGTGTGGACAACCCAAATACTTAAAGAACGTTTGTCTAGGGGTGTAATTATTTATTTATTTCCCTAATTCACAAAGACAGATCATTCACACTCTACCTAGTTAGACCCAGACTAAATCAGACTCAAAATATCTTTAACCCGGCTATGCGATTGCCTCAAATGTAGCTCAAGATCCCAGAACCAGCCCACAAATATGTGTGCATCAAATGTATCTCAAAATTATCCCGGCGAGCCAGCCAAATATTGTCGTAAATTTATTTTGAGAGAAAAGAGTCGTAGAAATAGTGGTCCGGTTTAGAGTGGAAAATGATGATGGAAAGCTCAGTGATAGAAAATGTAGAGATTAAATAGTTGCTTCACAGCGTGCTGGAGGAGAGTAAAGACAGACTTATTTACGACAAATCGTTTCTCTCAATCTTCTCTTCCACTCTCCTGGTCAAACAATTATTTGCCAGTTTTCCAGACACGCATCTGCGCGCACACCGATTTGGTGTTTTCAAACACACAGACGACGTAGATACAAACTATATTAAACGAATAGGGGAAATGTTGGGCTTTGGGTATATCCAACACAGAACTAAATGAGTTTATGTGATTTTATTCACTTTAAACATCAATCACTAACAAATATCAGGTATTACATAAATTATCATAAGTACACAAATGCAAATAACAAGTTTGGGAGGGGTGAAGAAGATTGGTATCGACTAAGCCCTTCCCGCTTATTAGACAAAGATAAACCCAGTCCAGAGATAGATAATATCAGGAACATAGGTACGTTAACCTAACAGTGAAGTTAATTGCTCTGAAAGAGGTGTTACAAAGTTAGGTATAGGTGATAGAAAAAAACCTGTTCTTCCCAGCTGTTCTTCCCTTTACTAAGCAAATGGAAAGGAGGGGGGTTTAAACAGAGTTAACCAATTATCAACTCCCCCTTAAAGGAACAATGCAGGGAATACAGAAAAATTATATTACTAGGCAAGAAAGTTAACAACAGGGTTACAAAAGAAAAGATTAAATTTCCTGTCATTCATGCACACGCGTGAGGATCCACACTCATATACTCACACACTTACCGAATGCAGCCTCAGACGATCCATAAAAGTATATAAAAACAGCAAGTATTCTCTTGACATATGAACTGTCTAGTCCTTCGATGTCCCGCCCCAGATGTTTGCGAGGTTTTGTTGGTAACAAATATTCTCACTTATCGCAAGACTTGAAGACTAAGAGTTCTTGTGTTTTTATTATATATATAAAAAAAAGAGTCTATGGGATGGCACTAACACAGTTCGGCACAGGGGTGAAAATGAAGTGGTCTCTTTTAATCTTCCGCTATGGTAAAATTCCTTCAATGCGTGATGATAGTTTTATTAAATCCAATTGAGGAAAAACTAGGCTCAGTCACAGTCAGGAAAATATGTACTCTCTCACAGTAAACAGTAAATATAATATCGCTACTGGCGATGATTACCTTCCAGTTTATCTTACAGGTTTGTAATGGTAATTTGATGATTGTTCTTTAAAATGTTCTTGGGTGGGCTTTATTTCATTTAATTCTGACAGCTAGGTCGCAAGGACCGCCACAAGATTATATTTAAAAGAAATGTTTCTTCAATATGACTGGAAGTTTATAGGATGATTTCTTTATTTCTTTCTTTATTTAGCTGGGACCGCAGGTTACGATCACTCTGGATGAAAGAAAAAAGACATGTAACATACCGAAAAATCAAGCGCGATAAATTTCCCGTTAAGCCTATAATACACTCGAGTATTTAATTATGTATTTAATAAACACTGCGCGAATTCTAGTGGTTAAAACACACATCTATAAAACTAGGACTTAACTGAATTTATTAATTATAAATTCCTTCGCGACTTTAAAAGTTAATTTAAGCATCTATTATCTTTTGAAATAATATAATAGATAGATCATTATATTTACAACTGGAACTATTGAGATGGTTTAATTTAATAGATTTAAATTAACACAAAATCCATTGAAATAGAATGACTGAACTAGACCACTGATCACTTTACACAATATATATTACCGCTTTGCACAGAATAGAAATCACTGCAAATATATATATAAAATCCAGGGGAAAATCTATAACAAGATTTCAATAAAGCTAGTGCTTCTGTAAAGGTCTGGCCAGCGAGTGATAAAAGGTCTATTCTTCATGGTCTATTTATCTAAAATGGAATGTAAGTTGAGTGGGACATGATAAACTTGACAGCTTATTTCATCCCAGGAACTTTTGGGGATCTGACCGCCAAATCAAGGGAAGAAGCCGCCCCCTGGTCTTCGTATCCGCTCGCTGCTGCCCGTTTCGGCTTTCCCCGTTCGCTCGGTTCTGCGGTTGACACCGAGACGCGAAAATAGCGGCAAGCAACTGCGTCTCGTATCAGGGACCACTACTGTCTTTGATAACGCCGAAAGTCTCCCCTGAAATCCCTCAGTCTGTCTCTTTGATCGTGGTCGCATTATCTGTTTGATTCTGGCGACGCCCCCCACTGGCCAAGTAAATTAAAATAACTGCCTATGATTGTTCAAGAGATGTTAGTGGGCGTGATTTAATCTCTCCTTAAATCAATGCAATGACCAGAATGAACGATAGGTAAACTTTCCGCATATCAATCAGCAAACGTGTTTGCCTTCTGTGTGGAACAGTTGCATAGCTAATGAATCCACGTGAAAGAAGTCCCGTTTTACAAGAATTAAAACAAAGTTCAGGGTCAGCCGAGTTCGTCCATCACAGTCTTTGTTGTTCTCCATGTCTCGGAGCCATACAATAGGACTGGCTTCACATTTGAGTTGAAGATTCTTATTTTCGTGTTGGATCCGATTTCTCTTGATCTCCATAAGTTTCCCAATGCAATGAAAGCTCCTCTTCCTTTTTGTATTCTTATTTTGATATCACTGCCTGTCCCTCCATCTTTGTCTATATTGCTGCCAAGATATGTGTACGATTCTACATCTTGTATTGGTGTTTCTTCAAGTTCAACTATATTATCATTACCTGCATTTATTCTCATTATTTTTGTCTTTTCCCTGTGTATTTTCAGACCCAATTGCTGTGACCTCTCATCGAGTGTTTTCAGTTTGTCCTGCATCTGATTGGTTATGGGACAGAAGAGCCATGTCATCAGCAAAATCCAGATTATCCAACTGCTTAGTCAGAGTCCACTGGATTCCATTTCTGCTGTGTTTTGTCGATGTTCTCATAACCCAGTCTATTGCTAGTAAGAAAAGAAATGGAGACAAGAGGCATCCCTGTCGCACTCCTGTTCTTATCCCAAACGGTTCTGTAAGCTGTTCTTCATGAAGAACTCTGCATGTCATGTCTTCATATGTTTTCTTTATTAAATTAATGATCTTCAGGGGAACTCCATAATGCCTTATCAATTTCCAAAGTGATTCTCTGTCTCAACTGTCAAATGCCTTTTCGTAGTCCACAAATCCGATGTATGGTAATGATTTCCATTCCAGACTTTGTTCAACTATTATTCTCAAAATGGCTATCTGGTCTGTACAGGATTTGTTTTGTCGAAAACCTGCTTGTTCATCTCTCAGTTTCTTGTCTATGGACTCTTTTAATCTCTCAATCATAATCCTTTTTAATACTTTTCCTGGCACTGATAGTAACATTATTCCTCTATAATGTGTGCACTCTTGTAAATTGTCCTTCTTAGGCAACTTAAGGGGGCATATACACCCAGAAATAGACAAAAAAGATTATTTTTGATTTGCATATAATAATTGTGTTGTAAATATTTATAAGCCTTTTTACTTCGATATTCTTTTTGAATCATGTGTTTATCTGTAATAGTTTATGAGTTATCAATGTTCAAAGAGGATAAGTGTGTTCCAAAAATCGCTGACTTTTAGTCCCAAAATATGCTTTTTTGCTAACCTTCATATTGGAAAGTATACCAAATAATAAACACTCCCTAGAAAAAATATACTCAATACAACGAATACAATAAATACTCCTTTTTCATCCATAATGGCGGTAAAAAAATAAAAACATAAATGTGATTGAAACTTTGAGTTAATTTGTAGAAATACGTGAATATATTTGTGATAATTATGCCTTCAGACAAAAAGTTCGGTAAAGGTATATCAAAGAAGCGTAAATTTCATGGCAATCAACATACGGCTGAACGAAATGAAAGGAAAACAATCCTACAGAATGCATCTACATTCGGTACTGAGCCATGCGTTCATAGTTCAACATCATCGATGCAGTCTGAATGTTTTGATATTGGAATGAAACGAAATGCCACGCCCCTTTCACGATCAGAGCAGAAAATTCTGGACATTAGCAACCTAACACATGACTCTGATGAGGATATGTTTGAGCGAAGCTGTGACACAGATTCTGCAGAAACTGACGAGGAAGGTAATTATAATGTTAATGATACTGATTTGCTTGAGGGACACAGAATTGTTGACATGGGTCTTCTTGGTCAGAACATTGCTGAAAAATTGTTGTGTACCTTTTGCCAAAGTTCTGTATAATTAGTTGAAGTCAAAAGGCAAGGACTTGGGAGTGAATTTGTATTTCATTGTAACAGTGCAAACTGTCATGAACAAAAACATTTCTCTTCAAGTAGTCAGCTCTCAGTAGGGAATGAAAGATAAATCTTATCAATCGGCGTGCAGCTTTTGCCATGCGCTGTATTGGCTGCAGTCACACTAACTTAAACACTTTCTGTGGTATAATGGATTTACCACCCCCAGTTAGACACATCAGCAATGCTATTATACAGAAAGGAATGGAGGATGCTGCTACTAGGGTGTAAATTTTTAGCATGAATAATGCTGCTGTTCAAGAGTATGGGAGTGCAGAAGAAGGTGACAACAAGTTCCGAGACATTGATGTATCTTGTGATGGTACCTGGATGACCAGAGGCCATTCATCTATTGTTGGTGCCACAACTGTGATTGACTTGCAAACTGGAAAGGTAATAGATACTCAGACAAAGAGTAAAAAGTGCAAATCTTGTCAGTACTGGGAGAAACAAGACCACAACACAGACAAATTTCAACAATGGAAACAAAGTCATGCTGAGGTTTGTACGATGACCCATCACGGATCCTCAGGGTCAATTGAAGCAGCAGCAGCTTGTAACATTTTTTCTAGCTCAGCAGACAAGTATAATTTCAGGTATACAAAGTTCATTGGGGATGGAGACACTAACAGTTTCAAAAAGGTGTTTGAATCCAAGCCTTATGGAGAGGATTGTCTGATAGAAAAAATTGAATGTGTGGGTCATGTTCAGAAAAGAATGGGTACTCGGCTGAGAAATCTTAAGAAACTGTCTAAAGGGAAGTCTTTGCCTGATGGTAAATCCATAGGTGGTAAGGGTAGATGTTACGCACAAACAATTACTTTTTCCAAAGTCTTTGTATGATCATTTTTCGTATGTATGATCATTTTTTTGACTTAAATGTGTATTATGTTTGTTACAGTCAAAGGGACATGACTCGAGTTATTGAGACTACAATTTTTTAGGAGTTTGCCTTCTCTTGTATAGAGACACGTTCGGTCTATAATTTCTTGAACGAAGCGTGACCATATCTCCTTATTTGGTAGTATCAGTCAACTGTTGTAGATGTCTGAAACATGTCTTAACGCTTCTGTTCATGACCATAAAAGGCGCGACTGTGTAAGACTTTTATCTCGAATGTTCTTAAAATCGCTTTGTGTGAATTGATACTCACGTAGATGAGTTCTGCGCATGTCAAAAACTGGGAGTTTGTTCTGTGTGTTCCGCCCAGCTGGGCAGTTAAGAAATGGTCTGAGTAGCGAGCAGACGCAACCTGCGTCTTGTGATTTTCTGAGGGAAATACATTGTCTTTGTGAGTTAGTTAGCTAACTAGACTATTTCCCAGTATTATTCAAGCCTGCCTGGAGGCATATGTTCGTGGTTGATTTTCCGAAATAAGGTAATTCCTCTTGTATCGAACTTTATGCTATCATCTAGAGGTTCGTCATTTTGTCGCCTTTTGCTCGCCTGTGTGATTCAAAATGGAGAGGTACTTTGACTAGGATTAAGTCACCGGTATCTTTATACCTGAACTAGTTATATATATGGGTCGCTCTAGACCAACAAGACTATTGTCTGTGTTCCAGGATTCGTTATATCAGAGATCACGTCCAAGTCAGATGGTTAGACTTAGAAACGTTATAAAGGTCGGTATGACCTGTATGCCCAGTATGCTATTCACGTGCAGACAGTAAACGAACTTATTGTATACATCTGATCTGCTAGCATCAGAAAGGGAGCATTTATTGTTGTCTATGAACATTGAAGATCTGCAGCTGACACTGTTGCAGAAGTTATATATATTATTGATACAGCTTCACGAACCAGAACTTTATGATATCTGTTTACAATACAACTATTGAGTATTGAATCCTACATGACTATCAGTTAATATGATTTTGAATGCTGCATTCGTTATACTATGCTGATGATGACATAAATATCATGACTGTTTTGTGGCGTGCAATAAATGGTATAAAACTAAAGCGAAGTTACCATTTCTATGACTCTACACGTCATGTTGCCTGTGGTGTACCCTGTGAACTGTTCTACTGCAACACACACAGCAACATTCTAAATCAGAGAAGACACCTACATCTTGCACTTTAATACCAGGTGTCGATAGGGGTGGCAAGTTATCATTTCAGCTCAAATCCACCTTTATCATTTTTGGTGGCCATAGGTTGGTTTACTCTCATACCAGCTATCAAGGGGGTCAACAAACCCAGACATCATCAGCAGACTACAAGACAACGTTGCAGTTTCTATTCATCACCTTTGATGAAATTTTTTTGAAAGACGCGGCATTACTGACAGTTGTTGATATTTTGAAACTACCCGGCGCTGCTCGGCAGTATTGAAGTTTGTCTACAACTAGAAGGACAAGTACCGAGCGAATGGATTTCCTGATCTGTTAAGAAGAAGGACAAGTGCCGTAACAACTGTTCCGGTCTCAGACGTACTGTTGCGGGTTCAGAAGGTCAAGTGCCGGTTTGAGCAATTTATAACATTCAGAAGGTCAAGTGCTCAAGTCAATTTGTAGAATTCAGAAGGTCAAGTTCAGAAGCTGTTTCCTGTCAGAAGCTCATTTCCTTCGTCATGGCAGTTTACGAGAGCAGATATGGATCAACGTTGGATCATTGTCCTAAGAATGCTGATCACATCCTGTTCTGAACTGTGCTGACGTTGTGGATACATAGAAGTTAAGTGGCCTGTTTTGTTTGTGAACTGTGCCCTTATGTTCTAGCTGAGCCTTCTAAATTCTTTCACACTTTTTGCTGTTTGTTACATGTTATATGTTATTTGTATTTGTATATTTATATGTTTATATTTCAGCGGGTTTTCTCGGTTGGGCGGTGTCTTTCAGTAGAAGATACCACGTCACAGAGGTTCTACTGTTAGCGTTTTCGTTAGGGACTGTGCGAATTTCCTACTGTGAAATTTGCTAGCGACAATCGTTGCTATATCTGTTTAGTTGTGACGAGTTGTGCTTTATTTTCGTTTTTTGTATATTTTTTTTTCCTCTCTTTCTTTCTGTTTTTTAGTTTCGATTTCATTGTTTGTATTTGTAGGTCTCCTCTTTTCTATTATTCAGTTCTTTACGTAAATTTTTGTGTATACACTGTAGCGTCATTTGTTTGTCATATCTTCGCATTTTGTCATCACATTTCTTTTTAGTTTCGCTGTTTATTTATTTGACTTATGCGAATGTTTTCGTATTGTTTGATCTTTGTTATTGTTTACATTGACTCTGATCTTTGTTATTGTTTACATTGACTTTGATCTTTGTTGTTGTTTACATTGACTTTGATTTTTGTTATTGTTTACATTGTCTTGTTATTGTTTGCATAGTTCTTGCATAGTTAGCTTTCACTATTGTTACATATATGCTCATGCACTATTGGTCTATAGTGCACTTATCATAACTAACTGGTGGTTTTTTGCTTATGCACTATTGTAGTGCAGTTATGATAAATAACTGATGGTTATGCACTGATTTGGGTAGTGCACTGATAATTAAGAGGTGACTTGTGATATTATTATACATTTGATAATACAAGTTGGTGTCAAGTCTTGTTTCCCACAGAGATTGGAGTAAACATAGTGATTATACAAGCACTTTATTAAGTCTTGTTGCTATTAAGATTGAAATAAGATAATTAATTATTTCAGGTTCTGTACTCACATTTTAGACATCATGTCTACATTTGAGTACTTTATTGAGCAGGGTAAAGCCCTTGGGAAGACAGGTGATAAATTAGAAGAATTTGCGACTGTTCAATATGCCAAGGCATTGAAGTCGGAAGAAAAGAAAATGAAAGAACAAACTGAACAAAAGAGAATAGATGCTGAAAATTTAAAACTGCAGATGCAGGTAGATGAAAAAAGATTACAAATGGAAATGGAAAAACAAAAAAGAGAAGCAGAATCTCAGGAGAAGAGACTTCAGGCTGAGGCTGAAAATAAGAGACTTGAAAAAGAGGCTGAAAATAAAAGATTAGAAAAACAAGCTCAGGCTGAAGAAAGAAAGTTACAGGCTGAGGCTGAAGAAAGAAGGTTACAAAGAGAAGCTGATGAGAGAAAAGCAAAAATGGAGCATGAAGAAAAACTCTTAGCTTTAGAGTTAGAGAAGTTAAAGTTATTGAACACTGGTAATGCTAATGATGCAAATAAGGTGTCAGATAAGACTAATGCTAAGGATTTCAAGCTTAATCTACCAGCATTTAATCCCTCAATCGATGATATAACATTTTATCTAGATAGATTTGAAAGTGCATGTAATGTGCATAATATAGATAAAACATTATATGTTTATCATCTGTCCAAGATACTTAGAGGTGATGCTTTGACTTTGTTGAGTATGGTAGATGTGCCTGACAAAAACAACTATGAGGTTGTCAGGGCGGCATTGTTAAAGAAGTACCAACTTAACGAGGACGGATATCGTCTTAAATTTAAAAACATGTTACCAGAAACTGGAGTTGAATTCTCTGAATTCATCTCAGGCATCCGTCTTACTTTTTTACGATGGGTTGAGTTGTCTAAGACAGAAAGTACATTTGAAGCCCTCATGGACTTACTACTTAGAGACAAGGTTATGTCTTCTGTTAATGAAGCTTTTCTTTCTTTTCTTCATGAGCGTAAGCCTAAAAACATAAAAGAAATGGAAGAATACTGTAGCCAGTATGTTACTGCGCATCCGCACATAACCATTAGCAACTCTAAGGTGAAAGAAGGTCTGCCAGTTGCTTCGGCAGCACCTTATGGCCCAAATTTTATGCGTAAATTTCAGGGTAGCCAGCAAAATTTCAATAAAAAGAGTAACCGTAATTATGCCCAGAACCCTAGTAATCCATTCCAGGGTGATTCTTCTTCCCAGAACTGGAGACAATCTAATAATACACGGTACTCTACTCCGGTTAACTTTAGATATTTTCACAAAGGTAATCGGCATAGAGGAAAATATTTTTGGCAGAGACCTCAATACCAAGATAATAGAGGTTCTCAACAGCATAGAGATGGTAATGACAGTTATGGAAACTGGAACTCAAACCAGGATAAAAATTACAGTAGGGACTTTAATGATAATTGCAGAGGCAATAATGGTCGCGGTAGATCGCAACATAAGAGAAAAAAATATCAACAGACAAACTCTGTTCAACAAGAATCTCAGGGAGCAGATAAACAGGTTAATAATGATAAAGACCATAATGCTATCGGATGCTCATCTTTTGATTTTGGTAGGGCAAATAAATGTATCCAATGCAGTACTTTATTTGATCCGAAAACCGTTAGTACTCTAAGCTGTGGTCATCCTTTGCCCGCTCTTCCTGCTAATGTTGCTCATGATGGGAGAGGTTCTCTTATATTACATAAGGGGCTAGTAAATAGTAATCCAGTCTCAGTGTTGTTTGATTCTGGATGTACTACTGTCGGCGTTAGGCAATCTCTTGTAGATCCATCCTGTGCTACAGGAAAGGTCATCAAATGTGTCACATTTGGTGGCACGTTGGAAAAATATCCTACTGCCATAATACATATTGCTACTCCTTTCTTCACGGGAGAGGTCCACGCGTGTCTACTTCCAAACCCTATTGCGGACCTTATTATTGGTCGTATTCACGGAGTTAGGGAATGTACCCCACAGCAGATTGCTGTTTGGGAAGAGCAAAACATTGAAGCTACCAATGCGGTGGTCACAAGAGCACATGCTCTGGATCCACCTCAAACTTCATTAACTAATAATGATGAAGTAAATGACCAAGATAGTCACTTGACTATTACACGTGACTCATTTATCAAATTGCAAGAAGAAGATCCTTCTTTACAAAAATTCTTCATTCTAGCAAAAAAAGGTGATCCTAATCAAAATACTAATAGAAATCTTGGATTTCTATGAAGAACGGCGTACTTGTACGTATGGTACAAGACTCGACTACGTCCACTCATTCACAAATTCTTGTGCCTAAGAGCATGAGATTGCAAATATTGCAACATGCTCATGACTCGCAATGTGCTGGACATATGGGTTTTTCCCGTACAAAGTCGAGGGTTCTTGCGGCTTTCTTTTGGCCATTTGTGAGCAAGGACATACGAATGTACTGTCGCTCTTGCAAAGTATGTCAGGAGGTCAAATCTAAAGGACCACGACATGCTGCGCCTATCCAGGCTGCTGACATTCCTATTCGCCCTTTTCAAAAAATGGCAATAGATATTATCGGTCCTTTTAGAATTAAGTCGGCTAGAGGACATCAATTTATTCTTACATGTGTCGATATGTGCACACGTTGGCCAGAGGCAATACCTCTCAAGAGCATCTCAACTGCTGATATCGCAGACGCTCTTTGGCTGATATTTTCTCGCTTGGGTTTTCCCGGAGAAATATTGTCAGACCATGGCACTCAACTTATATCAGACACTATGTCACAGGTAATGTCTATGCTACACATTAAAAGGTCTCTCAGCAGTATCTATCACCCAATGTCTAATGGGTTGGTCGAACGTTTAAATAGGACTCTGAAAACTTTACTTGGTAAAATAACTGAGGATCATCCTCAGGATTGGGACAGGGTCTTACCCGCGGCTCTCTTTGCGTATAGAGAGGTCCCCAATGAACATACGGGGTTTTCCCCTTTTGAACTTGTCTTTGGCGCGCAACCGCGCGGCCCTATGTCTTTACTTCACGATCTAATCACTGCCGATAATATTAGCGATGAGACTCAATCTTCTTATGAGTACGTCATTGCTCTTAGGCAAAAGATCATCGAGGCATGCAAACTAGCAACTTCGTCTTCCGAATTTGCTAAAGAAAAGGCAAGGCAGTTTGCAAATAAGAATAGATGTCTACGACAACTTTGTCCAGGTGACAAAGCTCTCGTTCTACTTCCTTCAAGGGAGAACAGACTTCTAATTGCATGGAAAGGTCCAAATGCAATAGTCTCCAAAATTTCTGATGTCGACTATGTTGTCGATATTGATGGAAAGCATAAAACTTTCCACATAAATATGCTCACGGAATTTTATGAAAGACCTGACTATTTGCAGCCTATTTTCCAGGCAACGGACAATTCTCAAGTACCTCATGGTCAGTACTCATCTCTGTCAGTTATACAGGATGAGGAAACTACTTTTTCTGATGTCAATCTTCCTCTTTCTATGGTCCCACTTTATTCTACGGAATCTTGGAAAAACGTGACCGTTTCTCCAAATCTTTCCGCTGAGGAACATCGACAAGTTTCTTCGATGTTGCAAACATTTCAGGATGTTCTTACAGACATCCCGGGACACACACATGTCATTGAACATGACATTGTGCTAACTGATCATAATCCTATCAGAGTCAGACCCTATCCAATACCTATCCATTTCCAGTCTCAAGTCGAAAAAGAATTGGATGAAATGATACGTTTGGAAATCATTGAACCATCCACTTCAGCATACTCTTCGTCTATGGTTATTGTTCGAAAGAAGGATAATAACATTCGCATTTGCGTAGATTATCGCAAATTGAACCAAGTTACGAAGTTCGATGCTGAACCTATGCCTTCATTAGAAGAGCTACTCAATAAACTTTCTAATTCTAGATTCTTTACCAAACTAGATTTGTCTAAAGGTTATTGGCAAGTCCCGCTAACTGAACGTGCCAAACCTTTTACAGCTTTTTCTACACCTAGGGGTTTATTCCAATGGAATTTCATGCCTTTTGGTCTTATGAACGCCCCTGCTACATTCGTACGCATGATGCGGCGAATTCTCGCATATCGTACAGATGTCATAGCATACCTAGATGATATCTGTCTATTCAGTGATTCCTGGGAAGATCACTATTTGGGTTTATACGAATTACTGTCTACTCTTCGCGAGTATAACTTGACTGCAAAACCCTCTAAAGCCTTTATAGGATTTAGTGAGATTTCTTTCCTAGGTCATCGTGTTGGTCATGGTCTTTTAAAGACAGAGGACCACAATGTTTCAAAAATACTTAACATTTCGGTCCCTAAGACGAAGAAACAAGTAAGGAGTCTATTAGGTTTGATCCAATTCTACGGACGATTCATTCCGAATCTGTCCTCCATTATGGCACCGCTTTCTACTTTATTGAAGAAAGGGTCGCCTAATCTGATCCGCTGGTCTAAAGAATGTCAATCCTCATTGGACCAGGTTAAAGCCCTATTTTCATCTCCACCTATTCTTAGGTTACCTACTATTGAGAAGACTTTTGTTCTTCGAAGTGACGCCTCGTCAACTGGGATTGGGGCAGCACTAATGCAGGAGTATTCTGATACTCTGCATCCGGTGATGTATATCTCTAGGAAATTAAATGCTGCAGAAAAGAATTACTCGGTTTTAGACCGTGAGTTATTGGCTATGGTATGGTCTATTCTGAAGTTACAAAGATTTCTTCTAGGCGCACATTTCATTGTGGAAACCGACCAGAAAGCGCTTACTGCTATTCAGAGCAAAAACTTGAAGAGCTCGAGGTCCACTCGTTATGCCATAGCTCTTCAACCATTTCATTTCTCGGTTCGAGCTATCCGTGGTTCGGATAATGTAATGGCAGACATTCTGTCCAGATGCCCACACGATTCCACATGATTCTTCTGTCATATATATATATTTCCTGATATACAGTCCAATGTTATAATGACATGTTAGTAGATTTTTTCTCACTTTTTTTTTTGAGGGAAATTTATAACATTGTACCATGTAATTATCTAAGAAGGCTTAGTTAGTGATATACGGGCCAAAAGATCACTCGGCCACATTTAAATAATATATTTGCATAATTGTATTAAGAGATTTACCAGTTGTCTTTAAGATTTGTGTTATTGATATTTTCGCAGCACATCATTGATTATGTCCATTGTGGAACTTTGAGGATATCAAGTCCTGTCCTAGATTGGGAGCGGATGATGTCCACATCTTCTATTGCTGTTTATGTCAACAAAGAACAACATTGTATTACTTATTAATTACTGATGCATTATATAATGTAATAAAATAGTGCGGTATATTAATATATTACACCGCTATTTGCACAACACATTATATGATATCATAATAATATATTTAATTTCATATATTGGTATGAGAGTAATTTGACTTTTATTATGATGTTGCCATCATTGTGGCTTGTGTTGGTGGCACCTTCCTGGAATATATACGCGAATACTTAGATAAATTTTTTCTCTAAGGACCTGGGATATGATCTCAGTTTCGCTCCAAGTGTTGAGCTATTTTGTTAGGTATATATCCGCGCATCATACGTGCGTTAGGAGCCTAGATTTTTCCGGCTCCAGGATTTAAAAAAAAATGTTTCATTTTTTTTCCCGGGAGGGTGCGGTAATGTTACGCACAAATAATTACTTTTTCCAAAGTCTTTGTATGATCATTTTTCGTATGTATGATCATTTTTTTGACTGAAATGTGTATTATGTTTTTTACAGTCAAAGGGACATAACTCGGGTTATCGAGACTGCAATTTTTTAGGAGTTTGCCTTCTCTTGTATAGAGACACGTTCGGTCTATAATTTCTTGAACGAAGCGTGACCATATCTCCTTATTTGGTAGTATCAGTCAACTGTTGTAGATGTCTGAAACCTGTCTTAACGCTTCTGTTCATGACCATAAAAGGCGCGACTGTGTAAGACTTTTATCTCGAATGTTCTTAAAATCGCTTTGTGTGAATTGATACTCACGTAGATGAGTTCTGCGCATGTCAAAAACTGGGAGTTCGTTCTGTGTGTTCCGCCCAGCTGGGCAGTTTAGAAATGGTCTGAGTAGCGAGCAGACGCAACCTGCGTCTTGTGATTTTCTGAGGGAAATACATTGTCTTTGTGAGTTAGTTAGCTAACTAGACTATTTCCCAGTATTATTCAAGCCTGCCTGGAGGCATATGTTCGTGGTTGATTTTCCGAAATAAGGTAATTCCTCTTGTATCGAACTTTATGCTATCATCTAGAGGTTCGTCATTTTGTCGCCTTTTGCTCGCCTGTGTGATTCAAAATGGAGAGGTACTTTGACTAGGATTAAGTCACCGGTATCTTTATACCTGAACTAGTTATATATATGGGTCGCTCTAGACCAACAAGACTATTGTCTGTGTTCCAGGATTCGTTATATCAGAGATCACGTCCAAGTCAGATGGTTAGACTTAGAAACGTTATAAAGGTCGGTATGACCTGTATGCCCAGTATGCTATTCACGTGCAGACAGTAAACGAACTTATTGTATACATCTGATCTGCTAGCATCAGAAAGCGAGCATTTATTGTTGTCTATGAACATTGAAGATCTGCAGCTGACACTGTTGCAGAAGTTATATATATTATTGATACAGCTTCACGAACCAGAACTTTATGATATCTGTTTACAATACAACTATTGAGTATTGAATCCTACATGACTATCAGTTAATATGATTTTGAATGCTGCATTCGTTATACTATGCTGATGATGACATAAATATCATGACTGTTTTGTGGCGTGCAATAAATGGTATAAAACTAAAGCGAAGTTACCATTTCTATGACTCTACACGTCATGTTGCCTGTGGTGTACCCTGTGAACTGTTCTACTGCAACACACACAGCAACATTCTAAATCAGAGAAGACACCTACATCTTGCACTTTAATACCAGGTGTCGATAGGGGTGGCAAGTTATCATTTCAGCTCAAATCCACCTTTATCGGTAGACTAACAGATAGTGTCATTGATAAGCTACAGGTATACTATGGAAATGCCATACGAGCTAACAAAAACAACCTTTGCAAAATGCGAGAAGAGGTTTGGGCGGTGTATTTCCATAAGACATCAACATATGATAATCCTGTTCATAACTTTTGCAACATTGACTGGTGTCCCTACAAACAGGCTGTCAAAGATGCCATAGTGAATGACTTTAAGCACAAGGAAAACCTTCCAATTGCTGTCATGGAGGCTATTAATCCCATATTCAAAGACCTCTCCAAGACAGAATTACTGAGAAAGTGCCTGCAAAGTTACACTCAAAATTCTAATGAATCATTGAACAGTTTAATATGGAAATATTGCCCTAAAATAAAAATCAAGGACTTTCAACTGTAAATACAGCTGTTGCAATTGCTGTGTGCATCATTAATGATGGAGCTAACAGCCTGAAAACAATCCTTCAGGAATGGGACATTCAGCCGGGAAAATTTATGCATACATTCTGTGTAGAAAAAGACAGTCTTCGCATAAAACACAAAGGAAAGTTAAAGCTGCTTCTATTGAAGCAAGAAGAGCCAAGAGACGTAGGGGGCTTGTCCTGGATGAAGAGCAGACACAAAGAGAGGATCAGCCGTATCTTCCTGGGGGATACTGAGCTCTTATCAGATAAGTGTTTTAACGTTTTAAAAACTAAACTTTAACGAAAACAGGGCCTGTGATTCACAGTTCCGGTGATATTTTCTACAATTTTAAAGCTATAACCTTCAAATTTTGCACACTTATAGCCCATGTTATCCTTTATGGCATGAACCTCCACTTTTTTCTTACATAGTATAGAAACAGAGATATTGCTATACAAAGTTCTAAATTGGTGCCATTTAAAAGGGTCATATTGCAAGAGCCATATCTACAAAGCTCATTGGGGTAGACATTTTTGGGTGGTTCACGCCATAGGTAGGGATGTTATGCACATCATCTGCTGGTTTGGCATTCTTTGCACTTTTTTCTTTGCACTTCACAACTTCTCCGCCTCCGTCGGTTATGCCAAGATGATGACAACTTTCTATGCCGAGCACAAGAAATGTTGGACTTCTTCCCTAACAGACAGTATCCAGAGAATGTTCTTACTTCTGCCTTAGAGCGTGTTCTCCCTATCTCACGTCTAGAGGCCCTCAAACCCCCCAAAAAAACCTCCTCTGATAGAGTCAAGTTAATAATGACCTATCACCCTCACAGCACTGCTGTCAAACGGATCCTGTATCGTCACCTACCTCTCCTTCAAGCTGACCCAGCGGCGCGGGAAGTGTTTAGTGAGTTACCCTTGCTGGCATATAGACGGGATAAAAATTTGAGGGACCTCCTAGTTCACAGCCGTTTGAAAACCGTCAACGATGGCCACTTTGGGACCAAGCCATGTAACCGAACACGATGTAAGACATGTCAGTATGTAATCGAAAAACGTTCAGTCTCGTTCCCTAACGCCAAGTTCACCATCACCCATGACTTCATATGTGAGTCACACAACGTCATTTATGCTAATATATGCAAACGTTGCACTATTACTTACATCGGCCAAACGGGCACACGACTGGGCGACCGATTCTGCAGACACCTCTACGACATCTCTCAGTTTAAATCCACACCTGTGGCCATCCACTTCAACTGCCCTGACCACCATGGTGCTACTGACATCCAGGTGACAGCCATCAGATCCTGTTCCTCGGACGCCAACAGTCGGTTTCGCCAGGAACAACGCCTCATCCATCTTATGGGTTGCCTCAAACCATACGGTTTGAATACCCAACATTCTTTTCTCTGAGACACCTTTCTCTATCGAGTCCCAGTTGTATTATGACTGTCTACTTTGATGCGATGACGCACCTTTTTTTAAAATTGCTTTTCCCTCACTTTAAATATTTTAATATTAATTATTTTTTAAATTAATTAATTAATTAATTAATCTATTATTTATATATATATATATATTAATTATTTTTTTTATTATTATAATTAGTATTATTAAATTTTTTTAAACTTATTTATTTATTTAATTTTTGTTTTAAATTGCTTTGTTTTGTTTACTTTTTTTTCAAATTTTTTTTTTTTTTTTTTAAATTGTATTTTTCCTTACTCTTTCCCAATCCTTGTTTTCATTATTTCTTATTTTTTGCTTTTAATGTACTATCGACTTCCGCTTTCCGGTTTACTGGCAGCCATCTTGCTTCACATGTGACTGGACATAAGGGAGTTTTTTTTTTCTCTTATTTTTATAGTTTCATGTTCTCTACTTAATTCTCATTTTCTTTCCCTCCTGTGTCTTGTTTGTCTGTCCCTGACAAAGGCCCTGTGGCCTAAACGTAGGTTTTTCTTGTTCTTTCTCCTTGTGTCTCGAGGTAAGTACTGGGGCAACTACGACAGTAGTTTTTGCCAGGAATAGTCTAAGAGATATTAGATATAAGGTCGCTAGGAATTGGCTCGTTAAGAAAGAATAAAGACCTATTCGAGATAGGGACAAGAAGACAGGAATGCGAATGCTTTCCACTAGACAGTGTTTTCTAATTAATTATGGAAAGAGTTCTGTTTCCCCACGACCTTAGCTTCTGCCCTTAGATCCCGTAAAGAAAAAGCCCCCAACCTCATCTGAGTAGAGAAATGTTCCTATATGTGAATATGTAACACCGACAGCACGAGTGATACATTAACAAACTAGATAGTGATCAAACGATTATTGGGTTTATTAACTAAATATCCACACATATAGGGTTAGTAATGGTTAGAGTGTGATTATGGTAAAAGACGATTCACACAAAACACACAGATGAGATAATAAACTTGCAGGTAATTAAGTAATAGTTAATTAAGAATGAACTGGTGTAAAGCGAAATGATGATGATGTGATATGATACGTGTTACCAAAATGGCGAATAATCTACACAGTCTATGTGTCTCTAAATGCTTCTCATTGATATGAGGATTCACATGTATGCATACAATATCCCAAGATGTTATACGTTATGTCGAGTGGGGTATCTCTAAGTCGAGGACGTTCTGATGAATACTGTTGTCGTACGGAGAACGCTGACGAGATATCTATGGATATTCCTTCACTGTTTGAGTATATCTCTGTAGTGTTGATCAACAGGTAATAGCTGTCATATGAACAAAAGGTCTGTTGTCTAATCTCCCAAGGGTACTGGCCAGACTGGATATCTTCACGAATTGGTAGTGATGTGTAGACTCATAATCTTGCGTATGTAGCCGTGATTCATAAAATATATTTTAGAGTCTGCTTCATAGAATGCGCTTAAGAGTGTGTGGCACTTGGTATAAATATGCGATTCCTCTTTGGAGCTCTTTTGCTTGACTTCAGATAATAATGATCTTTCGAGTGATTTGAATTTGTGATGACTCTGTATTGAACTTGTGATAACGATGTATTGAACTTGTGAGTCAGTAGTATATGGGTAACGAAAAATGCTGCGTCCACCTTCTGACTTGTGGGTGAGACAGTATTCCTTTTTAATTGAGGAATGAAAGATGTCCTATGGCGAATTCTGCTAGCCAAATGTCCGTTTTTGATAACATATTTCTGGCTAGACGTCAGACACGTTGCGTGTAGACTCAGACTTCTGATGAACTGAAGACACACAAAAGTCTTCGTAAGTTTTTCACATTTAAAATCACTGGTTGACTTTCATTTATACTACTGCTCATTATTCATTTCTCTCTGAGTTCAATTCTAATGATGTTAAATATCTTGTGCATGAGAGTGTGTGCGCATGGGAGACTGTGATGATGATGACGGTGAAGTATGAACTATTAATTACCTCCTATCATCCTATCATCTTCTAGTAAAATCTTCTGATTTTATTAATCAGTTATGCAAAGAATCATTTGAAACTCTATCTTTCGCACATTTTAGCTGTGAGGTTAAAATAAACAAAAATTAAGAAAATGTATTAATAATCTGTATAAGATCTACTAATCTTCTTTTCCCTTCGCAAAATCCTTTAAGAACACAATTCATCACAGAATTGAATTATATACACTCTGAATAAACACGTGTATTTAGGCTAGGCGTTTTTGGTTTTAATCTCTTCTTCACAATGTTAAAAACTGGACTCCTTCCTCTAGCAAGCTACGCTGTATTATATCTCTGGAAGTGCTCTGCCCATACCAACCAATCCTTAATAGCCCCTCTGGTCACTCATTCACAGGATCGCTCTTGTCCCCTGTCAGTCCAAACGTAGTATGTGGTTTAACAAACAGGTATGGAGATAATTGGCGGGCTTATGCAAAAGTGCATTCAAATTGCTGTCACTTTACTCTCTGATTGTTTACTGATCACCTGGCCAAGTTGGGCGTCCAATGTGGTAACCCAACGCTTGTCTGAACAGCGGCCGACCAAAGATAACACCATTACAGCGTGAGACGTTTTCATCTGGCCAAGCTGGGCGTCCAATGTGGTGACCCGGCTTTTTCCCCTGGCCAAGCTGGGCGTCCAATGTGGTGACTCGGCCGAGCAACAACAGTCCACAGAAATTGTATAATGCCCAGATGTCTAATTGGGTTGACCAGATGTGTTTTCACCAGATTTATCACGATGCAATGTGGGCTTCAAACGATAATGTCAGGTATGGGGACTCAATCAAAAGACTTTATTTCCCCCGATGAAAGAACAAATGTGGTTCTCAAGATACCGGTCGCGAGTAATCACAACGATGAAATAGCAAATATGGGATAGCAAATGTGGGGTGAAAGAACAAATGTCGGAGAAAATACAATACGAACGATGTAAGAAAAGATAGAGCAATAAGGCTTTTTGCGCTCGTTTATCAAAATAGCCCCCTCCTCAAGTGTGATGTCAATCATTCTCAGGAGAGCTTCGCCTTCTTGCTCGGGATTCATTAATCCTTTTCCTCATCTTCGTTTTTCTCTCCCGTTTCCACCCTGTCCTCTACTTGTCTGTGCTCTCCGTCCTGCCTCATAGGATGACGGCTTAAAAAATCCGCTCCTACGTTATGTTTTTCTTGGATATAGTCCACTTGGAACGTGTAAGGTTGTAGAACAAGCGACCACCTCATCAGTCTAGCATTCAAATTCTTTGAATTGGCGAGGAAGGTCAGAGGTTGGTGATCCCTCTGGATCGTAAATTTCCTTCAGTACAGGTATGCTTGAAATCTTTGTATTCCCCAGACGAGGGACAAACATTCCTTTTCGATTGTGGAATAGTTTTGTTCTGCTCGGTTTAACTTCCGACTCGCGTATGCGACCGGAAATAGATTTGGTGGGCTTCTGTCATCTGGCTGTAGTAATGTAGCCCCGATTCCAATGTTACTGGCATCTGTGCGCAAGATGAATTTTCTAGTTAAATCCGGGAGCCGTAAAATAGGTTTTGTGGTGAGTTTCTCTTTTAAGAGTGCATATGCATGTTCACATTCTGCTGACCATGTCACTTTATCTGGGTTTCCTTTCTTGGTTAGCGATGTAAGCGGCGCACAGAGGCTATTAAAATCCTTTATATATCTCTGGTAGAATCCACAGAGGGATACAAATTACCGGACATCCCTTTTTGTGGACGGTCTCGGTGCATTTCTCAGCTTCTCAACGTTTTGAGTCTCGGGGAACATGGTCCTATGGGATATAGTATGTCCTAGGAACTCTAGCTGTTCACACCCAATTTGGCATTTGGTTGGGCGGGCGGTTAGTCCCGCTTCTCTGATTCTGTTAAACAGCAAGGATAGCGCTGATATATGTTCTTCAAACGATTCAGTAGCTACTAGGATATCATCCATAAAATTGCTGATGGCGGGATGATTCAGAGGATCCAATAACTTTCGCATCATCCTTGTGAAGACACTAGGAGCGTTGTTTAGTCCAAATGGCATCACATTAAACTCGAAGTGTCCATCTGGAGTACTGAAGGCTAACAGGTTCCTCACCTCAGCTTTTACCGGTATTTGATAGTACCCTTTACTGAGGTCGATCTTTGAAAAATAGCGAGCCCTGCTCAGCTTAGTAAATAGCTGGTTCTGGTCCGGTAACGGTTCTGGCTGGAACTGTGTTAACGCATTCAGCTGTCGGTAGTCGATGCACAGGCGGTGTTCTCCACTGGGTTTGCGTAACAGCACCACTCCCGCACTGTAAGGGGACTCCGACTTCGAAATTATGCCTTCCTTAAGTAAGTAATCAATTTCTTGCTTTAATGCCGTCGCCTTGGCATACGGAATCGGATAAGTTCTCATTCGGACGGGTTTGTCTGGCCCGGTTTGTCTGTCAGGGAGTCGGCGTGGTTTTTCATCAATCTCCTTACTTTTTCTTGCTGGGCTTCCGTTAGGGTGGAGCTTATTTTCACATCTAAATGTGATTCCTCCTGTATCACCGGGTACTCTACGGATGATAAAGGCTCTTCTTCCATTTGCATAGCAATGGCCATAGTCATGAGGTGCGCTGGTTTGGCAGGGGCTCGCTCGTAAAACTTCTTAAGCAGATTTAAGTGATAAATTTTCTGCTTTCCTTTCACGGCGATTTTAAAGTTGGTGCGAGAAATGTTTTCCACCACTTTGTAGGGTCCCCTCCAGCAAATCTGCAACTTATTACTGCTACTTGGCAGAAGAAGTAGCACCTTCTCTCCTACTGCTAGTTCTCGGTCCTTCGCATTCCGATTGTAATATTTGGCTTGTTTCCGCCTAGAATCCCGTACTTTCGCTGTGGCTAATTCCCAGCCAGTCTTCAGGCGTTGTTTCAAGTCTGTGACGTACTGGAAGGCTGATGTGACAGTGTCGTCTGCCTTGGCATCTGTCCATGTTCTTAGTAACGCTTCTAATGGACCTTTAATAGGTCTTCCGAAGAGTAGTGTGGCCGGAGGGACTCCAGTTGACGCATGCGGTTGTTGCGCACATATTCTTTTGTGTGGTAGTATGTGACGCACAGATTACTGTTGGTACGCATACAAATGTAAAGTGTAACTATTTGTCTTATGAAAAAGTATTTATTTGAGAATCAACGATTCTCAGTCTAAGGGACAGAACCCTGATTAGTCGATGTTGCATTCATTCTATGAGTTATCTATTCTTGTGTCTCAATCTGGCGTATGAATACTAGATGTATGTCATTTTGCGTCTGGTATGGCCAGATACAGATTGGTCTTGCTTAAAATGTTTATGGCCCGAATTTATATTTATTCCTTGACTATCTAAGGCTATTCGGTCTTATATCTTGGTATCTTTGTATTTCTATGTCGGTCTATTTTTTGAGTTGAACTCTGGGGTCAAAAGGCATTTCTGCGCATGCGTGGATTCTGTGCGTCGACAGTGAAGCAGCTGTCATGTCATCGCTATGGGCTGGTCGATTAGCAAGTTTGATGTGATCTCAGTGAATGATTCTAGGAAAGAGATTGTTTCTCTGCATGATTGTATTATCAGAGATTCTCCTAATGTTTATTATTAACGCCAAGGAATGGCGTGCGTTATTCGCTTGTGTGTTTGTTCCTCATCATCTCATCTCAACCCATAACCCGTCATGGGTCGTAGGGGTGCCATGGTGGAAGCATCAGCTGACAGGGTCCTCCACTGCTCTCTATTCTCAGCAATGCGTACAAGTGTGGAGAAACCGTCTCCTGCCCATTCTTTGATGTTATCAGCCCAGGATTTTCTTTGCCTTCCTCTTCTCCGTTTACCTTCGACTGTTCCCTGGAGGATCGTTTTCGAAAGGGAGTCATGACGAGTTACATGCCCAAACCAGGCAAGCTTTCGACGTTTCACTATTGACAAAAGTGGTTCTTGATGGCCTGCATAGGTGTTTATCTTCTCTCTAACATAGACATTTGTTTTGTGCTCTTTATAGCAAATGCGCAAAATTCTTCTATAACATTTATGCTCGAAAGCCTGAATCCTTCGCTCCGTATCTGCAGTGAGTGTCCAGCCCTCACACCCATACAAGAGAATAGATAATACAAGTGATTTGTATAATTTGATCTTCACAGGAAAACTGATGTTACTTTTCCAGATCACATTCAACCTTGTCATGGCAGCTGAGGCCATCTCAAGTCTTGTCTTGATTTCTTTATTTGATCTTCCATCACTACATATAGTGGACCCGAGATATTTAAAGGTGTTAACTTCTTCTAACGTTTGCCCATTTAACGTAATGTTGGTCGGAACATGTTTCTTATGGCTATTCACCAATATCTTGCTTTTTTCTATATTAATTTCCATCCCATATGTTCTTGTTACTTTCTCCAGTCTAGAGGTAAGGTCTTGAAGTTCTGATTCTGTTCCAGCTATCAGATCAATATCATCAGCAAAACGTAGATTACACAGAGGTCGGCCTCCAATCGATATGGTTGATTTATAATCGTAGAGAGCCTCCTGCATAATATGTTCTAGATAAATGTTAAAGAGCACTGGTGACAGGATACATCCCTGGCGAACTCCTACAGTTGTTTTGAAAAATTCTCCAATGTCATTGCTTGCAAAAACAGCACTGCTTGCGTCCTTGTATAGTGCTTCAATGATATCTATGATGTTGGTATCAAAATTGAATTTTCTCATTATTTGCCATAAACCTTCATGCCAGACTCGATCGAAGGCTTTTGTGAAATCGATGAAGTTATGGTATAAATCATGTTGATGCTGGAGATGTTTTTCGATCAGTAATCTAATATTGAAGATTTGTTCTGAGGTACTTCTTTTTGGTTTGTTCCTAAAGCAAGGTAAAACAAACCCTTTTTGCTGAAATTTTTGCTAAGCCTAGATGGGAGACGTATTATCGTATATCTAGGATTGCTGATTATCTATGAACATGACATGTTATCTAGCAGCGCTAGATTATTTGATGTAACCAGCCTTATTGATAGCAGATATGCATAGAAGCCCAATGAGGACATTTACGTATAAATAACGAAGTAATTCTGCTTCATAATTTGTCATCCTGGGTGAGCGAAGCTCACGGAGGAGAGCCATTTTGGATTCCCGCCATTGTAAGCGGATCATTGTCGGAGAACAGAAAAGGTCTTATTATCTGATGATGGTACAGAGATCTACATATTATGAAAACCCACTACTGTGGTTTGATATTGTTGCTATGAATATTGGATGAATTTTCGGCTTGAAAAACTTAGCCAGGAGAAGGTTCTGACAGTGAACCATTGTTGATGTTTATGTATCCACCTTCTCTGACGCGATTAGTCAGTTGGAGCATGAGACGATAGACAACCAGAATATTGAGTGCTTGTCTACTATCGTTCCATTATATTGACATGCCACATAAATGTACATCGGATATTGTCACCCATTTTTCAAGTATACGATGATTGTTTGCCAACCTGTTCAAATGACTGTACTCGTGTTGTAAAAGTGTACATCCATTATTAGACGCGTGAAACGTCATCAACAGTTTACCCTTTATTGACTTCTGCTTATGATTGAGTGAGGGACTTGTCAACTCAACAGAACAGTACACACATTCGCGTCCTTTACAAATACATTCTCACTCGATGTCAGCACTGTGTTGGAACGAGTTGACCTTTCATTTATGTGTCCAGTATGATCCTATGAAAGCAGTACATCACACATCACAACACAACAACACGCAATATCAATGTGGTGTATGAATCAACTGGATCAACGTGATAGGAGGACCTATTATTATTAATCACACCTTGATTATTAACAGTTGATTATAACAGTGGTAGGCCAGATTTCTGGGTCTAACCTGCACAGTGGACATTGCCAGAAGTCAGATACTGATACCAGATCGTTTCCTGTGGCCGCATACGACATACATACACACCAGCAGTACAAATTTACAGGCGATGTCAGCGAGTCAGCAGTTTTGTTACGTGACCTGACCTGTCAAGGCAGAGGCAGTAACTAGGTCAGCGCTTGTTGACATTCGTGTTAGAACAGACACCAAGGCACGGCAATGTATTAGCAAGTAATAACTGTGTTAGCGAGAAGTGCTTATATTTCAACGGTGGATCTTCTGGCGTTCTGCTCAATATTGAACATTGTAATAGTTTAGGCCAGAATTATTAATTTATTAAAGTGGCAATTTATTATTAATTAATAATTAGAAACTATACCATTATGCCGTAACACTGAACTTCCTTTGCAACACATGTTATTCACATGTTTTTTTATTACATTATATGATATATATATTTATGTTTAAATGTTTACATGTTGCATATTAGTGTTGTGTATATGTTTGTGGGCGGTTGGGCGTGTGACTAATATAAGAGATACCACGTCATAGAGGTCTTGTATTAGTGTTCTGTAGGTGCGATTTTCTTGATTGAAAATCTGCTAGCGACAATTAGTTGCTATTTGTGTTAGTTGTGACGAGGTGTGCTTTTTCTTCATTGTTTTTGTAACATTTTCTATTCTTTAGTTTTGATTAAATTTGTTTGTATTTGTAGGTCTACTCTTTCCTGTCATTCAGTTCTATACAACTTTATGTTTATACACTGTGACGTCATTTGTTTTGTTCACAATTTTGCAGTTATCATCACATCCTTTGTGAGATTTCCTTCAGTTTAATTTTTTATTTGACTTCTGCGAATGTTATTGTATTGTTTTGAATATTTGTCTTCGTATTATTGTTATTGTTTTTTTTTCTATTGGCAAACATACTTAGACATACACTATTAACATTTTGATTGAATTTATAATATAAATGTCTGATGGTATCATTATTGTAAAATAACCATACAAGTTCTTACAAAAGACTTGTCTTCCAAAGACATTGAGATTAACGGAGCTGATTATACAAGTTTTATTAAAAACTTGCTCCTGTTTGGTGAAATAAATAGCATTATTATTTCAGGTAACTAGTCACATAGTGTTAGATATTATATCGACTTTAGACTACTTTATTGAGCAAGGGAAAACCCTTGGTAAGGTTGGTGATATATTAGAAGAGTTTGCGACTACTCAGTATGCCAAGGCATTGAAGTCGGAAGAAAAGAGGATGAAAGCAGAAGCTGAACAAAGGAAAATAGATGCTGAGAATTTAAAATTGCAGATGCAGGTGGATGAAAGGAGATTCCAGATGGAAATGGAAAAACAAAGAAGAGAAGCAGAAGAAAAAAAGATGCAAATGCAGCTAGACAGAGAGGCTGAAGAAAAAAGGTGCAAAGAGATGCTGAAAATAGAAGACTAGACCTAGAGGCTCAGAACAAAAGACTAGAAATATAGTCTGAAGAAAGAAAAGAAAAAACAAAGATGGAACATCAGGAAAAACTTTTAGCTTTTGAGATAGAAAAATTGTAAATTGACAAACATAGGTAGTGTTAATCAATCATCTGGTGGTAATGGCAAACCTTTTATTTACAAGATCAAGCTACCAGCATTAATCCATCCAGTGACGATATAACAGTGTGGCTGGATAGGTTTGAACGTTCCTGTCGAAATCATAATGTGGATAGATCACAATATGTTAGTCAGTTATCAGAGATACTTAAAGGTGACACTCTGACTAGTTTAAGCTTGGTAGAAGAGGCTGACCATTCCTTGAATTCCTACATGAGCGTAAACCCAAGACACTAAAAGAAATGGAACAATATTGTACCCAATACGTCACTGCACATCCGGACGTAGCTATTAGCAATGCTAAGGTTAAAGAATGTATGCCAGTTGCTTCAGCAATACCATACAACCCTAATTACTCACACATATTTCAAGGACCACAAAACAAGTTTAATAAAAAGGGTAACCATAATAGTTATCAAAACCAAGATAACCAATCATTTCAGGGTTCTTCTTCGAATAACTGGAGACGAGCCGACAGCCCTCGATTCAGGGGTGGTCATAATTATAGGAATTTCCGCAAAGGAAGTCATTATAGAAACTATCCAAGTTATC
Organism: Oreohelix idahoensis; assembly: GCA_024509875.1. Taxonomy (NCBI): domain Eukaryota; kingdom Metazoa; phylum Mollusca; class Gastropoda; order Stylommatophora; family Oreohelicidae; genus Oreohelix; species Oreohelix idahoensis. The sequence continues at coordinate 165,352 of JAMPIV010011609.1, forward strand.
CGTCATCGAGACAACAAGATCATAATTACAGAGATACTCATTATAATGAACATGATAATAGTAAACCATGGGAACTATTACTCAAACCCAAATAGGGGTAAACCATAGAGGAAACAATGATAATTACATAGACAATAACAACCGAGGTAGAGCACAATACAAAAGACATAAATCTCATTTCCAGGCAAACTCTGTACAGCAAGAGTCCCATGAAGCCTATAAACAGACTAAAGATAATAATGACGCTAATAATATGGCATGTGCCGCTTTTGATTTTGGGAGAGCATCTCAGTGCCCCCAATGCAAAACATTATTTGAACCAACTACGGTGTCCACTTTAATTTGTGGCTATCCTCTTCCCGCTCTTCCTGCATCAGTCGCGCATGATGGAAGAGGTTCTCTTGTCTTACACAAAGGTTTGGTAAATGACAATCCAGTCTCAGTGCTTTTTTGATTCTGGATGCACCACAATTGGTGTTAGGCAGTCACTCGTAGATCCTTCCCATGCTACAGGCAAAGTAGTCAAATGTGTAACATTTGGCGGCACCTTAGAGAAATACTCTACTGCTATCATTAGGATTGCTACTCCTTTCTTTACAGGAGATGTTCACGCATGTCTTTTGCCGAATCCGATCGCTGATCTTATCATCGGTCGCATTCACGGAGTCAAAGAATGCACTCCGCAACAAATTTCCGTTTGGGAAAAACAAAATATGCAAACTGCTAATGCTGTAGTCACTAGAGCTCAAGCTCTTAATATGCCTCAAACTTCATCTACTGAAGATAATGAAGTGCATAACCAAGATGATCCCTTGGTAATTTCTCGTGACTCATTTATAAAACAGCAAACAGAGGATCCCACTCTAAAGAAATTCTTCACTCTTGCAACAAAAGGTGATCCAAATAAAGATACAAATCGTAAATCTTGGATTACAATGAAGAATGGCGTACTTGTACGTATGGTTCAAGACTCCACTAAGTCAAGTCATTCTCAGATTCTTGTACCCAAGAATTTGAGAGTTAAAATTTTGCAGCACGCTCACGACTCTAAGTGTGCTGACATATGGGTTTTTCCCGTACGAAGTCAAGAGTTCTTGCGGCTTTCTTTTGGTCATTTGTAAACAAGGACATACGGATTTATTGTCGTTCTTGTAAAGTATGTCAAGAGGTCAAATCCAAAGGTCCACGCCATGCTGCGCCTATTCAGGCTGCAGACATTCCTATTCGGCCGTTTCAAAAAATGGCCATAGACATTATTGGTCCATTTAAGATCAAGTCTGCCAGAGGACATCAGTTTATCTTGACGTGTGTTAATATGTGCACACGTTGGCCAGAGGCTATTCCTCTGAAGAGCATTACTACTGCTGATATTGCAGATGCTCTTTGGCTTATATTTTCTCGTCTGGGATTTCCCGGAGAAATATTATCAGACCATGGTACCCAACTAATACCGAATACCATGTCTCAAGTAATGTCTACTCTGCAGATACAAAGATCTTTGAGTAGTATCTATCACCCAATGTCTAATGGGATGGTCGAACGCCTAAATAGAACACTCAAAAACTTATTAGGGAAAATAACTGAGGATCATCCTCAAGATTGGGACAGGGTTTTACCTGCGGCCCTCTTCGCTTACAGAGAGGTCTCCAATAAACATACAGGATTTTCTCCCTTTGAACTTGTCTTTGGCGCGCGACTGCGCGGCCCTATGTCTTTGCTTCATGATCTCATAACAGCTGACAATATTGACGATGACACAAAATTCTCTTTCGATTATGTCATCTGTTGCGTGATAAATTCTCGCAACATCGTTTTATTTCAATATCTGTTTTATAACGCAAGGGCAACAACTGCTTGGAATTTATAGTCACTTTTCTCGGTAAGCATTTGTCTTCTCGCGTTGGTATCGAATGCAGTTAAGTTTGAGCTGTGGTCGTTTTGCGCTGGACTGCGCATGACTTGTCTTGCTTCTTTGTCGATCGGTTTCCGCCCACCACTAGTGGGAGTGAGCGATTTGGAATGGCGAAAGAGATGCCTCGTTGAAGAGGGGATCTCCGTTATTTTTGTTCTGTCAGGGATGTGTAGTCCTCTTAATGGATATTTCGTTTATTCGAGATAATACCTCTAGTGTTTCCCACATGTCGGGAGGCGTGATATTTCTGTGTATTTCATGAAAGCAAGGTAAATTAACATTTTCATTAACTCTATCGATTTTTGGGTCGTGAGCGATTTCGATTCATAGCCTGTCTGCGAAAGTCGTCGTCACGAGATGTTTTCCTAGCTCACATGTCGCTGCATTGTACTGCATCGGTTGATGCAGGTACCAAGGACCATTACTTGCTACTTTGTTAAATGAACTAGGTTTGGAAAACCTTTATTATCTAGAGGATATTTTTGAGGACATTATTTATACTTCGGCAGACGTGTCTGTCTTGCTGAAGTCAAACTAAGGAGAGTGAACTGATCTCATACATCTGGTTATCTCCTGGCTGTTATAGAAAAGGATGGAGTTTTCCACCTGACTACATTTACAGCACTTTGAAATATAACATGCATCTGACTCATCATTGTAATGCTGTCTACCGTCTATTGCTGTATTGAATGTTGCTGTGATAATGACTGTTTGATGTGCCTACACATTTGCGTAACCATTTTGTCACTGTGGCGTCCACAATAAATAATGAAGAAAAACGTCAACGGCTGTTTCAAGACTCATTGACTTTATACGTCGTGAGTTTACTGACGTCCTATGTGGATTGCCCTGTTATTGTTGCATGAACATTGTTTTGACTGAACACATCTACACACTACACAAAACCAGACATGCGGATACCATCCATCATCATATGGCATCACGCATCATTTGGTGGCCATAAGCTGGTTTGATTCTGGTACTAGCAAACACGGGGTCCCTTACCCACTTCATTTTCAACAAGAATTCATCAGCATCCTTCAAGAAATTAACATTCTTCAATACAGTCAACATCTTCAAAATTTTCAAAGTACTCGGCGTTGCCCGGTTAAAGTCAAAATTTCAACTTTTTGACGGAAACAAGAATTTGACAGTACCCGGCGTTGTTACATGTTGCCGGATAACTCGGACTGCTATCGCAGATATCGTCACATTTTTTGTGATATTTCATTAATTTCTGCTTTATTTTTAGTTGATTTCTGCGAAAGTTTTTGTATTGTTGCTGATCTTTGTTATTGTTTACATTGTTATTGTTTACATTGTTTGTATTGTTTACATTTTCAATGTTTACATTCTGCATGTGTTTACATAGTCATTGTTTACAGTTATAGTAATTAGTTAATGGGCTATGCTAATGCACTGTTACTACTACACTGATGATAAATGAATGATGAATAGTGTCGTGCACTATTGAATGAGAAGTGCACTTATGATCAAGAATTGAGTGCTGATATTTCATATACAAGTTCTTTGATTGGAGACTTGTTTCCCACAGAGACTGGGATAATATAATGTGATGTGAATATACAAGTGCTTAATTAAGACTTGTTACACTTAGGTTTGAAATAAATTAGTTAATTATTTCAGGTTTTGGACTCATATGTTAGACAACATGTCTACATTTGAGCACTTTATTGAGCAGGGTAAATTGCTTGGGAAGACTGGTGATAAGTTAGAAGAATTTGCAACTGCTCGATATGATAAAGCAATGGAAGCTGAACAAAAGAAACTGCAGATGCAGGTGGATGAAAAAAGATTCCAAATGGAAATGGAAAAACAAAAAAGGGAATCAGAAGCTGAGGAGAGAAAACTCCAGCTACAGCTAGAAGCTGAAAGACTTCAAAAAGAGGCTGAGAATAAAAGACTTGAAAAAGAGGCTGAGAATAAAAGACTTGAAAAAGAGGCTGAGAATAAAAGACTTGAAAAAGAGGCTGAAAATAAAAGACTTGAAAAAGAAGCTGAAAATGAAAGACTTCAAAAAGAGGCTCAGGCTGAGGAAAGAAGATTACAGAGAGAGTCTGATGAGAGGAAAGAGAAAGCAAAAATGGAACATGAAGAAAAGGTCTTAGCTTTAGAGTTGGAAAAATTGAAATTGACGAGCATGAGTAATGGTAATGATTCAAACAAGGGTTCATCTTCTGGTAAGGCTAATAATGATACTTTTAAGATTAAGTTACCAACATTTAGTCCTTCCAGTGATGACATAATGTTCTATCTGGACAGATTTGAACAAGCATGTACAGCTCATAACATAGACAAAGCAAAATATGTTTATCAGTTATCAGGGATACTGACAGGTAAAGCTCTAAGTATATTAAATATGGTGGATGAACCTGACAAGAACAATTATGAGGTTGTCAGGGCCGCTTTGTTAAAGAAATATCAGCTTAACGAAGACGGCTATCGTCTACAATTTAAAAACATGTTACCTGAAAATGGAGTTGAATTCTCCGAGTTTATTGCAAGAATACGCATTACTTTCTCACGATGGGTTGAACTATCTAAGACGGAAAAAACTTATGAAGGACTTATGGACTTAATACTTAGAGACAAAGTCATGTCGTCTGTCAATGAGTCTTTCCTTGCTTTCCTTCATGAACGTAAACCTAAAACAATAAAAGAAATGGAAGATTTCTGTTGCCAATACGTAACTGCGCACCCACACATAACCATGGGTAACTCTAAGGTGAAAGAAGGTTTACCAGTTGCTTCGGCAGCTCCGTATGGTCAAAACTTTGCTCGTAGATCCCAACAAAATTTTGATAGAAAGAGTAGCGGTAATTTCTGTCAAAATCATGGAAATCAATTTCATGGTGATTCTTCTTCGAAGAATTGGAGACAACCTGATAGTACTCGTTACTATCACCCTAATAATTATAAGCATTTCAAAAGAGGATATGGTAATAGAGGTTATTCCTGCCGAAGACCTCAGAACCAAACAAATAGATGTTCGCATCAATGTGAACATGATAGTAATCGTGGAAACTGGAATTCGAACCAGGATAACAATTACAATAGAGACAATAATAACTGCAGAGATAATAATAACTCTGATAACTTCAGAGGTAATAATAGTCGGGGTAGATCTCAACACAAAAAAAAGAGATATCAGCAGGCTAATGCTGTACAACAGGAAACTGAGGGAGCCTGTAATCATGTTGTTGATAGTAAAAACTTTGACGCTGTCACTGGTTCTGCTTTTGACTTTGAGAGAGCAAACAAATGCCCCCAATGCAGTACTTTATTCGAACCGGGTACCATAACTACTTTGAGTTGTGGTCACCCACTTCCCGCTCTTCCTGCTGCTGTTGCGCATGACGGGAGGGGTTCTTTAATTCTACATAAGGGTCTTGTTAATGATACTCCGGTCTCACTACTTTTCGATTCCGGATGCACCACTATTGGTGTTAGACAATCGCTTGTAGATCCATCTTGTGCTACAGGAAGGGTTATTAAATGTGTCACATTTGGCGGCACTCTAGAAAAATATCCTACTGCTGTAATTCGCATTGCCACTCCTTTCTTTACTGGAGATGTGCATGCTTGTCTCTTACCTAATCCTATTGCGGACCTTATTATTGGTCGTATTCACGGAGTTAGGGAGTGTACCCCACAGCAGATTGCTGCTTGGGAAGATAATAACATGCAAGCTACAAATGCAGTAGTTACAAGAGCACAAGCTCTACAAACACCCGAAACTTCACTGAATAGTGATAATGAAGTTGATAGCCAAGATAGTCACTTAGTAATCACTCGTGACTCTTTCATAAAATTGCAAGAAGAAGATCCTTCTTTAAAAAAATTCTTCGTTCTTGCGAAGAAAGGTGATCCGAATCAGGATACAAATAGAAAATCTTGGATTGCAATGAGAAACGGCGTACTTGTACGTATGGTACAAGATTCGACTACGTCGGCACATTCGCAAATTCTTGTTCCCAAGAGCATGAGAGTCCAAATATTACAACATGCTCATGACTCGCAATGTGCTGGACATATGGGTTTTGCCCGTACGAAGTCGAGAGTCCTTGCGGCTTTCTTTTGGCCTTTTGTCAATAAGGACATTCGTATTTACTGCCGATCATGCAAGGTATGTCAGGAGGTCAAATCTAGAGGACCACGACATGCTGCGCCTATCCAGGCTGCTGACATTCCTATTCGGCCGTTTCAGAAAATGGCCATAGATATTATTGGCCCTTTTAAGGTCAAGTCGGCCAGAGGACATCAGTTTATCCTTACATGTGTCGATATGTGCACACGTTGGCCAGAGGCTATTCCTCTTAAGAGCATATCTACTACAGATATCGCAGATGCTCTTTGGTTGATATTTTCTCGCTTGGGGTTCCCCAGAGAAATATTGTCAGACCATGGCACTCAACTCATATCTGACACTATGTCACAGGTAATGTCTACCTTACATATTGAACGATCTCTCAGTAGTATCTACCATCCTATGTCTAATGGGTTAGTTGAGCGTCTGAATAGAACGCTCAAGACTTTGCTTGGTAAGATAACTGAAGATCATCCTCAAGATTGGGACAGGGTTTTACCCGCGGCTCTCTTTGCCTATAGAGAAGTCCCTAATGAACACACAGGATTTTCTCCCTTCGAACTTGTCTTTGGCGCGCGTCCACGCGGCCCTATGTCTTTATTACACGATCTCATCACTGCCGATGATATTAGCGATGAAACTCAATCCTCATATGAGTATGTCATTGCTCTTAGACAAAAGATCATTGAGGCATGTAAGCTAGCAACTGCTTCATCAGAAATTGCTAAAGAGAAGGCAAGGCAGTTTGCTAACAAGAATAGATGTCTACGACAACTTTGTCCAGGTGACAAAGCATTCGTCCTACTCCCCAGTAGGGAAAATAGACTTCTTATTGCATGGAAAGGTCCGTATGCAATAGTCTCTCGGATTTCCGATGTTGACTATGTGGTCGATATTGATGGAAAGCATAAAACTTTCCACATAAACATGCTTTCGGAATTTCACGAACGTCCGGACTATTTGCTGCCTATTTTCCAGGCAACGGATGATGCTCCTGCACCTCACGGTCATTATTCATCCCTGTCTGTCATTCAGGATGAGGAAGCTACCTTCTCTGATGTCAACCTTCCCCTTCCAGTGGTTCCATTACATTCCACGGAATCTTGGAAAAACGTTTCTGTTTCTCCTAATCTTTCTGGTGACGAACATCGACAAGTCTCGTCGATGTTACAAACATTTCAGGATGTTCTCACTGACATTCCTGGACACACAGATGTCATAGAACATGACATAATTCTTACCGACAATAATCCAATTAGGGTTAGGCCGTATCCTATTCCTATACACTTTCAGTCGCAAGTGGAAAAGGAATTGGATGAAATGATTCAATTAAATATAATTGAACCATCGACTTCACCATATTCTTCTTCCATGGTTATTGTCCGGAAGAAGGATAAGAACATACGAATTTGCGTTGATTATCGCAAATTGAATCAGGTCACAAAGTTCGACGCTGAACCGATGCCTTTGTTAGAAGATCTACTGATTAGACTTTCTAATTCTAGATTCTTCACTAAACTTGACTTGTCTAAAGGTTATTGGCAAGTGCCTTTAGCAGAGCATGCCAAACCTCTTACTGCTTTTTCTACACCTAGGGGTCTATTTCAATGGAATGTTATGCCTTTTGGTCTCATGAACGCCCCTGCCACTTTCGTTCGCATGATGCGTCGAATTCTGTCACATCGTTCGGATGTCATCGCATACTTAGATGACATCTGTCTCTTCAGTGATACCTGGGAAGATCACTATTTAGGGTTATATGACTTACTGTCCACTCTACGTGAGAATAATTTGACAGCAAAACCTTCTAAAGCTTTTGTTGGTTTTGGTGAAATCTCTTTCCTGGGTCATCGTGTTGGTCATGGTCTCTTGAAGACAGAAGACCACAATACTTCCAAAATACTGAACATCTCTGTTCCTAAAACGAAGAAACAAGTTAGGAGTCTCTTAGGTTTAATTCAATTTTATGGGAGATTTATTCCAAATTTATCTTCGATCATGGCACCTCTCTCAACATTGTTGAAGAAAGGTTCGCCTAATCTGGTCCGTTGGTCTGAAGAATGCCAATCTTCACTAGACCAAATCAAGAATATATTTTCTTCTCCTCCCATCTTAAGATTACCTACTCTTGATAGGACTTTTGTTCTTCGGAGTGATGCTTCATCCACTGGGATTGGAGCAGCACTGATGCAAGAATATGCAAATACTCTGCATCCTGTTATGTACATTTCTAGAAAACTAAATGCGGCAGAGAGGAACTACTCGGTTTTAGACCGTGAGTTGTTAGCGATGGTTTGGTCAATTCTAAAGCTACAAAGATTCCTCCTGGGCGCACATTTCATTCTAGAGACTGATCAGAAAGCTCTTACAGCTATTCAGACTAAGAATTTGAAGAGTTCGAGATCCACTCGATATGCTATAGCTCTTCAACCTTTTCACTTCACGGTACGAGCTATCCGTGGTGCGGATAATGTGATGGCTGACATTTTGTCTAGATGCCCACATGACTCCAACTAATACTTCTGTCCTATATTTCCTATATATTACAGAGTCATAACACACCTATATTTCTACAATAGATTAGCACATCTGTACTTACTTTATATGTACACACTATCGTGCTTTGTTGTCATCTTCTTCTGTTCGTTTTTTAAGATGATAGAGGAGGACTGAGTAGTTAATATAAGGGCCGTTAGTTTACTAAACAGCCACAATTATTAATAATGTATTGTACCTTATGAAGCATATTAGTTATTAATTAGCATTATATTGCTTGTACTTTCTCAGAATGTCATTGTTGAGCTGAGGACTTACCTTACGAGTTCTAGATTGTGTACTTACCCTCGGAATACCAGAGCATATGTCCTGGATCGTCATGTAGTTTAACTTTACTATGTACTTATGTCATTACATGTCAAAGAATGTACTATTTAAATTTTCCTATCAGATTTGTACATCCATTTTTAAAGACAATATTAGAGTATGCTGTTTAATGATGATTATAGTAACTTGCATACGTATATTGTGTTTACATGCTAACGTGATGTGTGTTGGTGACACCTCCCCGATGTGAATATTTTTTGAGACATATTTATTTTTCTGTTGAGGTATATCCTCACCAGACACTCTATAATTAGCCTATTGTTTGGCAATTTAGTTAATTATCAGCGCATAATTCGTGCGTTTTGAGCCGCTTATCGCTTGCTCTTTGATATTGAAAAAAAAATATGTTCCACATTTTTTTTTTATCGGGAGGAGGTGGTGATATGTTGCGTGATAAATTCTCGCAACATCGTTTTATTTCAATATCTGTTTTATAACGCAAGGGCAACAACTGCTTGAAATTTATAGTCACTTTTCTCGGTAAGCATTTGTCTTCTCGCGTTGGTATCGAATGCAGTTAACTTTTGAGCTGTGGTCATTTTTGCGCTGGACTGCGCATGACTTGTCTTGCTTCTTTGTCGATCGGTTTCCGCCCACCACTAGTGGGAGTGAGCGATTTGGAATGGCGAAAGAGATGCCTCGTTGAAGAGGGGATCTCCGCTATTTTTGTTCTGTCAGGGATGTGTAGTCCTCTTAATGGATATTTCGTTTATTCGAGATAATACCTCTAGTGTTTCCCACATGTCGGGAGGCGTGATATTTCTGTGTATTTCATGAAAGCAAGGTAAATTAACATTTTCATTAACTCTATCGATTTTTGGTCGTGAGCGATTTCGATTCATAGCCTGTCTGCGAAAGTCGTCGTCACGAGATGTTTTCCTAGCTCACATGTCGCTGCATTGTACTGCATCGGTTGATGCAGGTACCAAGGACCATTACTTGCTACTTTGTTAAATGAACTAGGTTTGGAAAACCTTTATTATCTAGAGGATATTTTTGAGGACATTATTTATACTTCGGCAGACGTGTCTGTCTTGCTGAAGTCAAACTAAGGAGAGTGAACTGATCTCATACATCTGGTTATCTCCTGGCTGTTATAGAAAAGGATGGAGTTTTCCACCTGACTACATTTACAGCACTTTGAAATATAACATGCATCTGACTCATCATTGTAATGCTGTCTACCGTCTATTGCTGTATTGAATGTTGCTGTGATAATGACTGTTTGATGTGCCTACACATTTGCGTAACCATTTTGTCACTGTGGCGTCCACAATAAATAATGAAGAAAAACGTCAACGGCTGTTTCAAGACTCATTGACTTTATACGTCGTGAGTTTACTGACGTCCTATGTGGATTGCCCTGTTATTGTTGCATGAACATTGTTTTGACTGAACACATCTACACACTACACAAAACCAGACATGCGGATGCCATCCATCATCATATGGCATCGCGCATCATCATCGCGCTGAGACAAAAGATTATCGAAGCATGCAAATTAGCAACTTCTTCTTCTGAATTTGCCAAACAGAAGGCAAGGCAATTTGCCAATAAGAAAAGAACCTTACGACAACTTTGTCCTGGTGACAAAGCATTTGTTTTGCTACCTTGTAGGGAAAACAAACTCCTTATTTCTTGGAAAGGTCCGTACGATATAATATCAAAAATTTCAGATGTTGACTATATTGTCGATATTAACGGGAAGCATAAAACCTTCCACATCAATATGCTTACATAATTCCATGAGCGTCCTGATTATTTACAGCCTATTTTCCAGGCAACGGACGATTCTGCAGTCCAACATGGTCATTACTCATCACTGTCTGTAATACAGGATGAGGAAACAAGTTTTTCGGATGTTAATCTTCCGCTTCCAATGATCCCACTTCATTCTAGTGAATCATGGAAAGACGTTACTGTTTCTCCTGATTTGTCTCTAGGAAAACAGCGACAAGTTTCGTCTATGTTACAAACATTTCAGGATGTCCTCACTGACATCCCTGGACAAACTCATGTCATTGAACATGACATTATTCTAACTGACCATAATCCTATTACGGTCAGACCGTATCCTATCCCTATACATTTTCAAGTACAGGTTGAGAAGGAGTTGGATGAGATGATAGATTTAAAAAATAATTGAACCATCCACTTCTGCATATTCTTCGCCGATGGTTATTGTTCGAAAAAAAGACAATAACATACGTCTTTGCGTTGACTATCGCAAATTGAATCAAGTTACGAAGTTCGATGCTGAACCTATGCCTTTACTAGAAGAGCTACTTACTAGGCTTTCTAAATCTCATTTTTTCACTAAACTTGATTTGTCTAAAGGATATTGGCACGTTCCGTTATCCGACCGCGCCAAACCTCTTACTGCTTTTTCTACACCTAGGGGCCTTTTCCAATGGAATTTCATGCCTTTCGGCCTTATGAACGCACCAGCTACATTCGTACGCATGATGCGTCGAATCCTATCGTATCGGTCGGATGTCATTGCATACCTAGACGACATCTGTCTTTTCAGCGATACTTGGGAAGATCACTATTCGGGGTTAGATGAATTACTGTCTACTTTACGCGAGCATAACCTGACAGCAAAACCCTCTAAAGCCTACATTGGTTTTAGCGAAATTTCTTTCCTAGGCCATCGAGTCGGTCATGGTTTCCTAAAGACAGAGGATCATAATATCACTAAGATACTTAACATCTCTATCCCTAAGACTAAAAAGCAAGTGCGAAGTCTCTTAGGTCTCATACAATTTTATGGACGATTCATTCCGAATCTATCCTCTATCATGGCACCTCTTTCTACACTACTAAAGAAAGGGTCGCCTAATATAGTTCACTGGTCTCAGGAATGCCAATCTTCGTTGGATAAGATCCAAACTATGTTTTCAACACCACCTATTTTAGTGTTACCTACTACAGATAAGACATTTGTTCTTCGTAGTGACGCTTCATCCACTGGGATTGGAGCGGCACTAATGCAAGAGTACTCTGGAACTCTGCATCCTGTAATGTATATATCCAGAAAACTTAATGCTGCAGAAATGAATTACTCGGTTTTAGACCGTGAATTATTGGCAATGGTTTGGTCAATTCTCAAACTCCAAAGATTCCTTCTGGGCGCGCATTTCGTAGTGGAAACTGACCAAAAAGCTCTTACGGCTATCCAAAGTAAGAACTTGAAGAGCTCGAGATCAACTCGATACGCAATCGCTCTTCAACCTTTTCATTTCTCGGTGCGAGCTATTCGTGGATCAGATAATGTGATGGCAGACATTCTGTCTAGATGCCCACATGATTCCACCTAATTGTTAAATCTTGGACTTTTTAATGTGTCTAACTTTACAACAGTTATTTTTTCTATATCAAAATATGTACACATTTGTAATATATAATTTTGTGATTGTATAAACACTTAGCGGTTCACTAATTTTTATTCACCGCTAGTCCTTTGATGATGTTTCTTTTACCAATCATGAACGTATAGTACTTAATATGAAATTGTGATTGAAATTATTGTATGCATTGTGTCATTGCCAGTATAGTAGTATGCGTTGGTGACACCTCCCTGGAAATATTTATACTTAGAGAAATACTTTCTCTGAGATGTTGAGATATATTCTCACCAGTCGATCTATACTTCAACTTTGCCTTAATTTGGCTTTATAAATTCCGGATATTTCTCATCTGCGCAGTATTTGTGCGTTGTGAGCCTATTGTATTTTGCTCTCAGATGAAAAAAAAAGATTTTCATTTTTTTTCCCGGGGGGGTGTGGTAATCTGTTGCGCACATATTCTTTTGTGTGGTAGTATGTGACGCACAGATTACTGTTGGTACGCATACAAATGTAAAGTGTAACTATTTGTCTTATGAAAAAGTATTTATTTGAGAATCAAAGATTCTCAGTCTAAGGGACAGAACCCTGATTAGTCGATGTTGCATTCATTCTATGAGTTATCTGTTCTTGTGTCTCAATCTGGCGTATGAATACTAGATGTATGTCATTTTGCGTCTGGTATGGCCAGATACAGATTGGTCTTGCTTAAAATGTTTATGGCCCGAATTTATATTTATTTATTGACTATCTAAGGCGATTCGGTCTTATATCTTGGTATCTTTGTATTTCTATGTCGGTCTATTTTTTGAGTTGAACTCTGGGGTCAAAAGGCATTTCTGCGCATGTGTGGATTCTGTGCGTCGACAGTGAAGCAGCTGTCATGTCATCGCTATGGGCTGGTCGATTAGCAAGTTTGATGTGATCTCTGTGAATGATTCTAGGAAGGAGCTTGTTTCTCTGCATGATTGTATTATCAGAGATTCTCCTAATGTTTATTATTAACGCCAAGGAATGGCGTGCGTTATTCGCTTGTGTGTTTGTTCCTAAAGCAAGGTAAAACAAACCCTTTTTGCTGAACTTTTTGCTAAGCCTAGATGGGAGACGTATTATCGTATATCTAGGATTGCTGATTATCTATGAACATGACATGTTATCTAGCAGCGCTAGATTATTTGATGTAACCAGCCTTATTGATAGCAGATATGCATAGAAGCCCAATGAGGACATTTACGTATAAATAACGAAGTAATTCTGCTTCATAATTTGTCATCCTGGGTGAGCGAAGCTCACGGAGGAGAGCCATTTTGGATTCCCGCCATTGTAAGCGGATCATTGTCGGAGAACAGAAAAGGTCTTATTATCTGATGATGGTACAGAGATCTACATATTATGAAAACCCACTACTGTGGTTTGATATTGTTGCTATGAATATTGGATGAATTTTCGGCTTGAAAAACTTAGCCAGGAGAAGGTTCTGACAGTGAACCATTGTTGATGTTTATGTATCCACCTTCTCTGACGCGATTAGTCAGTTGGAGCATGAGACGATAGACAACCAAAATATTGAGTGCTTGTCTACTATCGTTCCATTATATTGACATGCCACATAAATGTACATCTGATATTGCCACCCATTTTTAAAGTATACGATGATTGTCTGCCAACCTGTTCAAATGACTGTACTCGTGTTGTAAAAGTGTACGTCCATTATTAAACGCGTGAAACGTCATCAGCAGTTTACCCTTTATTGACTTCTGCTTATGATTGAGTGAGGGACTTGTCAACTCAACAGAACAGTACACACATTCGCGTCCTTTACAAATACATTCTCACTCGATGTCAGCACTGTGTCGGAACGAGTTGACCTTTCATTTATGTGTCCAGTATGATCCTATGAAAGCAGTACATCACACATCACAACACAACAACACGCTATATCAATGTGGTGTATGAATCAACTGGATCAACGTGATAGGAGGACCTATTATTATTAATCACACCTTGATTATTAACAGTTGATTATAACAGTGGTAGGCCAGATTTCTGGTTCTAACCTGCACAGTGGACATTGCCAGAAGTCAGATACTGATACCAGATCGTTTCCTGTGGCCGCATACGACATACATACACACCAGCAGTACAAATTTACAGGCGATGTCAGCGAGTCAGCAGTTTTGTTACGTGACCTGACCTGTCAAGGCAGAGGCAGTAACTAGGTCAGCGCTTGTTGACATTCGTGTTAGAACAGACACCAAGGCATGGCAATGTATTAGCAAGTAATAACTGTGTTAGCGAGAAGTGCTTATATTTCAACGGTGGATCTTCTGGTGTTCTGCTCAATATTGAACATTGTAATAGTTTAGGCCAGAAGTATTAATTTATTAAAGTGGCAATTTATTATTAATTAATAATTAGAAACTATACCATTATGCCGTAACACTGAACCTCCTTTGCAACACATGTTATTCACATGCTTTTTGATTACATTATATGATATATATATTTATGTTTAAATGTTTACATGTTGCATTTTAGTGTTGTGTATATGTTTGTGGGCGGTTGGGCGTGTGACTAATATAAGAGATACCACGTCATAGAGGTCTTGTATTAGTGTTCTGTAGGTGCGATTTTCTTGATTGAAAATCTGCTAGCGACAATTAGTTGCTATTTGTGTTAGTTGTGACGAGGTGTGCTTTTTCTTCGTTATTTTTGTAACATTTTTCTATTCTTTAGTTTTGATTAAATTTATTTGTATTTGCAGGTCTACTCTTTCCTGTCATTCAGTTCTATACAACTTTATGTTTATACACTGTGACGTCATTTGTTTTGTTTACAATTTCGCAGTTATCATCACATTCTTTGTGAGATTTCCTTCAGTTTAATTTTTTTATTTGACTTCTGCGAATGTTATTGTAGTGTTTTGTATATTTTTCTTCGTATTATTGTTATTGTTTTTTTTTCTATTGGCACACATACTTAAACATACACTATTAACATTTTGATTGAATTTATAATATAAATTTCTGATGGTATTATTATCGTAAAATAACCATACAAGTTCTTACAAAAGACTTGTCTTCCAAAAACATTGAGATTAACGGAGCTGATTATACAAGTTTTATTAAAAACTTGCTCCTGTTTGGTGAAATAAATAGCATTATTATTTCAGGTAACTAGTCACACAGTGTTAGACATTATGTCGACTTTAGACTACTTTATTGAGCAAGGTAAAACCCTTGGTAAGGTTGGTGATAAATTAGAAGAGTTTGCGACTACTCAATATGCCAAGGCATTGAAGTCGGAAGAAAAGAGAATGAAAGCAGAAGCTGAACAGAGGAAAATAGATGCTGAGAATTTAAAATTGCAGATGCAGGTGGATGAAAGGAGATTCCAGATGGAAATGGAAAAACAAAGAAGAGAAGCAGAAGAAAAAAAGATGCAAATGCAGCTAGACAGAGAGGCTGAAGAAAAAAAGGTGCAAATAGATGCTGAAAATAGAAGACTAGAACTAGAGGCTCAGAACAAAAGACTAGAAATATAGTCTGAAGAAAGAAAAGAAAAAACAAAGATGGAACATCAGGAAAAACTTTTAGCTTTTGAGATAGAAAAATTGAAATTGACAAACATAGGTAATGTTAATCAATCATCTTTTGGTAATGGTAAACCTTTTATTTACAAGATCAAGCTACCAGCATTTAATCCATCCAGTGACGATATAACAGTGTGGCTGGATAGGTTTGAACGTTCCTGTCGAAATCATAATGTGGATAGATCACAATATGTTAATCAGTTATCAGTTATACTTAAAGGTGACACTCTGACTAGTTTAAGCTTGGTAGAAGAGGCTGACCAGGATAATTATGATGTTATCAGAGCAGCCTTATTAAAAAAATATCAATTGACACAGGAAGGTTACCGTCTTTTGTTTAAGAGAATGGTACCTGAAACAGGGGTAGAATTCTCAGAATTCATTGCAAGGACACGTCTTACATTTAATCGTTGGATTGAGCTGTCCAAAACAGAAAAGACATATGAAGCCCTTATGGACTTGGTGCTCAGAGACAAGATTTTGTCAAGTATAAATAAACCATTCCCTGAATTCCTACATTAGCGTAATCCCAAGACACTAAAAGAAATGGAACAATATTGTACCCAATTCGTCACTGCACATCTGGACGTAGCTATTAGCAATGCTAAGGTTAAAGAATGTATGCCAGTTGCTTCAGCAACACCATACAACCCTAATTACTCACAAGTTTCAAGGATCACAAAACAAGTTTAAAAAAAGGGTAACCATAATAGTTATCAAAACCAAGGTAACCAATCATTTCAGGGTTCTTCTTCGAATAACTGGAGACGAGCCGACAGCCCTCGATTCAGGGGTGGTCATAATTATAGGAATTTCCGCAAAGGAAGTCATTATAGAAACTATCCAAGTTATCCGTCATGGAGACAAGAAGATCATAATTACAGAGATACTCATTATAATGAACATGATAATAGTAACCATGGGAACTATTACTCAAACCCAAATAGGGGTTACAATAGAGGAAACAATGATAATTACAGAGGCAATAACAACCGAGGTAGAGCACAATACAAAAGAAATAAATCTCATTTCCAGGCAAACTCTGTACAGCAAGAGTCCCATGAAGCCTATAAACAGACTAAAGATAATAATGACGCTAATAATATGGCATGTGCCGCTTTTGATTTTGGGAGAGCATCTCAGTGCCCCCAATGCAAAACATTATTTGAACCAACTACGGTGTCCACTTTAATTTGTGACCATCCTCTTCCCGCTCTTCCTGCGTCAGTCGCGCAAGATGGAAGAGGTTCTCTTGTCTTACACAAAGGTGTAGTAAATTACAATCCAGTCTCAGTGCTTTTTGATTCTGGATGCACCACAATTGGTGTTAGGCAGTCACTCGTAGATCCTTCCCATGCTACAGGCAAAGTAGTCAAATGTGTAACATTTGGCGGCACCTTAGAGAAATACTCTACTGCTATCATTAGGATTGCTACTCCTTTCTTTACAGGAGATGTTCACGCATGTCTTTTGCCGAATCCGATCGCTGATCTTATCATCGGTCGCATTCACGGAGTCAAAGAATGCACTCCGCAACAAATTTCCGTTTGGGAAAAACAAAATATGCAAACTGCTAATGCTGTAGTCACTAGAGCTCAAGCTCTTAATATGCCTCAAACTTCATCTACTGAAGATAATGAAGTGCATAACCAAGATGATCCCTTGGTAATTTCTCGTGACTCATTTATAAAACAGCAAACAGAGGATCCAACTCTAAAGAAATTCTTCACTCTTGCAACAAAAGGTGATCCAAATAAAGATACAAATCGTAAATCTTGGATTACAATGAAGAATGGCGTACGTGTATGTATGGTTCAAGACTCCACTAAGTCAAGTCATTCTCAGATTCTTGTACCCAAGAATTTGAGAGTTAAAATTTTGCAGCACGCTCACGACTCTCAGTGTGCTGGACATATGGGTTTTTCCCGTACGAAGTCAAGAGTTCTTGCGGCTTTCTTTTGGCCATTTGTAAACAAGGACATACGGATTTATTGTCGTTCTTGTAAAGTATGTCAAGAGGTCAAATCTAAAGGTCCACGCCATGCTGCGCCTATTCAGGCTGCAGACATTCTTATTCGGCCGTTTCAGAAAAAGGCAATAGACATTAGTGGTCCGTTTAAGATCAAGTCTGCCAGAGGACATCAGTTCATCTTGACATGTGTTGATATATGCACACGTTGGCCAGAGGCTATTCCTCTGAAGAGCATTACTACTGCTGATATTGCAGATGCTCTTTGGCTTATATTTTCTCGTCTGGGATTTCCCGGAGAAATATTATCAGACCATGTGTTGCGTGAGAAATTCTCGCAACATCGTTTTGAGTACAATATATATTTTGTAATGAAAGGGAAATAATGGTATGAATTTTTTAGTCACTTTTCATTGTAAGCAGTTGTCTCCTCGCGTTGGTGTCGATGGCAGTTAAGTTTATTATGCGTTCTTGAATCGTGTCCATGTATGGACTTGCTAGGCCGCTTTTCTCAGAAAGCGGTTGGCAACCTGTTGGGTTATCCTTATAAGGTAATCATTCTTAAGCTGGTTCTCAGTAAAGGTCCTAGCGGTTTAGGTTATCTGAGCTGTGGTCGATTCGCGCTGGACTGCGCATGTCTAAGTCTTGGGTCTTTGTCGAATGATTTCCGCCCAGCAGTCAGTGAGCGAAGATTCTGGATAGCGAGCAAGACGTCTTTGTAAGCGTCTGTGCTTTTCTTGTTCTTCAGGAATGTGAAGTCCTCTTATGAATATTTCGTTTATTCGAGATGATACCTCTAGTGTATTTCCACACGCCGGAAGGCATATTATTTCTGTGGTTATTTCCTGAAGGCAAGGTAAATTACATTTACATTAACTTGATCGATTTCTGTTCGTGAGTGACATTTGATTCGTAACCTGTCTTTGAAAGTCGTCATCACGAGATGTTTTCTCAGCTCACATATTGCTACATTGTACCGCATCGGGTTGATGCATGTCCCAAGGACTATTACTTGCTACTTCGCTTCATGAACTAGGTTTGAAACCTTTTGTTATCTAGAGGATTTTTTGAGAACATTATTTATACTTCAGAAGACGTGTCTGTCTTGCTGAAGTCAGATTAAGGAGAGTGAACTGATCTCATACATCTTGTTATCTCCTGGCTGTTATAGAAAAGGATGGATATTTCCACCTGACTACATTTACAGTACTATGATGTATAACATTCATCTTTATTATGATGCCGTCTACCGTCCATTGCTGTACTGATATGTTGCTGTGATAATGACTGTCTGATGTACCTACATATTCGCGTATACATTTTTGTCACTGTGGCGTCCACAATAAATGATACAGAAAAACGTCACCAGCTGTTACAAGCATCATTGACTTTATACGTCGTGAGTTAACTGACGTCCTTGTGTGGATTGCCCTGTTTTGTATGATCATTGTTTGGCTGTACATCATCTACACACTACACAAACCAGACCACGGGCACCATCACTCATCCTATGGTGCACGCATCATTTGGTGGCCATAACCAGGTTTGATCTGGTACCAGCATACACGGGGTCCCTTACCCACTTCATTTTCAACAAACGGCATCCTTCAAGTCAACACTTCAACATTCTTCAATACAGTCAACATCTTCAAAATTTTCAAAGTACTCGGCGTTGCCCGGTAAAAGTCAAAATTTCTACTTTTTGACGGAAACAAGAATTTGACAGTACCCGGCGTTGTTACATGTTGCCGGATAACTCGGACTGCTGTTATCTTTTACGCAAGTCAAGCAAGTTGCTGCTGTCAAGGTTCCAGTGCTGTCGTTTTTTGAGAAGGTCAAGTGCCGGTTGAAACGGGTTGTTTTCTGAAGAAGGCCAAGTACCGATTTCCATCAACTTACTTTTGGATTAGAAGGTCAACTGCCGAAACAACTCAACACACAGTATTTCAGAAGCTCTTGTACCATCGTGTTAGCAGTGGAAGCAGTTCAGATGTGCCATCATCGTTGGAGCTTCGCTCTTTAGGACGTTGATTGACATCCGTTTTTTCTGCTGTTCTACGATTGGACGCCTATAAGTTAAGTGGCCTGTTTGTATGTAAACTGTGCCCTTATACTTCTGCTGAGTCTTCTGTGTATCATCTCATTCTTATATGTTATATGTTTATATGTTATTTGTATATTTATATGTTTATATTTCAGCGGGTTCTCGGTTGGGTGGTGTCTCCGTTAGATTATGCCACGTCATAGAGGTCGTCTATTGTGAGCGTTTTCTGTAGGGTTTGCAAATTTCCGATACTGGAATTTGCTAAGCGACTTCTGTTGCTATTTATGTTAGCTGTGATGACATGTTTTAATATTGTTTTCGTTATTATTTCGCATTCTTTAGTTTTGTTTTGATTTGTTTGTATTTGTTAGCCTACTCTTGTCTATAATTTAGTTTCATACAACATTTTTGTTTATACACTGTGGTGTCATGTATTTTGTTTAATTCTATCGCAGATATCGTCACATTTTTTGTGATATTTCATTAATTTCTGCTTTATTTTTAGTTGATTTCTGCGAACGTTTTTGTATTGTTGCTGATCTTTGTTATTGTTTACATTGTTATTGTTTACATTGTTTGCATTGTTTACATTTTCAATGTTTACATTCTGCATGTGTTTACATAGTCATTGTTTACAGTTATAGTAATTAGTTAATGGGCTATGCTAATGCACTGTTACTACTACACTGATGATAAATGAATGATGAATAGTGTCGTGCACTATTGAATGAGAAGTGCACTTATGATCAAGAATTGATTGTTGATATTTCATATACAAGTTCTTTGATTGGAGACTTGTTTCCCACAGAGACTGGGATAATATAATGTGATGTGAATATACAAGTGCTTAATTAAGACTTGTTACACTTAGGTTTGAAATAAATTAGTTAATTATTTCAGGTTTTGGACTCATATGTTAGACAACATGTCTACATTTGAGCACTTTATTGAGCAGGGTAAATTGCTGGGAAGACTGGTGATAAGTTAGAAGAATTTGCAACTGCTCGATATGATAAAGCAATGGAAGCTGAACAAAAGACAGAAAGCAGAAGCTGAGCAGAAAAAGAAGACTGAGAATCTGAGACTGCAGATGCAGGTGGATGAAAAGAGATTCCAAATGGAAATGGAAAAACAAAAAAGGGAATCAGAAGCTGAGGAGAGAAAACTCCAGCTACAGCTAGAGGCTGAAAATAAAAGACTTGAAAAAGAGGCTGAGAATAAAAGACTTGAAAAAGAGGCTGAAAATAAAAGACTTGAAAAAGAGGCTGAAAATAAAAGACTTGAAAAAGAGGCTGAAAATAAAAGACTTGAAAAAGCTGAAAATAAAAGACTTGAAAAAGAAGCTGAAAATGAAAGACTTCAAAAAGAGGCTCAGGCTGAGGAAAGAAGATTACAGAGAGAGTCTGATGAGAGGAAAAAAGCAAAAATGGAACATGAAGAAAAACTCTTAGCTTTAGAGTTGGAGAATTGAAATTGACGAGCATGAGTAATGGTAATGATTCAAACAAGGGTTCATCTTCTGGGAAGGCTAATAATGATACTTTTAAGATTAAGTTACCAACATTTAGTCCTTCCAGTGATGACATAATGTTCTATCTGGACAGATTTGAACAAGCATGTACAGCTCATAACATAGACAAAGCAAAATATGTTTATCAGTTATCAGGGATACTGACAGGTAAAGCTCTAAGTATATTAAATATGGTGGATGAACCTGACAAGAACAATTATGAGGTTGTCAGGGCCGCTTTGTTAAAGAAATATCAGCTTAACGAAGACGGCTATCGTCTACAATTTAAAAACATGTTACCTGAAAATGGAGTTGAATTCTCCGAGTTTATTGCAAGAATACGCATTACTTTCTCACGATGGGTTGAACTATCTAAGACGGAAAAAACTTATGAAGGACTTATGGACTTAATACTTAGAGACAAAGTCATGTCGTCTGTCAATGAGTCTTTCCTTGCTTTCCTTCATGAACGTAAACCTAAAACAATAAAAGAAATGGAAGATTTCTGTTGCCAATACGTAACTGCGCACCCACACATAACCATGGGTAACTCTAAGGTGAAAGAAGGTTTACCAGTTGCTTCGGCAGCTCCGTATGGTCAAAACTTTGCTCGTAGATTCCAACAAAATTTTGATAGAAAGAGTAGCGGTAATTTCTGTCAAAATCATGGAAATCAATTTCATGGTGATTCTTCTTCGAAGAATTGGAGACAACCTGATAGTACTCGTTACTATCACCCTAATAATTATAGGCATTTCAAAAGAGGATATGGTAATAGAGGTTATTCCTGCCGAAGACCTCAAAACCAAACAAATAGATGTTCGCATCAATGTGAACATGATAGTAATCGTGGAAACTGGAATTCGAACCAGGATAACAATTACAATAGAGACAATAATAACTGCAGAGATAATAATAACTCTGATAACTTCAGAGGTAATAATAGTCGGGGTAGATCTCAACACAAAAAAAAGAGATATCAGCAGGCTAATGCTGTACAACAGGAAACTGAGGGAGCCTGTAATCATGTTGTTGATAATAAAAACTTTGACGCTGTCACTGGTTCTGCTTTTGACTTTGAGAGAGCAAACAAATGCCCCCAATGCAGTACTTTATTCGAACCGGGTACCATAACTACTTTGAGTTGTGGTCACCCACTTCCCGCTCTTCCTGCTGCTGTTGCGCATGACGGGAGGGGTTCTTTAATCCTACATAAGGGTCTTGTTAATGATACTCCGGTCTCACTACTTTTCGATTCCGGATGCACCACTATTGGTGTTAGACAATCGCTTGTAGATCCATCTTGTGCTACAGGAAGGGTTATTAAATGTGTCACATTTGGCGGCACTCTAGAAAAATATCCTACTGCTGTAATTCGCATTGCCACTCCTTTCTTTACTGGAGATGTGCATGCTTGTCTCTTACCTAATCCTATTGCGGACCTTATTATTGGTCGTATTCACGGAGTTAGGGAGTGTACCCCACAGCAGATTGCTGCTTGGGAAGATAATAACATGCAAGCTACAAATGCAGTAGTTACAAGAGCACAAGCTCTACAAACACCCGAAACTTCACTGAATAGTGATAATGAAGTTGATAGCCAAGATAGTCACTTAGTAATCACTCGTGACTCTTTCATAAAATTGCAAGAAGAAGATCCTTCTTTAAAAAAATTCTTCGTTCTTGCGAAGAAAGGTGATCCGAATCAGGATACAAATAGAAAATCTTGGATTGCAATGAGAAACGGCGTACTTGTACGTATGGTACAAGATTCGACTACGTCGGCACATTCGCAAATTCTTGTTCCCAAGAGCATGAGAGTGCAAATATTGCAACATGCTCATGACTCGCAATGTGCTGGACATATGGGTTTTTCCCGTACGAAGTCGAGAGTCCTTGCGGCTTTCTTTTGGCCTTTTGTCAATAAGGACATTCGTATTTACTGCCGATCATGCAAGGTATGTCAGGAGGTCAAATCTAGAGGACCACGACATGCTGCGCCTATCCAGGCTGCTGACATTCCTATTCGGCCGTTTCAGAAAATGGCCATAGATATTATTGGCCCTTTTAAGGTCAAGTCGGCCAGAGGACATCAGTTTATCCTTACATGTGTCGATATGTGCACACGTTGGCCAGAGGCTATTCCTCTTAAGAGCATATCTACTACAGATATCGCAGATGCTCTTTGGTTGATATTTTCTCGCTTGGGGTTCCCCAGAGAAATATTGTCAGACCATGGCACTCAACTCATATCTGACACTATGTCACAGGTAATGTCTACCTTACATATTGAACGATCTCTCAGTAGTATCTACCATCCTATGTCTAATGGGTTAGTTGAGCGTCTGAATAGAACGCTCAAGACTTTGCTTGGTAAGATAACTGAAGATCATCCTCAAGATTGGGACAGGGTTTTACCCGCGGCTCTCTTTGCCTATAGAGAAGTCCCTAATGAACACACAGGATTTTCTCCCTTCGAACTTGTCTTTGGCGCGCGTCCACGCGGCCCTATGTCTTTATTACACGATCTCATCACTGCCGATGATATTAGCGATGAAACTCAATCCTCATATGAGTATGTCATTGCTCTTAGACAAAAGATCATTGAGGCATGTAAGCTAGCAACTGCTTCATCAGAAATTGCTAAAGAGAAGGCAAGGCAGTTTGCTAACAAGAATAGATGTCTACGACAACTTTGTCCAGGTGACAAAGCATTCGTCCTACTCCCCAGTAGGGAAAATAGACTTCTTATTGCATGGAAAGGTCCGTATGCAATAGTCTCTCGGATTTCCGATGTTGACTATGTGGTCGATATTGATGGAAAGCATAAAACTTTCCACATAAACATGCTTTCGGAATTTCACGAACGTCCGGACTATTTGCTGCCTATTTTCCAGGCAACGGATGATGCTCCTGCACCTCACGGTCATTATTCATCCCTGTCTGTCATACAGGATGAGGAATCTACC
Source organism: Oreohelix idahoensis (assembly GCA_024509875.1). NCBI lineage: Eukaryota > Metazoa > Mollusca > Gastropoda > Stylommatophora > Oreohelicidae > Oreohelix > Oreohelix idahoensis. The sequence continues at coordinate 189,687 of JAMPIV010011609.1, forward strand.
TTCTCTGATGTCAATCTTCCCCTTCCAGTGGTTCCATTACATTCCACGGAATCTTGGAAAAACGTTTCTGTTTCTCCTAATCTTTCTGGTGACGAACATCGACAAGTCTCGTCGATGTTACAAACATTTCAGGATGTTCTCACTGACATTCCTGGACACACAGATGTCATAGAACATGACATAATTCTTACCGACAATAATCCAATTAGGGTTAGGCCTTATCCTATCCCTATACACTTTCAGTCGCAAGTGGAAAAGGAATTGGATGAAATGATTCAATTAAATATAATTGAACCATCGACTTCACCATATTCTTCTTCCATGGTTATTGTCCGGAAGAAGGATAAGAACATACGAATTTGCGTTGATTATCGCAAATTGAATCAGGTCACAAAGTTCGATGCTGAACCGATGCCTTTGTTAGAAGATCTACTGATTAGACTTTCTAATTCTAGATTCTTCACTAAACTTGACTTGTCTAAAGGTTATTGGCAAGTGCCTTTAGCAGAGCATGCCAAACCTCTTACTGCTTTTTCTACACCTAGGGGTCTATTTCAATGGAATGTTATGCCTTTTGGTCTCATGAACGCCCCTGCCACTTTCGTTCGCATGATGCGTCGAATTCTGTCACATCGTTCGGATGTCATCGCATACTTAGATGACATCTGTCTCTTCAGTGATACCTGGGAAGATCACTATTTAGGGTTATATGACTTACTGTCCACTCTACGTGAGAATAATTTGACAGCAAAACCTTCTAAAGCTTTTGTTGGTTTTGGTGAAATCTCTTTCCTGGGTCATCGTGTTGGTCATGGTCTCTTGAAGACAGAAGACCACAATACTTCCAAAATACTGAACATCTCTGTTCCTAAAACGAAGAAACAAGTTAGGAGTCTCTTAGGTTTAATTCAATTTTATGGGAGATTTATTCCAAATTTATCTTCGATCATGGCACCTCTCTCAACATTGTTGAAGAAAGGTTCGCCTAATCTGGTCCGTTGGTCTGAAGAATGCCAATCTTCACTAGACCAAATCAAGAATATATTTTCTTCTCCTCCCATCTTAAGATTACCTACTCTTGATAGGACTTTTGTTCTTCGGAGTGATGCTTCATCCACTGGGATTGGAGCAGCACTGATGCAAGAATATGCAAATACTCTGCATCCTGTTATGTACATTTCTAGAAAACTAAATGCGGCAGAGAGGAACTACTCGGTTTTAGACCGTGAGTTGTTAGCGATGGTTTGGTCAATTCTAAAGCTACAAAGATTCCTCCTGGGCGCACATTTCATTCTAGAGACTGATCAAAAAGCTCTTACAGCTATTCAGACTAAGAATTTGAAGAGTTCGAGATCCACTCGATATGCTATAGCTCTTCAACCTTTTCACTTCACGGTACGAGCTATCCGTGGTGCGGATAATGTGATGGCTGACATTTTGTCTAGATGCCCACATGACTCCAACTAATACTTCTGTCCTATATTTCTATATATTACAGAGTCATAACACACCTATATTACTACAATAGATTAGCACATCTGTACTCACTTTATATGTACACACTATCGTGCTTTGTTATCATCTTCTTCTGTTCGTTTTTTAAGATGATAGAGGAAGACTGAGTAGTTAATATAAGGGCCGTTAGTTTACTAAACAGCCACAATTATTAATAATGTATTGTACCTTATGAAGCATATTAGTTATTAATTAGCATTATATTGCTTGTACTTTCTCAGAATGTCATTGATGAGCTGAGGACTTACCTTACTATTATCAAGCATGACGAGTTCTAGATTGTGTACTTACCCTCGGAATGCCAGAGGATGTGTCCTGGATCGTCATATACTTTAATTTCATTATGTACTATTTAAATTTTTCTATCAGATTTGTACATCCATTTTTAAAGACAATATTAGAGTATGCTGTTTAATGATGATTATAGTAACTTGCATACGTATATTGTGTTTACATGCTAGCGTGATGTGTGTTGGTGACACCTCCCCGATATGAATATTTTTTGAGACATATTTATTTTTCTGTTGAGGTATATTCTCACCAGACACTCTATATTTAGCCTCATGTTAGGCAATTTAATTAATTATCCGCGCATAATTCGTGCGTTTTGAGCCGCTTATCGCATGCTCTTGGATTTAAAAAAAAAAAATATGTTCCACATTTTTTTTTAATCGGGAGGTGGTGGTGATATGTTGCGTGATAAATTCTCACAACATCGTTTTGAGTACAATATATATTTTGTAATGAAAGGGAAACAATTGTATGAAATTTTTAGTCACTTTTCATTGTAAGCAGTTGTCTCCTCGCGTTGGTGTCGATGGCAGTTAAGTTTATTATGCGTTCTTGAATCGTGTCCATGTATGGACTTGCTAGGCCGCTTTTCTCAGAAAGCGGTTGGCAACCTGTTGGGTTATCCTTATAAGGTAATCATTCTTAAGCTGGTTCTCAGTAAAGGTCCTAGCGGTTTAGGTTATCTGAGCTGTGGTCGATTCGCTGGACTGCGCATGTCTAAGTCTTGGGTCTTTGTCGAATGATTTCCGCCCAGCAGTCAGTGAGCGAAGATTCTGGATAGCGAGCAAGACGTCTTTGTAAGCGTCTGTGCTTTCCTTGTTCTTCAGGAATGTGAAGTCCTCTTATGGATATTTCGTTTATTCGAGATGATACCTCTAGTGTATTTCCACACGCCGGAAGGCATATTATTTCTGTGGTTATTTCCTGAAGGCAAGGTAAATTACATTTACATTAACTTTATCGATTTCTGTTCGTGAGTGACATTTGATTCGTAGCCTGTCTTTGAAAGTCGTCATCACGAGATGTTTTCTCAGCTCACATATTGCTACATTGTACCGCATCGGGTTGATGCATGTCCCAAGGACTATTACTTGCTACTTCGCTTCATGAACTAGGTTTGAAACCTTTTGTTATCTAGAGGATTTTTTGAGAACATTATTTATACTTCAGAAGACGTGTCTGTCTTGCTGAAGTCAGATTAAGGAGAGTGAACTGATCTCATACATCTTGTTATCTCCTGGCTGTTATAGAAAAGGATGGAGATTTCCACCTGACTACATTTACAGTACTATGATGTATAACATTCATCTTTATTATGATGCCGTCTACCGTCCATTGCTGTACTGATATGTTGCTGTGATAATGACTGTCTGATGTACCTACATATTCGCGTATACATTTTTGTCACTGTGGCGTCCACAATAAATGATACAGAAAAACGTCACCAGCTGTTACAAGCATCATTGACTTTATACGTCGTGAGTTAACTGACGTCCTTGTGTGGATTGCCCTGTTTTGTATAATCATTGTTTGACTGTACATCATCTACACACTACACAAACCAGACCACCGGCACCATCACTCATCCTATGGTGCACGCATCACCATGGTACCCAACTAATATCGAATACCATGTCTCAAGTAATGTCTACTCTGCAGATACAAAGATCTTTGAGTAGTATCTATCACCCAATGTCTAATGGGATGGTCGAACGCCTAAATAGAACACTCAAAAACTTATTAGGGAAAATAACTGAGGATCATCCTCAAGATTGGGACAGGGTTTTACCTGCGGCCCTCTTCGCTTACAGAGAGGTCCCCAATGAACATACAGGATTTTCTCCCTTTGAACTTGTCTTTGGCGCGCGACCGCGACGCCCTATGTCTTTGCTTCATGATCTCATAAAAGCTGACAATATTGACGATGACACAAAATCCTCTTACGATTATGTCATCGCGCTGAGACAAAAGATTATCGAAGCATGCAAATTAGCAACTTCTTCTGAATTTGCCAAACAGAAGGCAAGGCAATCTGCCAATAAGAAAAGAACCTTACGACAACTTTGTCCTGGTGACAAAGCATTTGTTTTGCTACCTTGTAGGGAAAACAGATTACTTATTTCTTGGAAAGGTCCGTACGATATAATATCGAAAATTTCAGATGTTGACTATATTGTCGATATTAACGGGAAGCATAAAACCTTCCACATCAATATGCTTACGGAGTTCCATGAACGTCCTGACTATCTACAGCCTATTTTCCAGGCAACGGACGATTCTCATGTCAAACATGGTCATTACTTATCACTGTCTGTAATACAGGATGAGGAAACAAGTTTTTCGGATGTTAATCTTCCGCTTCCAATGATCCCACTTCATTCTAGTGAATCATGGAAAAACGTTACTGTTTCTCCTGATTTGTCTCTAGGAGAACAGCGACAAGTTTCGGCTATGTTACAAACATTTCAGGATGTCCTCACTGACATCCCTGGACAAACTCATGTCATTGTACATGACATTATTCTAACTGACCATAATCCTATTAGGGTCAGACCTTATCCTATCCCTATACATTTTCAAGTACAGGTTGAGAAGGAGTTGGATGAGATGATAGATTTAAAAATAATTGAACCATCCACTTCTGCATATTCTTCGCCGATGGTTATTGTTCGAAAAAAAGACAATAACATACGTCTTTGCGTTGACTATCGCAAATTGAATCAAGTTACGAAGTTCGATGCTGAACCTATGCCTTTACTAGAAGAGCTACTTACTAGGCTTTCTAAATCTCATTTTTTCACTAAACTTGATTTGTCTAAAGGATATTGGCAAGTTCCGTTATCCGACCGCGCCAAACCTCTTACTGCTTTTTCTACACCTAGGGGCCTTTTCCAATGGAATTTCATGCCTTTCGGCCTTATGAACGCACCAGCTACATTCGTATGCATGATGTGTCGAATCCTATCGTATCGGTCGGATGTCATTGCAGACCTAGACGACATCTGTCTTTTCAGCGATACTTGGGAAGATCACTATTCGGGGTTAGATGAATTACTGTCTACTTTACGCGAGCATAACCTGACAGCGAAACCCTCTAAAGCCTACATTGGTTTTAGCGAAATTTCTTTCCTAGGCCATCGAGTCGGTCATGGTTTCCTAAAGACAGAGGACCATAATATCACTAAGATACTTAACATCTCTATCCCTAAGACTAAAAAGCAAGTGCGAAGTCTCTTAGGTCTCATACAATTTTATGGACGATTCATTCCGAATCTATCCTCTATCATGGCACCTCTTTCTACACTACTAAAGAAAGGGTCGCCTAATATAGTTCACTGGTCTCAAGAATGCCAATCCTCGTTGGATAAGATCCAAACTATGTTTTAAAAACCACCTATTTTAGTGTTACCTACTACAGATAAGACATTTGTTCTTCGTAGTGACGCTTCATCCACTGGGATTGGAGCGGCACTAATGCAAGAGTACTCTGGAACTCTGCATCCTGTAATGTATATCTCCAGAAAACTTAATGCTGCAGAAATGAATTACTCGGTTTTAAACCGTGAATTATTGGCGATGGTTTGGTCAATTCTCAAACTTCAAAGATTCCTTCTTGGCGCGCATTTCATAGTGGAAACTGACCAGAAAGCTCTTACGGCTATTCAAAGTAAGAACTTGAAGAGCTCGAGATCAACTCGATACGCCATTGCTCTTCAACCTTTTCATTTCTCAGTGCGAGCTATCCGTGGTTCAGAAAATGTGATGGCAGACATTCTGTCTAGATGCCCACATGATTCCACCTAACTGTTAAATCTTGGACTTCTTAATGTGTCTAACTTTACAACAGTTTTTTTTTCTATATCAAAATATGTACACATTTGTAATATATAATTTTGTGATTGTATAAACACTTAGCGGTTCACTAATTTTTATTCACCGCTAGTCCTTTGATGATGTTTCTTTTACCAATCATGAACGTATAGTACTTAATATGAAATTGTGATTGAAATTATTGTATGCATTGTGTCATTGCCAGTATAGTAGTATGCGTTGGTGACACCTCCCTGGAAATATTTATACTTAGAGAAATACTTTCTCTGAGATGTTGAGATATATTCTCACTAGTCGATCTATACTTCGACTTTGCCTTAATTTGGCTTTATAAATTCCGGATATTTCTCATCTGCGCAGTATTTGTGCGTTGTGAGCCTATTGTATGTTGCGCTCAGATGAAAAAAAAATGATTTTCATTTTTTTCCCGGGGGGGTGTGGTAATCTGTTGCGCACATATTCTTTTGTGTAGTAGTATGTGACGCACAGATTATTGTTGGTACGCATACAAATGTAAAGTGTAACTATTTGTCTTATGAAAAAGTATTTATTTGAGAATCAACGATTCTCAGTCTAAGGAACAGAACCCTGATTAGTCGATGTTGCATTCATTCTATGAGTTATCTGTTCTTGTGTCTCAATCTGGCGTATGAATACTAGATGTATGTCATTTTGCGTCTGGTATGGCCAGATACAGATTGGTCTTGCTTAAAATGTTTATGGCCCGAATTTATATTTATTTCTTGACTATCTAAGGCGATTCGGTCTTATATCTTGGTATCTTTGTATTTCTATGTCGGTCTATTTTTTGAGTTGAACTCTGGGTCAAAAGGCATTTCTGCGCATGCGTGGATTCTGTGCGTCGACAGTGAAGCAGCTGTCATGTCATCGCTATGGGCTGGTCGATTAGCAAGTTTGATGTGATCTCTGTGAATGATTCTAGGAAGGAGATTGTTTCTCTGCATGATTGTATTATCAGAGATTCTCCTAATGTTTATTATTAACGCCAAAGAATGGCGTGCGTTATTCGCTTGTGTGTTTGTTCCTAAAGCAAGGTAAAACAAACCCTTTTTGCTGAACTTTTTGCTAAGCCTAGATGGGAGACGTATTATCGTATATCTAGGATTGCTGATTATCTATGAACATGACATGTTATCTAGCAGCGCTAGATTATTTGATGTAACCAGCCTTATTGATAGCAGATATGCATAGAAGCCCAATGAGGACATTTACGTATAAATAACGAAGTAATTCTGCTTCATAATTTGTCATCCTGGGTGAGCGAAGCTCACGGAGGAGAGCCATTTTGGATTCCCGCCATTGTAAGCGGATCATTGTCGGAGAACAGAAAATGTCTTATTATCTGATGATGGTACAGAGATCTACATATTATGAAAACCCACTACTGTGGTTTGATATTGTTGCTATGAATATTGGATGAATTTTCGGCTTGAGAAATTAGCCAGGAGAAGGTTCTGACAGTGAACCATTGTTGATGTTTATGTATCCACCTTCTCTGACGCGATTAGTCAGTTGGAGCATGAGACGATAGACAACCAGAATATTGAGTGCTTGTCTACTATCGTTCCATTATATTGACATGCCACATAAACGTACATCGGATATTGTCACCCATTTTTCAAGTATACGATGATTGTTTGCCAACCTGTTCAAATGACTGTACTCGTGTTGTAAAAGTGTACGTCCATTATTAAACGCGTGAAACTTCATCAGCAGTTTACCCTTTATTGACTTCTGCTTATGATTGAGTGAGGGACTTGTCAACTCAACAGAACAGTACATACATTCGCGTCCTTTACAAATACATTTTCACTCGATGTCAGCACTGTGTCGGAACGAGGTGACCTTTCATTTGTGTGTCCAGTATGATCCTATGAAAGCAGTGCATCACAACACAACAACACGCTATATCAATGTGGTGTATGAATCAACTGGATCAACGTGATAGGAGGACCTATTACTATTAATCACACCTTGATTATTAACAGTTGATTATAACAGCGGTACTTCCCTATAAGCAAATAATGCGACAGGAAGATACTGATCCCAAGTTTCTGGCTTCTCATGTGCCAACTTCCGAAGAATAGAGGTGAGCGTCCCGTTAAACCGCTCTACTTGCCCGTTACTTTGGGGGTGATAGTGCGAAGTATGAATATGCCTAGTCTTGAATATTCTAAGCACCTCCTCTGTCAGCTTGCCTCTAAATTGTGACCCGTTGTCTGTGAGAATTTCATGCGGGAAGCCCAATCTAGTAAAGATATTCAGTAAAGCATCAGCTACATGCACTGAGTCGCATGCTAGCATGGCTATGGCTTCGCCCCACATGGAACAGGTGTCCACTAAATTAAGGATATGGGAGTTCCTCTTCTTAGTTCTCAGCAGAGGTCCAATTATATCCACGGCCACTCTTTCAAATGGGGTGCCCAAGATTGGCAACTCCCCAAGGGTCGCGGGTGCCGTCCAGTGTTTTGGTGCAACTTTCTGGCACTGAGGACAAGACTTGACGAAACGTTCAATGTCGCCGGTGATCCCTGGCTAATAATAGTGGCAGGCAATCCTTTGAATCGTGGCGCTCATTCCCATGTGTTTACTAAATGGGATAGAGTGGCCCATCTCCAGCACCTGGTTCCTATAGGTTGCAGGAACTACTAATTGGTTGTGTTTCTGTCCTTCGTTTCCAGCTCGGCGATACATCAATCCATTTTTCATAAAGAAGTCTCCCTTGGTAGGTGGGTTGTGTGTCCTATGTAATTTTTTAAAACAGGGCGCCAGTGAGGAATCTTCCTTTTGGGCCCTCTTCAATTCCTCGGGGAGGATATTGGTAGGAGGTTCCTGCTGTGCGTCTTTTTTTGACTGTCCTCTAGTCTGTACGGCCGCTATGACTAGTGGTTGAGTAGGTTCTCCAAGGAACACATATCTACATCCCAAGATTAAAGAGTAGATTGGTTCTTCCATTATAGCTGCACGAATCTCTCCTGTCACGTAACGAGATTCCACTCTGATAAGTGCAATTGGCAGTGTCATGGGTGCAACATCCTTCGTCGGACCTTGGAAGTCGACACTCTCTTCTGTTATCTGGTCAGGGGTGACAAGAGATGCCCTGACCACCGCATCGAAAGCAAGTCCTGTGTCATAAAGGCACTCCACAGGTTGTCCGTTTACGATGACTGATTCGATGACGGGAGGATGAGAAACGTTTCCGGTCCTCTGCTCCTTTTGGGGTGACGATTTTGTCTGCAGACAGGAAACATGTTGGGGAGGAGGTCTGCGCTTGCACTCATTAGTGTTGTGATTGTTCAAGCGACAGTACTTGGACCATTTATCTCCCTCTCTCTGGTGTGGCGCAGCATTTTTCTTGTTTTGCTCTGTGTAGTTATCTTGTTTTGCGTGCTGTTTATGCGAGATGTGGGGTCTTTTGCTTTGTTGGTCTGGTTGGGAGCGAGTAGGTTGCTTGGGCGCCTGATCCGAAAATTTCTTTCTGGCTCCTTGAGACTCCATGAGAGCATTTTGGAATCGCTCTGCCAGTGTAAGAATATTTTCTAACCGGTCAGCGCCATTTTCAGTGAGAAATCTACGCATTTTGACCGACAAAAACTCTTTCAGTTGCTCTATCACAATCAGCTCTTTCAACCCGTCATAGTTCTCGGTAAAGTTTCCCAGTGTACACCACTTCACTAAGTAGTCTTCAATACGGGCGGCGAACTGTGAGAAAGTCTCTCCGGCCTCCTTCCTAGAACCTCGAAATTTTTTTCGGTAAGCCTCTGAATGAAGCTCGTACCTCACCAAGAGAGCTTTTTTTCAATGTCTGATAGTCCTCTTGCTCTCCGGCCGGAAGTTTAATAAAAACTTCGTAGGCGGCTCCTCTTAGGCCCTGGGAAAGTTTCAAGTTCCACTTCCGTTCTTCAAGTCAAAACCCTGTTGCAAAGCGTTCGAAGCGGTCTAAAAAGGCGTCCATGGTATCGTTCCTTTCTGAAAAAGGTTCCAGCGGAAAGTTCATGGCATTGGATGGCGCAGGATGCGAAGTAGGCACACCATCTGAGCGGGGTGAGTACCCTCCATCAAGGTTGGAAGCCGCTGCACTTTCTGCCAGCTCGATCTGATTGGTCTGTCTCTGGATTTCCAGTTGCTTCATGTTAAATGCATGCTCTGCTGCTTCTTTCCGCTCCGCTGCTTCTGCTGCGGCTTTCCGCTCCGCTGCTTCTGCTGTGGCCTTCTCCTTCCGCTCCGCTGCTTCTGCTGCGGTTTTCCGCTCTGCTGCTTCTGCTGCAGCTTTCTCCATTGTAAGTTTCTGCATTTCCATCCCCCTTGCATGGAGTTTATCAGTCTCCTCGCTTACATATTTCATCAGGTCTTTTCCACTTAACCCGAATTCACGCCCTGCCTCCATTAAACTAGTTCTAATTTTTGCGGCATCTGCCATGATATGCAGTATGGGTTCGCAAAGGGAAAAATTGGCAGTGACCTCCAAACAAATTGTTTGACTCGCACAAGTCATTATCTCTTTTAAACCAGCTAGGTTTAAATTAGTAATCAAGTTCAAATAGTTCTTAAAAAAAATCACTCGCTCAGCGTATTCTGAAAATTATATAACAGATTATCTCGAAGTTTCTATGAAAAATTTACTAAATATTTATGATAAAAATTTTCCCAGCAGTTACAGAAAAAGAAAAAAATCAGTTCCCTGCAGTATCCTCTGTTCTCAAAAAGTGTTTACTCTGTCCGTTTGATACTTAATTTAAAAAGTATCACTCGTGCTTTAGAGATATAAATTATCCCCCCTATGAAATAGACAAATTATAGTAAGAGTCAGTCTAGAAGGCAATTCCTCAAAATGCGAACAAATTTTGCAATTATCGCAACTGTATAGCAGGGATGAAAATGTGATTTATCACACTTTTAAGTCCGGGTTTACTAATCCCAAGACGAGTCCACAATTGTCGCGTGGTGAGTACTGGGGCAACTACGACAGTAGTTTTTGCCAGAAATAGTCTATGAGATATTATATATAAGGTCTCTAGAAATTGGCTCGTTAAGAAAGAATAAAGACCTATTCGAGATAGGGACAAGAAGACAGGAATGCGAATGCTTTTCACTAGACAGTGTTTTCTAATTAATTATGGAAAGAGTTCTGTTTCCCCACGACCTTAGCTTCTGCCCTTAGATCCCGTAAAGAAAAAGCCCCCAACCTCATCTGAGTAGAGAAATGTTCCTATATGTGAATATGTAACACCGACAGCACGAGTGATACATTAACAAACTAGATAGTGATCAAACGATTATTGGGTTTATTAATTAAATATCCACACATATAGGGTTAGTAATGGTTAGAGTGTGATGATGGTAAAAGACGATTCACACAAAACACACAGATGAGATAATAAACTTGCAGGTAATTAAGTAATAGTTAATTAAGAATGAACTGGTGTAAAGCGAAATGATGATGATGTGATATGATACGTGTTACCAAAATGGCGAATAATCTACACAGTCTATGTGTCTCTAAATGCTTCTCATTGATATGAGGATTCACATGTATGCATACAATGTCCCAAGATGTTATACGTTATGTCGAGTGGGGTATCTCTAAGTCGAGGACGTTCTGATGAATACTGTTGTCGTACGGAGAACGCTGACGAGATATCTATGGATATTCCTTCACTGTTTGAGTATATCTCTGTAGTGTTGATCAACAGGTAATAGCTGTCATATGAACAAAAGGTCTGTTGTCTAATCTCCCGAGGGTACTGGCCAGACTGGATATCTTCACGAATTGGTAGTGATGTGTAGACTCATAATCTTGCGTATGTAGTCGTGATTCATAAAATATATTTTAGAGTCTGCTTCATAGAATGCGCTTAAGAGTGTGTGGCACTTGGTATAAATATGCGATTCCTCTTTGGAGCTCTTTTGCTTGACTTCAGATAATAATGATCTTTCGAGGGATTTGAATTTATGATGACTCTGTATTGAACTTGTGATAACGATGTATTGAACTTGTGAGCCAGCAGTATATGGGTAACGAAAAATGCTGCGTCCACCTTCTGAGTTGTGAGTGAGACAATATTCCTTTTTAATTGAGAAATGAAAGATGTCCTATGGCGAATTCTGCTAGCCAAATGTCCGTTTTTGATAACTTATTTCTGGTTAGACGTCAGACACGTTGCGTGTAGACTCAGACTTCTGATGAACTGAAGACACACAAATGTCCTTGTAAGTTTTTCACATTTAAGATCACTGGTTGACTTTCATTTATACTACTGCTCATTATTCATTTCTCTCTGAGTTCAATTCTAATGATGTTAAATATCTTGTGCATGAGAGTGTGTGCGCATGGGAGACTGTGATGATGATGAAGGTGAAGTATGAACTATTAATTACCTCCTATCATCCTATCATCTTTTAGGAAAATCTTCTGATTTTATTAATCAGTTATGCAAAGAATCATTTGAAACTCTATCTTTCGCAAATTTTAGCTGTGAGGTTAAAATAAACAAAAATTAAGAAAATGTATTAATAATCTGTATAAGATCTACTAACCTTCTTTTCCCTTCGCAAAATCCTTTAAGAACACAATTCATTACAGAACTGAATTATATCCACTCTGAATAAACACTTGTATTTAGGCTAGGCGTTTTTGGTTTTAATCTCTTCCTCACAATGTTAAAAACTGGACTCCTTCCTCTAGCAAGCTACGCTGTATTATATCTCTGGAAGTGCTCCGCCCATGCCAACCAATCCTTAATAGCCCTTCTGGTCAATCATTCACAGGATCGCTCTTGTCCCCTGTCAGTCCAAACGTGGGTGTGGTTTGACAAACAGGTATGGAGATAATTGGCGGGCTAATGCAAAAGTGCATTCAAATTGCTGTCACTTTACTCTCTGATTGTTTATTGATCACCTGGCCAAGCTGGGCGTCCAATGTGGTAACCCAACGCTTGTCTGAACAGCGGCCGACCAAAGATAACACCATTACAGCGTGAGACGTTTTCATCTGGCCAAGCTGGGCGTCCAATGTGGTGACCCGGCTTTTTCCCCTGGCCAAGCTGGGCGTCCAATGTGGTGACTCGGCCGAGCAACAACAGTCCACAGAAATTGTATAATGCCCAGATGTCTGATTAGGATGACCAGATGTGTTTTCACCAGATTTATCACGATGCAATGTGGGCTTCAAACAATAATGTCAGGTATGGGGACTCAATCAAAAGACTTTATTTCCCCCGATGAAAGAACAAATGTGGTTCTCAAGATACCGGTCGCGAGTAATCACAACGATGAAATAGCAAATATGGGATAGCAAATGTGGGGTGAAAGAACAAATGTCGGAGACAATACAATACGAAAGATGTAGGAAAAGATCGAGCAATGAGGCCTTTGCGCTCGTTTATCACACCTTGTAAGACGTATTATTATTTGTGTGTGTTTTTTGTTTTTTTCCCTATTCTACACTTTTTATGTGAGTGAAATTCATTTCCAGGTGCACTGGGGATTTTCCTTTCATTTTTTTTCATCACTTCATGTTAATTAATTATTTTCACATAAAACATTATAATTTATAAAGTAAACTTTGTTCATCATAAAATATAATATTTCTTGTAACATGTGGCCAAATTTTATGTCAACAAGTTTGTTAGTTATTTTTCTGTTAATTTTTAAAAAAGATAACCCATTTTTGGCTGGGTGTGCCCCCTTAACCAGATATCCTTCCTTCCATTCTGCTGGTATCTTTTCCTTTTCCCAGACTTTACCAAGTAATTTATATAACATCTCTGTAGCCGTGTCGATATCTGCTTTGATGGCCTCTGCTGGAATGCCATCAGGTCCAGACGCTTTTCCATCTCTTAGAAGCTTTATGGCTTTCTTTATTTCTTCCTTCGTTGGTCTTTCATCTTTAATTTATAGCTCTTCTTCTGCAGGCTGGATGACCGAGGGGGGGGGGGGGGGGGGGGTTGTGGAGCTGGTCTAATGAGAAGGTCCTCAAAATATTCTGTCCACCTCTTCATTTTCTCTTGTACAGTATATTGCTGAGCAGTTTTCCATTCTTGTCTTTTATGAGGCAACTTATTTCCTTGTATTTCCCTGTTAGCTTCTTTGTGCTGTTATACAGTTCTCTCATATTTCCTTTGGCTACAGTACTTCTGCCTCTCTTGCCAACTCCTCAATATACTTCCTCTTGTCTTTTTTGATACTTCTTTTTACTTCTTTGTTTGCTTCTGTGTACACGTCTTAAGCCTTTGCTTTGGAACTTCTGGTTTTGCTTGTGTTTAAATCTGCTTTCTTCTTTTTTTCTGTCTTTTATCTTATTGATGGTTTCTGTTGATATCCATGCTTTTTGTTGTCGTTCCCTTTCCCCCAGTATTTCTTCACATGTCTTATTCCATATAGTTTTGATTTGCTGCCAATAGTCTTCTGTATTCTCTACATCTTATAGCTGTTGGAGCACTTTGAATTTGTTGGATATTGTGACAGCAAATTTGTGTCTTGTTTCTTGATTTCTTAGATGTCCTACATTAAATTGTTGGCTATAATTTTGCATTGTTGCATATCTCTTGAGTTTCATTTTTACTTTGGTTATTACAAGATGGTGATCTGATGCCACATCTGCTCCTCTATATACCTTTACATCCTGCAATGATGATCTAAACTTCTTGTTTACGCATATATGATGAATCTGATTTTCTGTTCTATGGTCTGGTGATATCCATGTTGCCTTGTGTATTCTCTTATGTGGAAACATGCTTCCTCCTGTAGCCAGTTGATTTGAAGCACAGAAGTTGGAGAATAGTTCCCCATTTTCATTCATTATTCCTAGCCCATATTTTCCCATGACTTCTTCAAAACCGATGTTGACAGTACCTATCTTTGCATTCATGTCACCCATCAAAATTGTGATGTCTCTTCCTTTTACGAAAGGAGTCTGTGTTACTGATTAACCTTTTTTCTTCTAGGAGAACTTCCAGATTTGGCACCTGGAATGTTCGAACATTAAACGAACAAGGGAAAGTGGCACAAGTAGCAGCAGAAATGAGGAAATATCAAATCGAGGTTCTTGGACTGTGTGAAACAAAGTGGAATTGGTGCTGTCCTCAGGACATGAAAACGAAAGTTCACACCACAGTGAAGGGGTAGCTCTTATATTATCTAAAGAAGCACAGAAAGCACTCATTGAATGAGAAGCCGTTGAACCAAGAATAATAACAGCTACTTTTAAAACAGCTAACAAGAAAATAAATGTAAATGTCATCCAATGTTATGCACCAACTAATGACAAAGAAGAGTCTGTAAAAGAAGCATTTTATACTAGACTACTGGAAATTATGGAAACAGTAAAAGGAAGAACCTATTGATTACATAGATATTAATTCACTTAAAGATATTATTCATGCAGATAAATGAAAAACCAAACTAAACGTAAATAGAGCAGACATGTATTTCAAAATTGACACAGGTGCACGGTGCTAAATAATAACTCTAAAGGGTTTTACAAAATCAGAGGACAGCCAAAAGGAAGAGAATCAATGACAATTTTTAGAACGTTTTGAAATCATCTAATCAAGCCCATAGCCGATGTTGACCTGCATATTTCTTGCAAGAAAGCAGAGACTGTTTCAGAATTCCTAATAGTAAAACATAGACCAAGAAAATATACTCTCTGGAAACAGCTGGAAAACTTAGTCTCATCTATCGCACTAGTACATTTGACTTAGCAAGAGAGTTTCTAGAATTAGTAAAGATTATAGGATTATTTCCAGGAGAAATAGATCTCACAATAAACCCAGAAGTATAGCCAGTAGTACATGCAACCAGGAAACAACCAGATGCTTTACGAGAATAAATCAAGCAAAAACTGAAAGAAATGGAAGCAGAAGGCTTTATGGCAAAAGTAAATGAGCCCACTGACTTGGTGAGCTCGATGGTGGTCACGGAAAATAATGGCAAAATCATAATCTGTATTGATCCAAAAGACTTAAATCAAGTAATCAAGAGGGAACATTATCCCATGCGAAGTATTGATGAAATCATCTAAAATATTCCATATGCAAAGGTGTTTTCACTGTTTCATGCCAAAAGTGGTTTCTTACAGGTCAAGCTTACCCAGAGATCATCGTTTCTCACATTCTTTAACACACCAATAGGAAGATATCGTTGGCTCAGGTTACCATTTAGTATTAAATCCAGTCCTGAAATCTTCCTTAGAATCATGGACCAAATGTTGGAAGATAAAGATGGTGCTGTAGCTACAATTGATGAGATATTGAGAGCAGAGAGGAATACACAACATCATGATGAAATATTGCAAAACGTTATTTACCGAGCTACATCCTACAACCTGAAACGTATGAATCCAGATGTGCCTCCATGCATGGAGTAGCAGGATATGACAGAAACAAATCGAGATCCTAGCAGGTCACGGGAGAGACATTGTGACATGCAATATAGACACATTTGAATAAGAACAGATTTGATCCTGGTGCAATTTTCAACCACATAGTTCTGAGATACAGCATTATAGCACACTAACATCTGTACTTCAGATTCACGAAGCAAACAAACACGTTTAAAAAACGAAAAGCAAACAAAAACCCTTCCTTTAAGTAATAGTGTGCCATTGATATAAAAGAAATAATATACTTAGCATTTTGACCATGCATTGAATATAGATTACTTAAAACTTAACTCCGGCATTCGGTCTTTCGTTACCCGTCAAATATATATGTATATATATATATATATATATATATATATATATATATATATATACATATATATATATATATATATATATATATATATATATATATATATATATAATCTACGCGGTAATATCTCTATCTGTTGTTAATCATGTATTTGCACGGTTTTTCATTGTTAATGAACACTACATATTTATGACGTAATCCGTTTTGCACTAATTTATGCAAACGGTTGGTTCGGGGCCTTTTGTCTTTGTAGTCGTCGCAGAAGGATTGACTTTTCTTAGCTCCAGATATTGTGAAAGAATATTATAACTTTACGTGGCATTAAGTATTTCAAGGGCCGCCACTATCATTAC
This sequence comes from Oreohelix idahoensis, assembly GCA_024509875.1. Lineage (NCBI taxonomy): Eukaryota > Metazoa > Mollusca > Gastropoda > Stylommatophora > Oreohelicidae > Oreohelix > Oreohelix idahoensis. The sequence goes on from JAMPIV010011609.1 coordinate 206,395, forward strand.
TGAAGAATATGAAGTAAGCGAGAAGATTTATTATAATCTCAGTAGGAATTTTACACAGATATTCCGATGTCTACATAATCTGTCCCACATTACTTGGCTGGATTGAATGCTACCCCTAGTACAGCGGCTAGATATGTATTGACCAGACAAGACTATGGAGATGATTCAATAATATGTATGTACCTGATAATAATGTCCATGAAATGAACTTTACTTTTACTCAATATTAAACTTCATTGTATGTCGACCCATCCACCAAAGCATTCGGCATTCTTAAGTCCAACACCCAGACAGGCCCAAGAAGCAGTAAATAATCTGTGTCATCTCTCGGTTAAAATAGGTCTCCAAATAAATGCCTCTAAAACTAAAGTTATGAACTTTTCTAACGAGACCTTCGATATCATCCTGAATGGGGAAAAACTACAGAAAGTTGAAAGTTTCAATTATTTAGGCAGTAAAATGACCCAGGATGGTGACACAACAAGAGAAATCCATACTAGAATTGCTTTGGCAGCTAGCGCCTTCAATAGATTATCTAACATTTGGAAATTACGATCACTGAAAATACATACCAAGCTTCGTCTGTTTAATTCGAATGTTATCTCAGTGTTAACATACGGCTGTGAAAGTTGGAAAATAACAAAATCATTGGAGAACAAGCTGAATACATTCGAGAACAAATGTCTTAGAAAACTCATGAACATCAGTTGGAAAGAATTCAAGACTAATCGACAAATAAGAGAAGACTCCAGGCAGAAATATGTCTCCAACTATATAAGGAAAAGACGATGGTCATATATCGGTCATGTCCTACGAATGCAAAACAACAGAATACCACTACAGGCGCTCACTTGGGTTCCTGAGGGTAAGAGGAAAAAAGGAAGACCAAAAGAAACACTTAGAAGAACAATAATAAGAGAAGGAAGAACGTTGGGCCTAAATAATGTGCAAGAGTTAAGAGGAGTGGCGTCAGAACGAACAACCTGGAGAGCACTGGTTTCTGCCTTATGCGCCGTGTTTGGTGCTTAAAGAATTTATTATTATTATTATATGTATTTAACTCTCTAACGAGCATAGACCTTCAACAAAGACAGGCCAAATTCTCGTGTCATGTGCCATCACATCAGCTCAAGATATATCCATGTCTTCCTCTTTATTTGTTTCTCCAGTTCTCATCTCCATGCGTTTTTTGGTCTACCACTACCTCTCTTCCCCTGAGAATTCCAGATCAAGTAATGTCTAGTAATGTTTTCAATAGGTTTCCTCTCTGTGTGTCCTTTCAATCGCCACCATTTTCTTCTCAGTTCTTCAAAGCGCACTTTTATGATTCTTATCATCAGTTCCACATTGGTCACCCCGTTGTACAATTTTATTTCTTCTATTCTATCCCAGCACCCACTTATGAATGTCACTAAATAAATAGAGAAACCCGAGGTCTGTGAAGAGTTCTACTTATTTATTTCTTATGAGTGCCTGCAACATCTTTCATGCATGTCTATTAATAAGTCAGTAGCATCTTGTTTTTTGTTTCTTTTTTTGCTCTCCATGTTTCAGAGCTATACAATAACATTGTCTTTAGAGTTGGAAATTGTTACTTTTGTGTTGGATTTAATCTCATTTGATTTTCATATATTTTCCAATGCAATGAAAGCTTATCTTTCTTGCTTTTTGTATTCTTATTTTGATATCACTGCCCATTGCTTCCCATTTCTATGCGTACTTTCTGTGCTTCTTTGCTCACGTTAGAACCACCGTTTAACAAAGCCATGACGATAACTAACAAAAATCACTGACGACAACTGCTATAGCGTTAATATTGTTTATTTAGATTACTTTAATAAAATATGAATATAATAACACTAAAGCATGCACGGTACACATATGCAAGAATTATAATTCTCTTCTCTATTTCTACTGTACTACACTTACTAATCTTTTCTAATAAGTTGAGAATCTCTGTTTTCATTCTTCTTAATTAATTCACTGTAGTTTCACAAAGAACAAAAACCTGAGAACCATTGTTCTCTTCATTACATAAAAAACTACATCAACTCAAAAGTTACACAGATTCTCAATATCTCGTGTAAAGCAATAATTTCATCATTTTAATAATCAATTAAAATTTTCTCATTAAGTTTTATAGTAACCATAATTGAGTATTCAAACAGTGGTTCTCATGATGTGTACTTACAAGTGGCATCAATGGCTAAGTGACTGGAATAAAGTCACCACTATTTATCTATTTCCTGATATTCTGCAGGATCACACATTTTCACTTTACTACAACCGCGCCACTAATGGCGTGAAGTTATAAAAATTCATTACATATTCTATAGCGTAAACACGCAGAACAACATTATCCATAAATGACTCATGAGCCGCCTGTGAATCGCTATTCACCTTAGTGAATTAAGGTCATTGGTTAACAGTTTGAGAACCACTATCTCTCTTTCTTACTTCGTTACTCTCCCTGGAGTTATTCTATTTATGGCTAAGATTATCTAGAAATGCTCTTCTTACTTTTATTATTATTATTAGCTATTCTCTACAAATACTATCTGTTCCAATCTACACATCTTTCCTAATTTATCATTGGTCCCTTACACTGGCTAATCCAGCACACGGGCCTACAACAAACTTCCTACATTTTTAGTTGTGTTATTTCTAAGCTCTTTCTCGGTAAAATCTCTATCTGAATATTTAAAATCTCTAGCTAGCTGTCTGAATCCCAATCCGAAGTTGATCGTGCCAACAACAGTATTTTTATTCCCTCATTTTGCACCTGGCGCCTGTTTTTCTTTGCTGTTCTGTGGTAAATTGTTAGGATTCCATGATTTCTGTACACCTGACAACAATGTAAAATGCTGATTTCAGCACGTATCATGTCTTTCTCACGTCATAATTAAACGACTCGATTGTACCACTGCAGGTGTTGTCGTGGATAAATGTCCACTGTTTACAGTCACTTCTACATTCTTTCTCCTATAAATATAATAACATGTCACTCAAAATTACATTACTTTGTTTTTGGTGTTATTTTAAGGTGCTCTCTAAAAGTGTGAGAACCATCGTATGAAACTTAGAGTAGCTGTCACGGAAAGGTACCGCTTGAGCTTTCCCATGCACAGATGAGCAGTAGTGCATTATTCATATTGTTTTGTTTAAGCGGGCTTTTGGTGTCAACTAATTTCAGTTTTGTAACAAATAAATGTGAGAAAATATTACAGCATGTGTTTTGCTGAACGTTACAAGTTATCTTTATGATTTATTACAGTAAGCTATATTTGATCTGAAAGCAATGCTGCAGATGGAGCATGCAGCCATTGCCCGGTCACATATACTATCTCTGCCACAAAAATGTATCCCAAAGGGAGACACTTTCAAATGGGATAAGCATGTGACCAGGCCAAGAGAGGGTCCTAACAACGAAATACTAATAAACAATGTATAACACCAACATTGAAATTTCCAAAAAGAATCACTAAGTTGAAAAATTTAATAAAAACGGAAGTTAATCCAAAATGAAAAAAAGAAGTACAACGGCTGTTGCATCTAACATCAAATCCGCTTTCATAAGAGATATGGAAAATCGTGACTCATTAAAAAAACCTGACCAAAAAAAAAATTACACAAAGTTAAAAGAAAATCAGATAAACAAGTTGCGAATTTAAAAGGACATTGTTTAAAAAAAAAACCTAAAATATAAACAGTGATATACCAGTGGAAAAAAAAAATTCAAACATCAACTAATTACACGAAAGTCGTTCAAAAAAAGTCCTAAACATTTTCATAAGAATGCCAGCTAAATTCAATAAAAATGTTTTGGAGTAGCAACATCTCCAAAATCAAAATCTGGAAACACTGGATAAATTTGGTGAAAGAAATTCAAACATTTCACCATCAAGAAATTTCATGCCAGGGTAAGAATGATATAATTATAAAGTTGCAACACTGGTATACAAATAAAGTGGCAACACTCGAAACGTCCCATTAAAAAAAAAAAATGAAATCTTTTCACAATCCAGAACTGTCATCGTAAAGACAGTATACTAAAATAATTAGAAAATGGCAACACTGCCAAATAAAAGAAATAGCAACACTGGTAAATGTCCTGTAAAGATAAACAAATACTGTATAATGAAGCAACACTAAAAATGTTTAACACATTACCACATGGCAACTGCCACAAATAAAAAAAAAACTGGCAACCGTATTGAATACCTCGGAAAAAAGGAAACATCTCAGAATATCTGCACATTAGGCAATAATAAAAAATATTTTTAACGAAAACTAAAAACCCAAAATAAAAATCTCGCAGTGAATGGTAAGAATGGTGTGTCATAAAAAAAAACATAAATAAATAGGCCTAAATATAACATATCATCGAAGTCTGGATATCAAAGTGGAGAGCCATCAACGAACACTTCTCATTAAAAATATATGGCACTGAAAATGAAATGCGACAATACAGACTAGATATCAAAACCAACGATGTCCCTTGTTTAAAATAGTAAGGTGTAACATCAGTACCGAAAATAATCTCAATACCCTGCAATAAAATAAAAACCAAAAATGGCCAGGATTTAAACCCACACAAAATGCGGAAAATGCGGAAAAAAAAATTAAAAAAAAAACAAAAAAACATACAATAAAAATATTTCAGGCAAACAAATCATGCCAGAAAAACTCATGCATAAAAAAAAATGTAATGTTTAGTTAAAAGTCAATGTCAGCGATGCACTAAAATAAATGTCAGCGATTCACGAAAACTAAAACTGAATGGCAGTAATGCGTGTCGTCGAGTTCTGGATCTACGTTGAACATTCTAATAGCAATGCGAAAGAGCAGCGTTGATCTCCCATGAGTAAATACAGTGATGGAGATGTTCCACGTAACAGATCGAGCTTGGATGCATGATCACCGACTAGGTGAAATAATATCAGGATAAGTGTCAACGAAATGGAACCAAACAATGTCTCTGGCACGAATCGGCACCGAAGAAATAATAAATGTCACGTGTAATGGGTAAGCACTTCTCTCTCCGGCAGATACGGCACCAAATAACATTCACGTAGCAAAGCATTGCCTCTGGCAGGAATCCGCACCGAATAAAGCTATATATAACGGCGCCAAGTAAGGTTGTATTCTAGTAGAAAAGTACTGTCTCCGGCAGGTCACTGCGCCAGTTAATATTTTGTAACAGCGCGCATGTATGTAAATATACGTGTTGAAATGACAGATGTTTAAATGTTCAGATCAGTTTGGGTTGCACCGTATTAATAACAGGCCCTTGTTATGTTCCTGTAAGTGTTCTTGTTAGTAGTCAGTGGTCAGAAAGGCTATACGCCATAGATGTTGACTTCCACCAGTCTATAGAATTGTATGCAACTTTGTTAAACCAAGGTAGGTTCGAGATGTTGTGTATAATGTAATGTTAGTGTTAACCTTAGTTTGTTAACACAGTTCATCTCACAGTAGCACATAAGTCATTGACGATATTTAACAAAGTCACCACGATAACTAACTGTTTCACTTACCAACATTTTCTAAACCGATAACAATAATTAGCTAAATCACTGACGACAACTACTATAAAATTAATATTGTTTATTAAGATTACTAAAATTTCTCCCCACCAAATAAAATATGAATATAATAATATTAATGCATGCACTGTGCACCTATATAACAATTATAATTCTCATCTCTATTTCTACTGTACTACCCTTACTAATCCAATCATCATCTAATAAGTTCAGTGTTTTCATTCTTCTTAATTAATACACTCTGTTCTCCACAAAGAATAAAAACCTGAGAACCATTGTTCTCTTCATTACACAAACACGACATCAACTCAAATGTTACACTGATTCTCAAAATCTCGTGTAAAATAATAATATCATTTTTCTTAATATTCAATTAAAATTTTCTTATTAAGTTTTACAGTAACTATAATTGAGTATTCAGTCAGTGATTCTCATGATGTGTACTTACAAGTGGCATCAGAAGCTAAGCGTTTGGAATTAAGTCACCACTATTTATCTATTGCCTGCCAATCTGCAAGATCACACATTTTCACTTCACTACAACTACTCCACCAACGGCGTGAAGTTATAAATATTCATTACATATTCTATAGCGTAAACACGCAGAATAACATTATCCTTATGTGATGGGGCCGAAAAGACACCCTGGAGGCCCCCCCCCCCTTTTCATTGTTCAGGGCAGATTTATCGCCCATATATTTTCGATGTGCGCGCAGCATTCTGGGATGTGGAAAGTCTTCAAGATTGATGAAAAGGCCATAATAATGCCTTTAAATTAAGTGTTGGTGCATAGTTGTGTGTTATATTTGATAGTGGTGTTTTTGCTCTAGAAATAGTTGTGTATATTTGTGTTATCATGCCTTCTAGAGCAAAATATCGCGAGTGTTGTTTAAGTAGCGCATTACTGCGCGCGCGGACTAAGTTGAGTGTTTAGGCTTAGCGGTATATATAAAGAAATAGCGAGCCAGCAGCGACCTTTCCTAGTATCAGCCCCCACGAGAGAGCAAACGACGAGGTGACCGGTGTAGGTAGCAGATGGACCAGAGCACGTGAGTTGTAATTCTTAAGCGCAGTTTGTAGAATTTAGCATTCATGTTCTATAAGTCTGAAATTATATTCAGCACGTGAGTTAATTTAAATTAGCTTTAGTATTCTGTAGTTTTATTATTAGTATTCAGCGTATCTGTTCTAATGTTTAATGAAAAAGTGAATGTGTTTCCTGAGGAAATGTCTTTTTAGGACATTATAATTTAGTCTTGAAATGATAGATGAGTGAAAATAATGTGTGGATATATTTCACTAGTGTTAAGCCCAAATCACATATGTAAGAATTTAGTATCAAGTATTTCATCCATCAGACCGGGCAAATTTAGTAGGGGAGTGTTTTATACATGAAACTGGATAGAGAAGCATCTATTACTTGAATTCAGATGATATTAAAGAATATCAAGATGGCAGCCGGGAGGCCACGTGGGGATGACTTTAGTTCTAGTTGCTAAGTCAAGAGTAATTATATTTTATTCTTTATTGTAAGAGTAATTTAGTGTATTTTGCGTTTATTGATTATTCGACTGTATATCTTTAGTGGTTTACTTTGATATGTATTTAGATTTCTGGAGAGCGCGAGGCCACTCCTTAGGGTGTAAAGCACGTTGAGACAGGTGTTTTTCTGTTTGCTCCTTGCGGAGCATGGAAACACCAATGTGGCTGGTGTCCATCACAAGCCGACAAGAAGCATTTTTATGCTATTGCATTGGTTGTTTCGGTAACGATGTGTTTCATGTGATGAGATTCCCAGTCTCACCAGTGGTCATATACGACACGCTTCTTTCCAGGCGCACCAGTCGTCACTTACGACATGTTCAGAATGCAGTAACGAATATTGATGTGGATCGGTTACGAGGTAGTAGCTTATTCTCATTACTGAGAGTATTTGTTGTACATATAGTTGAATATTATTTTATGTCCATGTTATTATTCAATTATTGTAATGTGAAGAATGGTTTGTGAGAGCACGTGGGCTCACTTGAAGATATATATTTCTCTTCTCCGCTCCTGAGGGAGCATGGGGCCACCAGTGTGGTTTCATCCGTATGAAGCATTCAGATGCTCGTGCAGTAGTAGTTTCGGTAGCAATCTGTGTTACACGGTGAGGTTGCCAGCCTCATGCACAACACCTTACTAGTTGCATTGGACGACACGCATGTGTGTGCGTGTGTGATAGTTGAGGGTGTCAGGTAGTACACGTGGAAGGACTGTTTGACAGGTGAGAGTATCATTATTTAACTATTATGATTTTAACCAGTCGTTGCTTTGTTTGCTTCTCCAGAATTAGCAATCGGGCACATGCTGGGTGATTTGTTTTGTTATGTTCGTTGGTTTATTTGTTTAATGTTTGTTGAGTCCCTGAATGGGTTGTAAAAATAAATACAGCCCCTGCCTCTAGAATCAAGAGTTTTATTGTTGTTCGGGTCGGTGCGATTGTGAAAAGAGTGTGATCAAACATCACAACATCAATATCATCATCACCATCTCGCCCACCCTTTCACACTTAAAATGACTCAAGGGCAACCTGTGAGTCGCTATTCACCTTAGCGGGTTAAGATCATTGGTTAACAGCTTGAAAACCACTATATCTCTTTCTTACTTTGGTACACTCCGCGGAGTTATTCTAACTCTGGCTAAGATTGTCACACGTGGAATTCACGTGTCTGCCTAAGACAAGACAAAAGTATGTGTGAAGTCTGAGACAAGACAAAAGTCTGAGTGACCTCTGAGAAGATAGATGAGTTATGGTGTTGAATATGGTTAGAGTGATTTCCAGTTATCAGGAGTAAAGGACAGAAACGACAACTCCCTCCTGCCAGGCAATGACTATGTTTTAACTACTGTGACACTGTCTCTCTCTCTTATTGGAGATAAGGTTTAGTACACCTAAGTGACCCCACAAACAAATAGAATTTAAGTACTGATAGAAATTACAGTCTGATCCGTTAACAAATTGTCTAATTCTATTCACAACAACAAAAAACTCTCGTGTAAAGAACGAGAAATATCAATCACAAGCAAATACACCCAAACAAATGCATTACAAAAAAATTAATCAAGTGAACACCATGCTAGCAACATAATATTAGGCTTAATCCACCCTGATTTAACTCCAGCTGTTATTGGGAAGAAGGTTAAGCTAATCCGTCAGCAGGAACCCTGAAACAAACACGTTCCTACATCACCAAATGACCCTGCCGACTTATCCTTGTCAGTGATATAACCAGTATATTCACTAGTGTCCATCATTTCTTAAAATGCTCCAATTCTCTGCGCCATATTCCCCGTCAAAATTAATAATCTTTCTCCTTTGGCACTCTTGTTATTTATTCCGCTTGAAATTATCGGATCGCTAACATGGAAGATGATTACCCTCTCCTTTTCCTTAACTGCTGCAAATCCGTAGAACCAACACCACCATAACTCCAACACTGGAACGAAATCTTGGGCCCAAGGCTAGGCCTTTACCCAGGCACGGTGCTGTAGATCTAAGATAAAACCTAGAGGTAATCAATGCGTGCACTTCAGATTTAATGAGACGCTGAGGGTAATCCCTCCACTTGTACAAAGGCCCGCCACTCTAGGGAATGCGCGAGCAATTTTTTAGAAGGTGAATGCATATGACGACTGAGGAGCAAGGCGCTCCACTGGCTTTGCGAGTAGGCGTTGGCAGTTGTTCCCAGCTAAGGGAAATCAACCGACTCGGAGGAGCCGGACTGAAGAACCACAACTGCTGTACGTTGTGGACTACCCCGATGAGGGAGGGGGAGGGAGGTTCGTTGGTTTATCCGGCTTTATAGTAAGGCAGGAAGGTAATTTCAAGCTAATGGCTCAGAACTCTGTCGGAAGTGACCAGGTGTTGCTGTAATAAAATATCTATTAAAAAAACACTTATCATCTTGTCAAAATAAATCATAAAATGTTGCAACATTAAACAAAGCCAGTGCGTAAAAAGGTACAGTTTAACTTATATACAACCTGTTCCTTTTCAATAATATCTGCTGGCCAGGGCTGACCTGGTCCCCCAGTTTTATCAGCCCTCTCTCTCTCACTGACCGTTAACCAGACAAGCGAGCAGATGCGGACTGTGCAGGCGTACTGCTAAACATGTAACTTTGCGTAATCAGGTTACCCATGACTGGCGCTGCGAGGGTTTTAGATATATAAACAAACTTGGCCGTTAGCTGGCGCAGAAATTACCTTATTACATCTGTCAATCTGGCCTAAAACACAATCGCCAGGTAGGCTGTAGTACATATAATCTCATTACATTTTTAAGCATCTATCTGACACAACATATAAGGCTGCTATTGGAAAATCTTTAACTGAGTTAAAAGTAACCATACAGTACACAAGTAATCAATTAAAACAACTGTACAGGTAGAAAAAATTATACACTACAGAGGCTGTAAAACCGAAGAAAAAAGCTATTTGTGACTCTCGGTGTTAAAAGAATTCCCTCCACCTAACGCTGAATTACATAGTGACCCTTAGGGGCACAATTATTCCTTTAATGAAACACATTATATATATATATATATATTGTTTTTTTTTTAGAGTGCTCTCTAAATGTGTGAGAACCATCGTATACAACTTAGAGTAGCTGTCACTCAAAGGTACCACGTGAACTTTCCCATGCACATATGTGCAGTACTGCATTATGCATATTGTTTTGTTCAAGTGTCCTTATGATTGACAGCTCTCGACCCCAGTGTCAACTAGTTTCAGTTTTGTAACAATTAAATGTGAGAAAATATTACAGCCAATGTGTTGTTGCACATTAGAAGTTATCTTTATGATTTATTATAGTAAGCTATATTTTATCTGAAAGCAATGCTGCAGATGGAGCATGCAGCCATTGCACGGTCACACTGATGACAGTACCATTCTTCTTGTTATCAGTGTCTTCCTTTCTACTCCCTTCCACCTTGTTTCACTCAACCCTAACTTATCTGTTAGTTTCATATTTCTTCTCCCACCCTTGAACTTTATCTTATGTGTTTAAATGTACAAAAATCCAGTTGTCACATGTTTAAACATTTTCCTTGTAGAAGAAACCCGAGTCAGCATACAACACTCTTTTCGGCTTTCTCCTAGTTGTTTCGTGCATCTCCTTACTAGATGACAATCTTCAGTCTTAGATGACCGACTTGAACTGTTTTCTTTAGTTATGTTGTCCACTGTGGCCCATGTAGGTCCTAGGTTCTCTGGGTTGTTTCACTCATCTCCTTACTAGATGACAATCTTCAGTCTTAGATGACCGACTTGAACTGTTTTCTTTAGTTACGTTGTCCACTGTGGCCCATGTAGATCCTAGGTTCTCTGGGTTGTTTCACTCATCTCCTTACTAGATGACAATCTTCATTCTTAGATGACCGACTTGAACTGTTTTCTTTAGTTATGTTGTCCACTGTGGCCCATGTAGGTCCTAGGTTCTCTGGGTTGTTTCACTCATCTCCTTACTAGATGACAATCTTCAGTCTTAGATGACCGACTTGAACTGTTTCCTTTAGTTATGTTGTCCACTGTGGCCCATGAAGGTCCTAGGTTCTCTGGGTTGTTTCACTCATCTCCTTACTAGATGACAATCTTCAGTCTCAGATGACCGACTTGAACTGTTTTCTTTAGTTAAGTTGTCCACTGTGGACCATGTAGGTCCTAGGTTCTCTGGGTTGTTTCACTCATCTCCTTACTAGATGACAATCTTCAGTCTTAGATGACCGACTTGAACTGTTTTCTTTAGTTATGTTGTCCACTGTGGCCCATGTAGGTCCTAGGTTCTCCCGGTTGTTTCACTCATCTCCTTACTAGATGACAATCTTCAGTCTCAGATGACCGACTTGAACTGTTTTCTTTAGTTAAGTTGTCCACTGTGGCCCATGTAGGTCCTAGGTTCTCTGGGTTGTTTCACTCATCTCCTTACTAGATGACAATCTTCAGTCTCAGATGACCGACTTGAACTGTTTTCTTTAGTTAAGTTGTCCACTGTGGCCCATGTAGGTCCTAAGTTCTCTGGGTTGTTTCACTCATCTCCTTACTAGATGACAATCTTCAGTCTTAGATGACCGACTTGAACTGTTTTCTTTAGTTACGTTGTCCACTGTGGCCCATGTAGGTCCTAGGTTCTCTGGGTTGTTTCACTCATCTCCTTACTAGATGACAATCTTAAGTCTCAGATGACCGACTTGAACTGTTTTCTTTAGTTATGTTGTCCACTGTGGCCCATGTAGGTCCTAGGTTCTCTGGGTTGTTTCACTCATCTCCTTACTAGATGACAATCTTCAGTCTCAGATGACCGACTTGAACTGTTTTCTTTAGTTAAGTTGTCTACTGTGGCCCATGTAGGTCCTAAGTTCTCTGGGTTGTTTCACTCATCTTCTTACTAGATGACAATCTTCAGTCTCAGATGACCGACTTGAACTGTTTTTTTAGTTATGTTGTCTACTGTGGCCCATGTAGGTCCTAGGTTCTCTGGGTTGTTTCACTCATCTCCTTACTAGATGACAATCTTCATTCTCAGATGACCGACTTGAACTGTTTTGTTTAGTTAAGTTCTCCACTGTGGCCCATGTAGGTCCTAGGTTCTCTGGGTTGTTTCACTCATCTCCTTACTAGATGACAATCTTCAGTCTCAGATGACCGAGTTAAACTGTTTTCTTTAGTTAAGTTGTCCACTGTGGCCCATGTAGGTCCTAGGTTCTCTGGGTTGTTTCACTCATCTCCTTACTAGATGACAATCTTCAGTCTCAGATGACCGACTTGAACTGTTTTCTTTAGTTAAGTTGTCCACTGTGGCCCATGTAGGTCCTAGGTTCTCTGTGTTGTTTCACTCATCTCCTTACTAGATGACAATCTTCAGTCTCAGATGACCGACTTGAACTGTTTTCTTTTGTTAAGTTGTCCACTGTGGCCCATGTAGGTCCTAAGTTCTCTGGGTTGTTTCACTCATCTCCTTACTAGATGACAATCTTCAGTCTTAGATGACCGACTTGAACTGTTTTCTTTAGTTACGTTGTCCACTGTGGCCCATGTAGGTCCTAGGTTCTCTGGGTTGTTTCACTCATCTCCTTACTAGATGACAATCTTAAGTCTCAGATGACCGACTTGAACTGTTTTCTTTAGTTATGTTGTCCACTGTGGCCCATGTAGGTCCTAGGTTCTCTGGGTTGTTTCACTCATCTCCTTACTAGATGACAATCTTCAGTCTCAGATGACCGATTTGAACTGTTTTCTTTAGTTAAGTTGTCTACTGTGGCCCATGTAGGTCCTAGGTTCTCTGGGTTGTTTCACTCATCTTCTTACTAGATGACAATCTTCAGTCTCAGATGACCGACTTGAACTGTTTTTTTAGTTATGTTGTCTACTGTGGCCCATGTAGGTCCTAGGTTCTCTGGGTTGTTTCACTCATCTCCTTACTAGATGACAATCTTCATTCTCAGATGACCGACTTGAACTGTTTTCTTTAGTTAAGTTGTCCACTGTGGCCCATGTAGGTCCTAGGTTCTCTGGGTTGTTTCACTCATCTCCTTACTAGACGACAATCTTCAGTCTCAGATGACCGACTTGAACTGTTTTCTTTAGTTAAGTTGTCCACTGTGGCCCATGTAGGTCCTAGGTTCTCTGGGTTGTTTTACTCATCTCCTTACTAGATGACAATCTTCAGTCTCAGATGACCGACTTGAACTGTTTTCTTTAGTTATGTTGTCCACTGTGGCCCATGTAGGTCCTAGGTTCTCTGGGTTGTTTCACTCATCTCCTTACTAGATGACAATCTTCAGTCTCAGATGACCGACTTGAACTGTTTTCTTTAGTTAAGTTGTCCACTGTGGCCCATGTAGGTCCTAGGTTCTCTGAAGAAACAAAAACAGGACTGGGACTACAGCACACTTAGGCGACTAAAGTGAGGTTGTGTATGGGACTGGGAACCTCATTATGTAAAAACAACTGCATCAGAAACTACTATTGCAATAGCACAGAGTGTTTGGGGTAGACTCCCTGCTAGGGGACAGCTACAGTGGTGGTTCCACGCTTTCTAATGAGTACATACAAAAGCGATGATGATGATTGGTGATGATGATGATGATAATGATGATGATGAGCTTGTCTATTGACGTTGAAGATTTTGTGGCTTATATTTTCAACATGACGGAGTAACCAGCCCTGGCCCAACCATCTTTAGTTGCTTTTTACGAATGCAAGGTAGGCAATAGTGACTAGTTTTCTCTGTACTCCTTTGGCCCCCGGTAATACTCGGATACAATGTTAATTTGTGGTTAAATTAGTTCCTCTTACACAATTCACACAATGCACTGATTAGAAACATATTCATATTCAATAAAACTCAGTTTATATTATAATGAACAAGTTTAATATGTAGCATTATGTACAAAAGCCTGCTCTTAATGTTTTAAAAAATGGACTCAGAGAACCAAACTGGACAGTTATGAATATAATATACTTACTTCTTCAAGAAGATCACTATGCCTACAGTAGGGCCTCAAACGAACATTTCCCCCGTTTCCAGACTCATTACACGCACTTTGTAAATGTCTATAAACAAAATAACATTTTTATTATCATTTCATTTACAAAGACTAACTTACTTTTTCGCACGTCTGGCACGTTTCGCAAGCTAGAAGAAAAGGGAGTACGAGGATTCTCAAAATGCTATAGAGGGGCAGAGGACCTCGAAAAAGTTAAGATGCACTGCTGTAGAATAATCATAACCAACATATTATCTCTTCCTTTAATGTGTCACTTTATTAATATGATAAGTTCTATAAACAACTGTATCACACATACTTTTTTCATCGATAAAGACAAAGTCCAGGTACTTCCATCATCACATTAACGTTCTTTAGTATAAGAGTTGACATCACAATAACATATTGAATTTATTATATTAAAGTGCTCCAATATACATTTCCTGTGGTTTTAAAACTCATTCTCCCCCCCCCCCCCCCCCCCCCCCCCCCCCCACCCCCCCCCCCCCCCAGGCTGTTTTGGGGTTTTACCCAGGCCCGAAAATGGATGCAATTTTTTCAGACAGGTGAGGTTTTAAAAAAAGACAGTGGACAAATACATAAGTTCAGTAGGTACTTGTGTTATACATTTAAATGTGTGAAATTGACTGGAAAATCTTATGAATTGCTTTATATAATTAATTAATATGAATAGGTGTGTGTTATGTCTTGTGAAGTGCAGACTTGATTAAAAAAGTGTTAAATTTTTTTTTTTAATTGTATACTTAAACTTAAATATTTCAGCTCTCAATTAATGTATGGCAATAAAATGTTCAGAATGTCAGTGCACATTTAGTTTGAAACATATCTGGAAACTTTTATCACTATCACTTCATAGATGTAATTTTTATGATTTTTTTCTCAAAACCACATATGTTTGTAAAAACAACCAGTCAAAATGTGTGCAATTTTTCTCTTCAGGTTATATTAAAAAAATAGGCAGTAGATACACATTTTATTTAACTAGGTGTTTATGTTAAACATTTAAATGTGTGAAATTGACTGGAGAATCTTATGAATTGATTCATATAATTAATTGATATGAATAGGTGTTTTATGTCTTGTGAAGTGTAGACTTGATTTTAAAAATGTTTAAAAAATAAAATAAAATTGCATACTTAAACTTAAATATTTCAGCTCCCAATTAATATATGGCAATAAAATATTAAGAATATCAGTGCACATTTAGTTTGAAACATATCTAGAAACTTTTATCACTATCACCTCATAGATGTAATTTTTATGATTTTTTTCTCAAAACCACATGTTTGTAAAAACAACCGCTCAAAATATGTGCAATTTTTCTCTTCAGGTTATATTTAAAAAACAGGCAGTAGATACACATTTTATTTAACTAGGTGTTGATGTTATACATCAACATGTGGGAAATTGACTGAATAATCTTGTGAAATGCTGTAGATAATTATTTGATGTAGGAAAAGAGTCTGTCATGTTATGTGAAGTGTAGACCTAATCAAAAATAACTGGAAAAAAGATAAATAAACTGTATTCACATATGTCAGCCCCAGTTTAATCCATAGCAGAAAGATCTCAGAATATCAGTGCACATCCATTTTGAAACACAACACATTTTACCACAATCACTTCAAATATATAATTTATATGATTTTTTTCCTACACCACAAATTTATGTAAATACCAAAACAACTATGACTAATATTATTTACACCAACTATATTCTATTTTACATTTCCCAGAAGAATTTGCCACTATTCACATGCTTTTATGGTAGTCATAAAAACATTGTGGGTGTAGATGTAGCTGGTCTGGACATCCAGTGCAATAATAATGAGAGCGCTGACATAATAACCAACTTTTTGATCCAGGAGATCACACCCATTCCTTGAACTGTTGTATTTATCTATCTTTTTTGTTTGACAATGTGCTTCCACTTTGGCCCGAGAAGATACAAGGAAAACCTTGGATTATACTGCTTATATTGCCATCTGCCTTTATACCCTATTACCATTTCATTCAAACTGAGATTTTAGAATGGGTAAAAGGCACTCTGAAATTTTTGCAACAACATGTTCATAAAAGGTTCAATCTTTTCTTTTCCTTGTGAATTTTCATCAGAGGCGTGAAGCATTGTATGATATAATGCTTCAAATCTACTTCTTGAAAACATCTGAAGAAACCAAGGAGTATACAATTCTGCAGATGTAGACCAGTAGTCGGGAATGCATGGTCTTTTCTGAATCCTAATATTTATTAGGACAGCAATAAACTTATCAAGTTCATGGCGTGTGACTTTGGTCCACCGAGAATACAATGAATATTGTTTCACAGGGTTATTTTGAATACATTTGAGTCTGGCATAATCATTGATGTACTGGCACATGAAATCTTGAACCTCATCTGTAAACAAAACACTGAAACATTTCTATGGGGTTGACAGGTCAAACCCATCAGTCACACCTGGGGTTCTCTTTGGACAAAATCGAAATGCATTTTGTGTCATCCCCTCAGCAATTTCTAACCACTCTGGGACATCTTGTGAGGATGCACCTGCCTCTAGACTTGTGGCAGTTCTCATAGCTTTACTTTTGGTCACAATGGTGTTTTTGCCTCTTTATCCTTCTCCTTTAGTGACTGAAAGTTTTGCTCTTTTTATACCAGCCCTACCTGATGGATGTTCAATCAGCTGATCGACATCGCCATCAGATTGATCACTTTCATGAATATTCTGACACAAAGTCTTTACAATGTCTTCATTGGAATTACTAAACCTAATTTCTAAATCAGTATCGCTCGAGTTATCTTCTGTCCACTGAGAAATTAGCGTCGTGCTTGCTCAGCTGAAAGCAGGTGTTTAGAAGAAGATTCTCGATCCATTTTGTATGTAAACAAAGGAATAGAAATGGATATAAAACACACAATTTTAGCTTCACAAATTTGTTTTTCGCTCACAAACGTCCATAAACATCTTCTTCTTCTTCCGTCCTTAGCCAAAGACCGACCAAGCAGTCAGAGGCCATCACGCCTTGTGGCGTCTTAAGGGCAACAGCAGATTGATTTTCTCTGTTGTAGTTTCCCATCACGCCTAGCGGCGTCTTTAGGGCAACAACAAATAGATCCTTCTGCCGTTGTTTCCGTAATCGGTGTGACAAGCCAACGGGTGATCAGCCCATTGGGCTCCATAAACATGTGCTGGATAAAATGAAATGATTTAAAAAACCAGCTAGTTACTAGGTATTTATAACTTTTCGTTCAAACTCGACATATATCACACTGGCGCGCCACGCGTCATTGGTCTGAACGGAAGTCCTATCTGGCGCAAAGCGCGCCAGTATGGACAGAAAGAGTTAACACTGTGTCTTCATGCGAACACAATCAATACAAACTAACATCATAAAAATACAGTCCTCGGGAGTTACAATCACGGACCAAAAAAATGTTTCAGTATAACACCACGTGATCAGTAGAACCAGTAGAACGAAGTTTACTATTACCAGATGTAGACAATGTTTAATGTTCCACACCATGACTATACAGGTATATCTAAAGACAAATCATACATATGTGTTCCTCATAACATCAAACACAGTTGTGTGATCTTCGTTCCCAATACAAATAACAAAACTAGTCCTTATGTTTACACTGCAGATTCACGACTGATTAAATTTTCATTCCCGTTTTGTAAACATTCAAATAATCGACAACTTTCTAGTTATTATCAATTACACCATTTTTCTCCTACATTTCTCCTTGCCAAGAAAATCATGATTTATCTTCAGTTAGCTCTTGACATCCAAGTCGGCAGTTGTCAGTTTCATCCTGAAATTCATCCCGTTATTTTTTTTAAATTTTTTAGGCAATGAGCAGCGCGCACCTGGAGTCAGATATTTCAGAGGCGTAGACAGAAGGAGAGCTCACAAAGTACCCATGCCCTTTCTCCATGATGCCACTTTTTACTATTACTTTGATCATATCTTCACATACTATCCTGTTCTCAGCTTTAGCTGTGCCTTCAGATTTTTGTTTTCTGTCTCTTCACATGGTGACGTGTTTTCAGCTCCAACCCTCTATTCGCATCAAGGACAAGTCCACCTGCTCTCCCACTTTAAATGCACCTCGCTGAGTGCTGTAGGAATTAGCACCAAAAATAAATAAAATAAATAAAATAAAACGAGAGTTATTGTTATACAGAATTGACATCATTGCACACCGGGCAAACCCATAGGTGCTCAGTCTCCATCACTATATGTCGAAGAGTGTGAATGTTAATTGTTCCTGTAGCTCGCTGGTTCTAAACACGAGGGATGCATCCTCTCATACGTCCATCTCTGCTAGCCTTATGTTTGATGCCAAATTCCAACAGTCTTAACCTTGATGATTTATCTATTGCAGAGTCATTTTCTATCAGGTGATCATTAATTGTTCTCAGCATCTCTCTCTTATCCATATCCAGTGTCTCTACTGTGGGTGCTCTTGATACTAGTCTGTCAGCTCTCTCATTACCACATACCCCTGCATGACCAGGACGAAAGATCCACACCAGCTCTTGTAGACTCGAAGTTTCTATGAATGTTTTTCATTAACGCCGCAACCAACCACTTTGAACCGTTCGAAGCATGGACTGAGAGTCTAACACAACGACGACCTTTGTTAATGAAGTTTCAGTTATCCACCTCAAGGCTGCAGTAACAGCCTTGACCTCCATTCTCATGCTGGAAGTTGGTATCTTGAAAGCCCCGCTATGTTCGGCGATGATCCTAGCAGAGAAGCCCCAACCTGATTTCTCACCACAGATCACAGACCCATCAGTATACACAATGGCATTATTATCAAAAGAAAGTACAATCTAGAGAAGGAAATATACTGAAATAGTGAGGGGGTTAGTAAGAAAGAGAATGCAATGGGTGGCAGAGTTGAGAAAATGTCAGAATGAAAAACTACCATGAAAGTTGTGACTGGGGCAAGAAAAGTCAAACATGTGATTGTTATTGTTATGTGTGACTACATGTTGCATGCTGGTGTATACATAACGTTGTTGATAGTAATGATGACAAGGAATATAATCTTTTGATGACAGTAATGGTAATGACATTGATGAGTACAAAGATTATACTGCTGTTAATACTAATATTTATAATGTTTTGTATAAATGGGAAAATAATTAAAATACACCAGTTCGATAGCACTACCTTGTTCATTTATCTACACATAGACAGCTATTGTCTGGAAATGCAGTAGTTAAGTTGTCGATTATCTTCATAATTTCCTCCTATGTGGACTTGTCTATTCCACAACCAATCTCTGTTCCTCCCCAGAACTGACACATAAGCCCCACTAGATCCAGTACATGTTGCTGTAGTATATGTGTGTTTGTTGCAGCCATTCACACTCCGTCTATCGACATAATGACCAACGCTGACCTGTTTGCTGCATCCGTGAGGATGGGACACTATAATACACAGAAATTGCTCATGTCTGGTGTGCCCTTCAGAAAATTGTCTCGTCTCTTGCTCACACCTGATCTGGTGGCACTTAGCGCTTACACTCTTGTATAGAGCATACCTGTCATTCACCATCTTTTCAAGTTTGTCTGCTAGATCCAGGTCATGAGTCACATATATCATCTCACTTATGTCTTTCTCGATGTCACTACTCACATGTGACATTCCCTTGAGTGTGACGACATCTGTGCAGAGATCGGGTCTGCGGCCTTTATCAAAGAAAAGATGACACGTTGTGTGTGCTCCCTCTATGTCATCGAAGACAACATGAGCGGCTGTTCGTATGTGAATGTGAGCAAAGCGTGTTTGTGGTGAAGTAGAGCTCCGACATTCCTTACACATACAGGTGTTATTCTCGCTGTTTGTGTTTGGGTATTTATATACTTCACTTATCGATCCAGTCCCCACACTCATCATGAGTCTGCCTCTGTTCTCGGAGTGCATATAAGATATGCTACTACCAGGAATGGTATCAGGTCTGCATTTACTGACATATTCAAGTGTCACACGGACAGTAATATCTGACACAGCTCGGATATAGTCCACTAGATCACTGATTTGGTAATCAGGGGGAAGACTGTTGACATTTAATTGGTCTACAGGTATAAAATTCAGGTGATCTTTATTCTTTGTACAACCACCACAGTCTTTGTGAAGATCTGCCTCTAATTTATGATTGACCTCATTTTCACATGATCCTGGTAGAGAGATACAAATATCACAATAAACATAGTATAATCTATATAACTATGGTGATCAGATAGTAATATATAACATAACCTAAATATATTTCAGTTACAATCATCAGTGTTTCATACAACTGTACAGATAATGTCTTCATCTCTCACAATTTCTGTAATCTTCTGTCTATGAAGTGTGTAACTATCTTCTCGATCTTAAAGATAATAGATCAGGGCTTGGTGGAATTAGCAATCAAATACTGCGTTATGCTGCACCAGCTATTAATGATTCACTAATAGATAACACTTCAAAATATAAAATATAATATAAAACACGATAAAATATATATGAGAAAAAATCGCGAATTAGCTCTAGTTTTCAAGATCCGGGGTGGGGGGGGAGGGGTGGTGGGAAGGGGTTAAAGAAAGCTTACAGCGTTTATATTGGTTGTGAGATCGGTGACCAGGACCAGTATTTGGCCCCACACATATGTTGTCAATCCTGTGCAACGAATCTGCGCTGCTGGTCTAACCGAAAAGGACGACCGATGCGTTTTGCAGTTCCCATGGTGTGGAGGGAACCGACAAACCATCTTAATGATTGTTACTTTTGCATGATTCCTCCAATTGGACATGGCATTTCTAAGAAGAAAAAGCGGCCTGTGGCCTATCCGAATATTCCCTCTGCTATGCGGCCAGTGCCTCACGGGGAAGGACTTCGTGTTCCTGACCCACCAGAATCTTATACTCTGGATGATGAAGAAGATAATAAGGCGGGTGGACATCCGTCACCCGTGAAAGCATCTACATCAAGAGATCCTGATTTCGTGCCTATTGAAGAGTCTGTACAGCCACATACAATTACCCAGAGTGAGTTGAATGATCTAGTGAGAGATCAGGAATTGCCAAAAAATAAAGCAGAGCTGTTGGGGTCCAGACTGCAGCAATGAAATCTTCTAGAAGAGAATGTGCTTTGTGTTTCGTGCTCGTTGTCGTAATTTTATCTGAGAGTGTTCTGATGGATATTGGTCCCTTTAGAGTGTAGAATGATAGTGAAGGCTCTGTGAGAATAAGGATTTAGGAAAGTGAGGTAGTAGATTCACAAGTGCTGGGAAGAGTAAGGACGGTCTTGTTTTACGACAATAATTGTCTCTCAAAAACTATCTACCACTCTTCTGAACAAACAATTGTTTGTCAGTTCCAGTCACTCAGGCGCACACACCGATTTGGTGATTCTGACACACAACGTACATGAATTACGACTACGATCACGAATATGGGAAATGGTGAGTTTGGCCAGCCGACACAAAATGCTAAGTAAAGTTTTAATACCTTTATTATCATAAAAATCAAGTCACAAATAATTATCAATTTACATGAAGAAATCAAAGGTTACAAAATACGCAAATGACAAGGGGGGAGGGGTTTTTGAGGAGAAGTATCCAATACACCTTTCCCGCTTGTATTTACTAACAGAAAAATACCGGTCCCAAAGATAGGAGGGGGGGGGGGGGGGGGGTGATCAGAGATAGGCAATTTAACCCAACGGTAAATTTATTACTCTGAGAAAAGGGGGTTACAATAATAAGGGGGTAGAGGAAAAGCTAGGGTTCTCAAATGTTTCCCTTTACAAAAAAAAAAAACAAAAAAAAAAACAGATGTTTAGGAGGGGACAGTGAACAAATTATGAAAATCCCACTTAACGAATTAATTCAAGGAATACAGAAAAAAGGAGGTTTCCAGGTAACTAATAAAATGTGTGCAGAATAAATCACCTTTCATTCATGCATGCACGGATGGCCACCACTTACAGGTACTCACACACATTTACCTAATTTCGTAATCAGACACTCCGTGGAAATTATACAGAAACATCACTAAACATCTGACTTAGGTAAAATGTTTGTCTCCGGTGTACAGCCCCAGATTTAGCGGGTGAACAAGGTTATATAGGGTCCCGAAATCGCTGGACGTTGGAGTTTCATGTACTGTTTATGTGTTTATGTAAAAAGTTCCAAGGAAAGACACGGTCGTAGTCACAGGTGGTGATACTAGTGGGGTCACTTAGATTTGCCGCTGGTGGTAAAACTTAGGCGCACTGTCACAGGCGAGGCATTGCGGTATATTTTCTTCAGGGGGCGGTAAAATCCAATGAATATGCTTGACAGACAGTGTCAGGTAAATCTATGTTCTTTCTCATCAATTGAGTAATAAGTAAAATGATTGCGACTGGCAACTGTTCATCTCCGGTTTAACTTATTAAAAAAAAAAAAAACTTTAAGAAGTTGGATTTTAAAACAGTCTTTGGGTGTGCTTTGTTTCTGAAAAACTTCAGGTAGCTGAATCTCACAGGATCGCCACAAAGATTAAGTTTTAAAATGGTTATAAGTTGCTGGAGTTTTCGACTGAGTTGGCAGGGCTCAGTGTATAATTAATTAATTGCTGGGATGCAAGGTCGAAAGATCGATTCGTCTGCACAGAGAAGAATTTCACTCCAATAGCCAACAATTTAGATGAAATCTAGCAGGAATTTAACTATATGCTAGTGAATCTTAAAATTCTATCAGACCGAATGATAAAGTTGCCCTTTTCAGATTCTGTATATATCTAACGGGAATGTAAGTGTAATGGGTCGTGTGAAAATTTAGCGCCTCTTCAGATCCCAGGGAAATTCGAAGTTATTTAGCCGCCATGCTAACCGCGATGGCCCGACTGGCTTCCGATCTTCGTTCGTCTCAGGCTGCTCGCACGAGGATGTGAAATTTCTGCGAGACTAGCCTCGTTCGCGGTGAGTTTCCTGATTCCTCAGATCGTATCCGCTATGCTGAGCGCTCCGTCTCTCCCGTTCCATAGTCTTTCGGACAAGTCTGCCGGTTGCCACAGAGGTGCGAAGTCTGCAAGAAGCTTTCTTCTGGCCGCTTGTGTCCGTCTTGCGAACGGTTCAGTGTTCGCACGGAGATGCTAAATTTCTGCTTCTCTGTTCTGGGGATCGTCTTTGACTGCTTTGATCATAGCCGCTACTCTTCGTTGATGAAAAGTTACAACAATACTGATGTTCAGGGGTTCTAATGTTATGAAAAGCTAAAGTTCCTTTAATCATCCATCGAATCAGGGAAAATTCACTTGTCAAACTAGACGTACGTCACAATCGTCCCTACTTTTAGACATGAAACCATTTTTCATGTTTCCTTCTTGACAATGGAGGTGACCTGATTGGTGACTTTAGGATCAATGGTATCTTCAGTTTACTCTTCTTCCTCTGTAGACCAGTTTCTACTCAAGAAGTCAGCTCCGAAATTCTGTTTTCCTGGAATATATTCCACTTTGAAGGAATAAACGCTCAATAATAAGGCCCAGTGCATAATCCTTGCGTTGAATTCCTTATTGGCACCAAGAAAAGCTAATGGAGCATGATCGGTTTGTACTGTGAAAGAAGTACCATACAGGAACTCATGATGGCGTCTGATGCCATGAATCAGAGCGAGACATTCTCTTTCAACGACACTGTAGTTGGTTCAGCCTTGTTCAGTTTCCGGCTGCCGTAAGCTACTGGGAATAGCATATTCGGGTCACTGTCCTCGGCTTGCAACAATGTTGATCCGATGCCCTGACCTGACGCGTCCACTCTCAGTACGAAAGGTTTCTTAAGGTCAGGTAATCTTAGAATGGGGTATGCTGACAACTGTCCTTTCAAAGTGCTGTATGCATGTTCGCACTTTTGATCCCACATGACCTTATCAGGACAACCTTTCTTGGTGAGGTCAGTCAGAGGTGCCGTGAGTCCGTTGAAGTTCTGGATGTATTTCTGATAGTAGGCACATAGTGATAGAAATGACCTGATGTCTTTCTTTGTTCGGGGCCTTTTTGCTGCAACTATTTTCTCCACGTTTTTCTTAACTGGCCAACTACAGCCGTGAGAAATAGTATGCCCCAGGAAGTCAAGCTTTTCAAACCCTATGAGACATTTGCTAGGTCTGGCTGTGAGACCAGTTTCCTGTAGTCTCCTGAGGAGAATAGCAACCATAGCAATATGTTCTTCGTAGGTTTCCGATGCAATTAAAATGTCATCCATGAAATTATGGATATAGGGACTTTGCAAAGGTTCTAACAACTTTCTCATCATTCTGGTGAACACTCCTGGTGCGTTATGCAATCCGAACGGCATCACATTAAATGTGTAATGTCCTTCACTAGTGCTGAAAGCAAGCACAGGTTTAACTTCCTCCTTGACTGGTATGTGATAATAACCTTTACTGAGGTAAATCTTGGAGAAAATTGTTGCCTTGCTGAGCTTGGTGAACAACTCAGAAACAGTTTGGAGCGGTTCGGGCTGGAATTCCGTTACAGCGTTTAGCAACCGGTAATCAATACACAGCCGAACTTCCTTATTGGGCTTCTGCAACAGCACTACACTCGAACTGTAAGGAGATGTAGACTCGCTGATAATTCCTGCCTGACGCAGCTTGTCTATTTCTCCGTGAAGTGCATCAGCTTTGGCGTACGGAATGGGGTACACTGGTTCGAACAGGGTTCTCGTTTGTTAATTTCACGTCAAATTCGATGAGATTTGTTCAACCAGGTACGTCCGTTAAGACTGCACTGTACTGCTTTAGTAGCACCCTGGTTTATGTTTGTTGTTCTACTGAGAAATTGTCGCCGAACTTGACATCTTTAAAGGATTCTGTGGGTTGCAATGGATACTCCATGCAACCATCATCATCATCCTCGTCTTCCGTTGCTATGGCGACAGCCAGGAGATGCTCGGAGGATGGCACTGGTCTTTCCAGATATTTCTTAAGCAGAATTATGTGGAAGACCTTCTCCTTTCCTTTAATGGAGATCTTGTAATTAGTACGTAAGATCTTTTTAAGGACGGTAAACGGCCTTTGCCATCCGATGCAAAGTTCATTGCTTCCGGTTGGAAGTAGCAACAAAACTTTCTCCCCTGCTTGTAGTTCTCTCTCTTTTGCAGATTTGTTGTATCTTTTAGCATGTTTAGCGCGGGCTTTCGTAAGGTTGGTGATCGCTAGATCCCATTCTAGCTTTAGCCTTTCCTTGAGATCAGATACATATTTGCTTGCAGAGACGACTGTCTCATCAGCCTTTTGGTCTGTCAGGGACCGAAGTAAGGCTTCTAGTTGCCCCTTAATAGGTCTGCCAAATAAAAGTGTAGCAGGCGGGAATCCCGTAGACGCTTGGGGTACCTCTCGGTAGGCGAATAAGGCAGCCGATATATATAGGTCCCAGTCTTCCGGTTTCTCCTGACCCAGCTTACGTAACATGGTGGTGAGGCTGCCATTAAAACGTTCCGTGAGCCCATTTCCGGCAGGATGGTAGGGACGTGTGTGGATATGTTTGATCCTTAAGATCTTAAAGATCTCCTCCATTAACAGGCTACGGAATTGGGATCCATTGTCCGTCAAAACTTGTTGAAGGATAACCAACCGTGTAAAGATTTGCACTAGGGCTTCTGCGACATGCTTGGAATCTGTGCATGTTAGCGGTACAGCTTCTGCCCACCTTGTGCAAGTGTCGACTAAGGTCAGGATGAACCTGTTCTTCCTTTTGGTCCTTTCCAGGGGTCCAATGATGTCGACAGCAACCCGTTCAAATGGAGTCCCCACAATTGGCATTTGCCCCATGGGTACTGGGGGTGTCAAGTGCTTGGCTGCTACCCGTTGGCACTGGGCGCAGGATTTCACATACCTGATAATGTCAGAGTTCATTCCTGGCCACCAATAGTGGGTTTTTATTAGCTGAATGGTGGCGTTTTGTCCAATATGTCCGCTAAATGAAAGAGAGTGCCCCATTTCTAAGATCTGGCTTCTGTACTGCGTCGGTACTAGGAGCTGGTTATTCCCCGTGTCCGGGTTGCCCGTTCTACGATACAATACGCTATCCTTAGAAAAGATTTCTCCGTTGTGTCTGGGGTCCTTAGCCATGGGCAGTTTTCTAAAGCAGAGCTCCAGAGTAGGGTCCTTTTGTTGCGCCTCCTTCAGTTCATTCGGCAACAAATTTGGCGCAAGCTCCCTCTCCTTCTTGGCTTGCCCTCTTGTGGTTACCACTGCCACAATCGGCTCTTTTTGTCTCCCAATAAACACATATCTACATCCCAGGATAACTGGGTAGATAGGATCATCCATAATGGCCGCTTTAATAACACCTCTGTCAAAATCAGAGTGTATTTCTACCAGTGCGATAGGAAGCGTCCTGGGTGCATCACTCTTGAAAACTCCACTAAGTTTGACGGTTTCCTCTGTCTCCTGACCTGGTTTGGCTAGGTGCCTAGCGACAATACAACTAAAGCTTAGTCCAGTGTCAAAAAGACAAGTAGTAGAGGTACCATTCAAAAGTACAGTTCCTCGCGTTGAGGGTCGGTCCCCCTCAGGTTGAGAATCACTGACATTGACTCTACCTTTCGAGGCTGTATGCAAACATCCGATGCGGTTAGGACCGGCTTGTTTGCCCTAATTAGACGTTCCTGGTGTAGGGGTCTTCCCTTTTCCTTGACCTTGGTGGCCGCGCTGCCACGTAGGCTTGTTTGGTTGATCAGATGTATTATCTGGGGGTATCGGGTTTTGTAGAATTTCGATTTTTCCTGGGGTACTCTCTGGTTATTATTATCTCGTTGGTTATAATGTTGAGAAGGATTGGAAGAATAGGATGACTGCTCTAGATTTTGTTTTCGAGACGGCTCATCTGTGGGTTTACGTTTAGTGCTGGGAAGTTCGGCCATTGCATTGCTATAGCGTTCGGCCTTATTGAGGATGTCCTCAAGCCTGACTGGCCCCTGTTCAGCCAAAAATCTACGGGTGTCATTCGACAAAGTGGATTTTATCTGTTCAACAAGAACAATTTCTAGAAGTCCCTCATATGAAAGAGGCAATTCAGATAATTCTATGCACTTTGTCAGATAACTCGTGAGACGTGAAGAGAACTGCGGAAAAGTTACCGTGCTCTCTTTCCGGCTGTTTCTGAACATTTGCAGAAATTTTCGGGCGGTCATCTCAAACCGCTCTAGCAAGGCCTTCTTCAGCATGTGGTAATCATGTTGATTCGGTCCCAGCTTTGTGTATACATCATAAGCATTGCCTTTCAGTGACGTTGAGAGTTTAAGTGCCCAGCGGGTACTCTCTAACCCATACAAATAAGCGAGCCTCTCGAATTTTTCTAGATAGCTGTCAATTTTTTCGTTAGGGCTAGGAAAAGATTCCAAAGCAAAAGACATCGCCGTTAGTTGGGCAGATTGAGTGCTAGAGAGATCCATTGACTGAGACTGGGGCAAAGACGGCTCTCCGTTATTCGAAGTAGAAGCGCCCCGACTCTCTAAAGCCTTAAGCGCCAGTTCGTGCTGTCTTTCTCTCTCTCTCTTTCCATGCGAGCTTCTATCTCTGCCTCAATTTTCTTCTGTTCCAATAGGCGTTCTTCCGCTTCTTTCCTATCTGCCCTCTCCTGTGATTCTCTGCTCTCGCTTTCTCTCCCTTCCTCTCAGCTTCTGCTCTTTACTTCTCTTCCTTCCTCTCAGTTTCTGCTCTTTCCTTCTCTTCCTTCCTCTCAGTTTCTGCTCTTTCCTTCTCTTCCTTCCTCTCAGCTTCTGCTCTCCGTTGCTCCGCGTCATATATTTCCAGTTCCTGGTTGACAAAGGCGTTTGCAGCTTCTGCTTCTAATCCTGCCTCTTTCGCTTCCAGCCTCAAGATGGACCTCATCTTTATCCTCTCTGCCATTGTCAAAGAATAAGATGTAGTATGACTAGAGAACTAGTAAGAAGAAACGAGAAGGGGAAGAAACTCGGAACCGCTACGAGAAAAACCAAATTAAAAATTTACTTGAGTTACCTCCTACCTTATAATGTGTTAACTTATCGCTTGTATTATTTTCTGTCAATTAAGATTCTAAACGCAAGCGACTTATGCCACTTAAAATGGTAAGTTACACTGGAAAGATTTACTTATACTAAAAGTAGAGAAAAATTTTATGAAAACAATTTAAAAGGGAAAGAAATTTTTCCCCTGAAATTTTAATTCTCCGCTATCAAACTCCGCCCTCTGAAGTCAATTAAAGAGTAGAGACAATGTTAACTAGATTTTTAAAAAAAATTAGAACAAGCGTCTTTAGCTTTGCTCAGCTCTTCTAACTTCAAAAACCTTTTGTGACTGAAGACAATCACGCAAACAAAAATATAACAAAATTTCAATTTTCTCTGCCAGAGAATACAAAGGTGACAAATATTTTATTATCACTAACTTCCTGCTCCTGTGGAAAGAACAAACCTGTAATAATTATTGTGTGGTCGGCCCAATATACTAAAAGGCTTTGTCTAGGGGAAGTAATTACTTTTTTAAGATTATACCCTACTTCACAAAGACAATCAACAACACTCTATTTAAACTAGGCTCAGAATCTCGGACGAGCTAACCATTTATCGTCGTAATTTTATCATTAGAGTGTAGAATGATAGTGAAGGCTCTGTGAGAATAAGGATTTAGGAAAGTGAGGTAATAGATTCACAAGTGCTGGGAAGAGTAAGGACGGTATTGTTTTACGACAATAATTGTCTCTCAAAAACTACTCCTACCACTCTTCTGAACAAACAATTGTTTGTCAGTTCCAGTCACTCAGGCGCACACACCGATTTGGTGATTCTGACACACAACGTACATGAATCACGACTACGATCACGAATATGGGAAATGGTGAGTTTGGCCAGCCGACACAAAATGCTAAGTAAAGTTTTAATACCTTTATTATCATAAAAATCAAGTCATAAATAATTATCAATTTACATGAAGAAATCAAAGGTTACAAAATACACAAATGACAAGGGGAGGGGTTTTTGAGGAGAAGTATCCAATACACCTTTCCCGCTTGTATTTACTAACAGAAAAGACCCGGTCCCAAAGATAGGATTGGGGGGTGATGATCAGAGATAGGCAATTTAACCCAACGGTAAATTTATTACTCTGAGAAAAGGGGGTTACAATAATAAGGGGGTAGAGGAAAAGCTAGGGTTCTCAAATGTTTCCCTTTACAAAAAAACAAACAGATGTTTAGGAGGGGACAGTGAACAAATTAAGAAAATCCCACTTAACGAATTAATTCAAGGAATACAGAAAAAAGGAGGTTTCCAGGTAACTAATAAAATGGGTGCAGAATAAATCTCCTTTCATTCATGCATGCTCGGATGGCGAACACTTACAGGTACTCACACAAACTTACCGATTTCGTAATCAGGCACTCCGTGGAAATTATACAGAAACAGCACTAAACATCTGACTTAGGTAAAATGTTTGTCTCCGGTGTACAGCCCCAGATTTAGCGGGTGAACAAGGTTATATAGGGTCCCGAAATCGCTGGACGTTGGAGTTTAATGTACTGTTTATGTAAAAAGGTCCAAGGAAAGGCACGGTCGTAGGCACATGTGGTGATACTAGTGGGGTCACTTAGATTCGCCGCTGGTGGTAAAACTTAGGCGCACTGTCACAGGCGAGGCACTGAGGTATATTTTCTTCAGGGGGTGGTAAAATCCAATGAATATGCTTGACTGACAGTGTAAGTTAAATCTATGTTCTTTCTCATCAATTGAGTAATAAGTAAAATGATTGCGACTGGCAACTGTTCATCTCCAGTTTAACTTATTCAAAAAAAAACTTTAAGAAGTTGGATTTTAAAAGTCTTTGGGTGTGCTTTGTTTCTGAAAAACTTCAGGTAGCTGAATCTCACAGGATCGCCACAAAGATTACATTTTAAAATGGTTATAAGTTGCTGGAGTTTTCGACTGATTTGGCAGGGCTCAGTGTATAATTAATTAATTGCTGGGACGCAAGGTCGAAAGATCAATTCGTCTGCACAGAAAAGAATTTCACTCCAATAGCCAACAATTTAGATGAAATATAGCAGGAATTTAACTATATGCTAGTGAATCTTAAAATTCAGTCAGACCGAATGATAAAGTTGCCCTTTTCAGATTGTGTATATATCTAACGGGAATGTAAGTTAAATGGGTCGTGTGAAAATTTCGCGCCTCTTCAGATCCCAGGGAAAGTCGAAGTTATTTAGCCGCCATGCTAACCGCGATGGCCCGACTGGCTTCCGATCTTCGTTCGTCTCAGGCTGCTCGCACGAGGATGTGAAATTTCTGCGAGACTAGCCTCGTTCGCGGTGAGTTTCCTGATTCCTCAGATCGTATCCGCTACGCTGAGCTTTCCGTCTCTCCCGTTCCATAGTCTTTCGGATAAGTCTGCCGGTTGCCACAGAGGTGCAAAGTCTGCAAGAAGCTTTCTTCTGACCACTCGTATCCGTCTTGCGAACGATTCAGTGTTCGCACGGAGATGCTAAATTTCTGCTTCTCTGTTCTGGGGATCGTCTTTGACTGCTTTGATCATAGCCGCTACTCTTCGTTGATGAAAAGTTACAACAATACTGATGTTCAGGGGTTCTAATGTTATGAAAAGCTAAAGTCCCTTTAATCATCCATCGAATCAGGGAAAATTCACTTGTCAAACTAGACGTACGTCACACTCGGCAAAACGGTCTGCTTCCATATTTCAAAATGACAGATAACCTCATTGCTTGCGTTGGTATACTGGGTCTGATGGCAGCACTGCACATCAACTACAAAAACGACGATTAGAGGCTGTTCACTGATTCGTCCAAGTTGAGCTTAAAAGCTGTGCTGCTCTATAATGGTAACATTTTACCACAAGATCTTGGTCCCTCCTCTCCACATCAAACTTGGACTAATGACGAATTTTATAAAGGCCATGGATCGAAATGGGGCAGGATTTTTATACCTTCTGATAAATTTCCCAGAATTAGTGAGGCCAAAATCAAGGACGGTGTATTTGTCGGTTCACAGATACGTCAGCTCTTCAGAGATCAGCGTTTTGATGATATCCTCACAAGTGATGAAAAGTTAGCTTGAAATGCTTTCCAGCAAGTGGTCACAAACTTTATAGGAAACAATAAGGCTGACAATTACCAGGAGCTTGTAGAAACCCTCTTGCAGCGCTACGAGAGACTAGGGTGCAACATGTCCTTGAAATTACACTTTTTACACTCTTATCTGGATTTCTTCCCTGCTAACTGCGGTGCTGTCAGTGACGAGCATGGGGAACGATTTCATGAGGACATTACTACCATCGAAAAAAGGTACCAAGGGAAATGGAATGCAGCAATGCTAGCAGACTATTGTTGGAACCTTGTGAGAGATGCTCCATTACAAGCGACAGGCAAAAAAGCGTCGCTGTGAATCATTTCCGCTATGAGCATTATTATCAGATGGTATGTATTTGTATATACAAATGTGTAAAACTTGTTTTACAGATATTTAAAAAACTAGAGCTAATCTGGTGTTTTAACGGCCATTTTCATATTCAGCAGCCCAAACAACATAAAGGTAACTTCGTTTAATCTCAGATACACACAAACAGTCAAAATTTGTTGTCCAGTGTAATCTCCACTCATTATGTATTTGAAAAGTGTGGGATTGAAGGAATTTGGACTAAGCTTGTTTATTTATGTCGTGTGGAAGATTATTCCACATATGAGCAGCAGAAAAAGCTAAACTATTCTTGAATTAGTCGAGCCTAGGCTTGAGCATGTGTAATTTGTTTAAGTGTTGGCTGCGTCTTCCATTGTATTTTAAAATAGGCCACAGATACGCTGGAGCAATATGTGATAGGATTTTTTGAATAGATTTGGCTTTGTTGAAGAGTAAGTGTATTCTTAGGGGCAATATGTTAAGATATTTATATGGGTCTGCACACTGTATGAGGTTTTGGTCTGAAACTAGGCGCACTGCTCGTTTTTGTAATGAGTAGAGTCTTTTATTGTGGAACAATAATCTAGATGTGTTTGTATTTGGGATGTATAGAACATTTTTCCCGTCTCCTTATCTATGAAATGTTTGATGTTAGCTAACCGGTAAACTTTATGTGCCGTTTGTTTGGTCAGTGCTTATACATGCGAATTCCAACTTAAATGTTGGTCAATAATTATTAGTCCCAGTGTTTTATTTTCATTTACATTTTCAATTAGTAAGGTACCAATATAGAGTTGAAGTGTTGCTTTCTGTGAGTTTTGTAATTTTTGTCTAGTTGATATTATCATCGAGGAAGTTGAGGGGAACTGCGGTAAGACGTGGAATACAATGGATGGGTCCTCTTCTATTTCCAGTCCTCACTTTTATCACGTTGGGTAGTTTATTGTCCGGTTTCGTTTTTTAGTTTCTTAGTATGCATTGTGTACATCCGGCGGCGGAAGTCACTTTCTGTTCAGCCACGCGGTCATCAACAGACAGCGATTTTGATAGAATTTCGGTTCTTGCCTTCAGGGAAGTACCCAGTTTTTATTTTATTTAGTTTTTATGTGTCCTATCTAGCCTTCACTTTCTTTCGTTTCCTGACGAAGGCCTTGTGGCCGTAACGTAGACT
The DNA here is from genome assembly GCA_024509875.1 of Oreohelix idahoensis. Classification (NCBI taxonomy): domain Eukaryota; kingdom Metazoa; phylum Mollusca; class Gastropoda; order Stylommatophora; family Oreohelicidae; genus Oreohelix; species Oreohelix idahoensis. The sequence continues at coordinate 239,102 of JAMPIV010011609.1, forward strand.
ATTTTCTTTGTCTTTTGTCCTCGTAAGACGAATCACCTTTTTTCGATTTTTTTTCAAACCCATCCATTGTATTCCACGTCTTACCGCAGTTCCCCTCAACTTCCTCGATTATATATATATATTTTTTGACTGCACCGTATCTCTGTTATCTCGTATCTCTATCTACCTATCCTGCTTATCTCCCTGATCCTATCCTATCGCCTTTTCTCAGTATTTTATATCCTATTCACCTATTTATTTTCGTATTTCCCTATTCTTCCTTCATACCTTATATTACCGCAATCTACCCTATTTATTTATTGTTTCAGCGTTTTATATTTTATTTATTTCATATCTTACGTTTTTTATTTTCTGGACGTTTTACTTTTCCCCACTATGCCCTCTCTGAAATATTTTATCAACTCTCTCCGTGTGTCGGTTACCACCAGCTTTAGCTCCCTACCTCCTGATATATCCCGTGTCGCCATTGACTTTGCGTTCGTTACTTTCAAGAAAACTAGATTCACCTCTCATCTCCACTTTATTCACACCTGCCTCCACCACAAAATTCTTCCTAATGGATTTTCTTCCAATTTTCATCCATCTGCTGGTACACTCAATCCTAGGAAACAACGTCTCCTACAACGAATTGAGACCAGATGTGGCTTTCAACGTATGCGCGTAGTGGCCGCCAGTCACTCCCGCCTTTCATCAGACCTCAGTGCCCAACAGACCCAGCTTCTGCTTCGCTTACGTTGTCTCACCTCCAACAACTTCCCTTTCTATTCTATGATACGCACCACTATCCACACACTGAACCGGCAGCTGCATGAGTTCCTTTCCACGTCTAAACACCATAAACTATCCCGTCTCATCCCTACCCCCAAAGCTACTCATCCATCCTCCACTCCATCATGCACTCAGGTAGTCTGCATCCCCCCAGATCTACCCCTCTCTGAGGGAGAGCGCTCTGTTCTTAGTAAGGGCTTAAAATTTGTTCCTCTTCGTCCGACCCTAGACCAATACAATCTCCTCCAGGATGTTCATCGGTTTCACCGTCGCATGAGGCTGAAGCTCCATTTTAGAGAGAAAGACAGCACTCCGCAGTCTCAGGCTGAATCCGACATCTTCGCACGCTTTTCTGACTCTACTAAACCTCCCTTTACACCTAAACCTGGAGCCTCTCATGCCCTGGACCTGTATATCAAGACACCATCCATGACATTCAGCAGCTCCGCCCTCGTAGATTGCATTATTCCAATCTCACTTCGGCAGAGTCTAGTGCTCTCTCCCTTCTTCGCCGTAGAGACGACATTGTCATCAAACCGGCTGACAAGGGAGGAGCCATTGTCGTCTGGCAGAAGGACTTGTACCTAAGTGAAGGTAAATACCAGTTGACCAATGGCTCTTTTTACAGGTCCAGGTCCAGCGATGCGACTGTCTCTAACAATCGCATTGTACACAACACTATTAAACAGCTTATCACTAGTAATGATCTTCCTCCCGAAGCATCTCATCTTAGGATTCATGACAGCTCTTTGGGCAAGCCTGTATTCTACATGCTCCCCAAAATTCACAAGATCGAAAACCCTGGAAGACCTATTGTCTCAGCTTAAAATAAAAAAGGGAAGTCACTTTCTGTTCAGCCACGCGGTCATCAACAGACAGCGATTTTGATAGAATTTCGGTTCTTGCCTTCAGGGAAGTACCCAGTTTTTATTTTATTTAGTTTTTATGTGTCCTATCTAGCCTTCACTTTCTTTCCTTTCCTGACGAAGGCCTTGTGGCCGTAACGTAGACTATTTTCTTTGTCTTTTGTCCTCGTAAGACGAATCACCTTTTTTCGATTTTTTTTTCAAACCCATCCATTGATATTATCATACATTTTGTTTTAATGATATTTATTTGCTTGCGATTTTCGTTGCTCCACTTAATAAGATTGTCCGTATCGATTTGTAATAATATTTCGAGTGTGCTGCAACTTTTATCACTAGTGTAAATGGTAGAGTCATTGGCAAATAGGTCCCAGGATGAGTGCTTGATGTGTAGTGGAAGGTCATTTATGTATATGGAAAAAAGTTGAGGACCAAGAATAGTGCTTTGAGGAACACCAATGTCAATAATAGTTGGACTTGACAAGAGTTATTGTAAGACACTACTTGCTGTCTGTCGGACAAGAATGATTTAAATAATTTAACTAGTTTCAAGTTAACTTTCATTGTTTCTAATTTTCTTATTAAAACAGCATGATCTAACATATCACATGCTTTCCTAAAGTCTACAAAGATTGCTCCACATATGTTATCGTTATTGATGTTTAGGTGCAAGTTGTCTATCATCTTAGTTAGAGATGTGTGACATGAATGCTTTTGTCTAAACCCCGACTGACTGTCAGTTCGCAAGTCGCTGCTAACTAGGTACTGTAGTGTTGTTTTATGCATGTGTTTATCTAGTGGTTTAGAAAGCAATAGAGAAATTGGTCTATAGTTGCAGAGGTTACTGGTATATGATAAACCAGGTTTGAAGAGGGGAAATAGTTTGGCGATCTTAAAGGCCGAAGGAAAATAACTGTAAGGGATACACTGATTACACTGGACAACAAATTTTGACTTTTTGTGTGTATCTGAGATTAAACCAAGTTACCTTTATGTTGTTTTGGCTGCTGAATATGAAAATTTCCGTTAAGACACCAGATTAGTTCTAGTTTTTTAAATATCTATAAAACAAGTTTTACTCATTAGCAGATACATCATCATCATAACCCTCCACTCCCAAAGGAGCATAGGCCTTCAACAAACACATGCCAAGTCCACTTGTCACGTGCCATTATCTCAAGTTCTTTCCACGTTCTCCTCATCATTTTCACCTCTGTTTCCAGCTCTCTTCTCCATGTGCTTCTTGGTCTACCTCTGCCTCTCTTGCCCTAGGGGTTCCAGAACAAGGACTGCCTTGTAATGCTATCAACAGGTTTCCTCAGTGTGTGTCCTATCCATCGCCATCGTCTTCTTCTCATCTCTTGTTCCACTGGCACTTGTCTAGTTCTTGTCATCAGTTCCACGTTGGTAACCTTGTCATACCATTTTAATCCCTCTATTCTACGCAAGCACTCATTTATGAAAGTCTGTAGCTTTTTGATTGTTGTCTTTGTTGTTCTCCATGTCTCAGAGCCATACAATAGGACTGACTTCACATTTGAGTTGGAGATTCTTATTTTCGTGTTGGATCCGATTTCTCTTGATCTCCATATATTTCCCAATGCAATGAAAGCTCCTCTTGCCTTTTGTATTCTTATTTTGATATCGCTGTCTGTCCCTCCAACTTTGTCTATATTACTGCCAAGATATGTGTATGATTCTACATCTTGTATTGGTGTTTCTTCAGGTTCAACCCTGTTATTATTACCTGCATTTATTCTCATTACTTTTGTCTTTTCCCTGTGTATTTTCAGACCCGATTGCTGTGACCTCTCATCGAGTGTTTTCAATTTGTCCTGCATCTGATTACGGTTATGGGACAGAAGAGCCAAGTCATTAGCAAAATCCAGATCATCCAACTGCTTAGTCAGAGTCCACTGGATTCCATTTCTGTTGTGTGTTGTCGATGATCTCATAACCCAGTCTATTGCTAGTAAGAAAAGAAATGGAGACAAGAGGCATCCCTGTCGCACTCCTGTTCTTATCCCAAACGGTTCTGTAAGCTGTCTTTCGTGGAGAACTCTGCATGTCATGTCTTCATATGTTTTCTTTATTAAATTAATGATCTTCAGGGGAACTCCATAATGCCTCATCAATTTCCAAAGTAATTCTCTGTCTACACTGTCAAATGCCTTTTCGTAGTCCACAAATCCGATGTATAGTGGTGAATTTCATTCCAGACTTTGTTCAACTATTATTCTCAAAGTGGCTATCTGGTCTGAACATGATCAGTTTTGTCGAAAACCTGCTTGTTCATCTCTCAGTTTCTTGTCTATGGACTCTTTTAATCTCTCAAGGATAATCCTGTTTAATACTTTTCCTGGCACTGATAGTAACATTATTCCTCTATAATTTGTGCACTCTTGTAAATTTCCCTTCTTGGGCAACTTAACCAGATATCCTTCCTTCCATTCTGCTGGTATCTCTCCCTTTTCCCAGACTTTACCAAGTAATTTATATAACATCTCTGTAGCCGTATCGATATCTGCTTTTATGGCCTCTGCTGGAATGCCATCAGGTCCAGCCGCTTTTCCATCTCTTAGAAGCTTTATGGCTTTCTTTATTTCTTCCTTCGTTGGTCTTTCACCGTTAATTTGTAGCTCTTCTTCTGCTGGCTGGATGTCTGGGGGTTTTGTGGAGCTGGTCTATTGAGAAGGGCACCAAAATATTCTGCCCACCTCTTCATTTGCTCTTGTATATTGCTGAGCAGTTTCCCATTCTTGTCTTTTATGAGGCAACTTGTTAGCTTGTTTTTCACTGTTAGCTTCTTTGTGTTGCTATACAGTTCTCTCATATTTCCTTTGGCTACAGCATCTTCTGCCTCTTTTGCCAACTCCACAATATACTTCCTCTTGTCCCTTTTGATACTTCTTTTGACTTCTTTGTTAGTTTCTGTGTACACTTCTTGAGCCTTGGCTTTGGAACTTGTGGTTTTCTTGTGTTTAAATCTGCTTTCTTGTTTTTTCTGTCTTTTATCTTATTGATGGTTTCTGTTGTTATCCATGATTCTTGTTGTCTTTCCCTTTTCCCCAGTATTTCTTCATATGTCTCAGTCCATATCGTTTTGACCTGCTGCCAATAGTTCTCTGTATTCTCTACTTCTTCCAGCTGTTGGAGCACTTGGAATTTGTTGGATACTGTGACCGCAAATTTGTCTCTTGTTTCTTGATTTCTTAGATGTCCTACATTAAATTGTTGTCTATAATTTTGCATTGTTGCATATCTCCTGAGTTTCATTTTTACTTTGGCTATCAGAAGGTGGTGATCTGATGCCACATCTGCTCTTCTATATACCTTTACATCCTGCAATGATGATCTAAACTTCTTGTTTATGCATATATGATCAATCTGATTTTCTGTTTTTATGGTCTGGTGATATCCATGTTGCCTTGTGTATTCTCTTATGTGGAAACTTGCTTCCTCCTATAGCCAGTTGATTTGAAGCACAGAAGTTTGAGAATAGTTCCCCATTTTCATTCATTATTCCTAGCCCATGTTTTCCCGTGACTTCTTCAAATCCAGTATATACTGTACCTATCTTTGCATTCATGTCACCCATCAAAATTGTGATGTCTCTTCTTTTAACTTTATCCATAATTTCCTGTAGTCTAGTATAAAATGCTTCTGTCACCGACTCTTCTTTGTCATTAGTTGGTGCATAACATTGGATGACATTTACATGTATTTTCTTTTTAGCTGTTTTAAAAGTGGCTGTTATTATTCTAGGTCCAACAGCTTCCCATTCAATGAGTGCTTTCTGTGCTTCTTTAGATAACATAAGAGCTACCCCTTCACTGTGGTGTGAACTTTCGTCTTCATGTCCTGAGGAACAGCGCCAATTCACATGTGATGAGTTTCTTCTTGTCTACCCCTTCCACTTTGTTTCACACATTCCCAGAACCTCGATTTTATATTCCCTCATTTCTGCTGCTACTTGTGCCACTTTCCCTTGTTCGTTTAATGTCCGAACATTCCAGGTGCCAAATCTGGAAGTTCTCCTAGAAGAAAGAAGGTTAGTCAGCAACACAGATTCCTTTCGGCTTACTCTGTGTTACATCATACGCCTCCCTGCGAGAGGACCTTCCCCTGTCTTGGATGGCTGTGTTTTATTTTCCTTATTTGACTTGTCCATATTTGTTAAAGTTTTTTGTTGTTTAAATTTTTTACAGGATGGGGAAACCAGCCCCATGCCCAACCCTCCTTTGTCGCTTTCTACGACATGCATGGAAGGGAACAGTGTTACTATTCTTTGCTCCCCTTTCGGGCCCCGGTAACACACCATACCACATGATAATAATGCTCATAGCGGAAATGTTTCACAGAGACCCCTTTTTGCCTGTAGCTTGTAATGAGTTTCTGGAGCATCTCTCACAAGGGTCCAACAATAGTCTGCTAGAATTGCTGCATTCCATTACCCTTTGGTACCTTTCTTCGAGGGTAGTAATGTCCTGATGAAATCGTTCCCCATGCTCGTCGATGACAGCACCGCAGTTACAGGGAAGAAATCCAGATGAGAGTGTAAAAAGTGTAATTTCAAAGACATGTTGCACCCTAGTCTCTCGTAGCGCTTCAAGAAGGTTTCTACAAGCTCCTGGTAATTGTCAGCCTTATTGTTTCCTAGAAAGTTTGTGGCTACTTGCTGGAAAGCATTCCAAGCTAACTTTTCATCACCTATGAGGATATCCTCAAAACGCTATCTCGGAAGAGCTGACGTATCTGTGGACCGACAAATATACCTTCCTTGATTTTGGCCTCACTAAGTCTTGGAAGTTTATCACCAAGGTATTAAACTCCTGCTCCATTTCGATCCATGGCCTTTACAAAATTCTTCATTAGTCCAAGTTTGATGTGGAAAGGAGGGAGCAAGATCCTGTGGGATTCTACAAGTGGTTCGTTAAGTACATTCTTTTTCCCCCGGTTCAAGTGATTGTCGTTGGCGCCAATCCTTTTTTCTTGTAGTGGGAAGTCCTGGCACGGCTGTCCCACATACAGGAAACATCAAAACTTTGTGTAACCCTGCTGTAGCCCCATTAAGATCGCAATGACCTTCAAGGCATCACAAATCTGCCACTTATACTTGTCATACTTGATAGTGTGTAACAGTTGTTTCATGTTGTTGTTCGTTTCTTTCATGTGGACTGCATACCAGAGTGGAACAGATGGTAAAACGTTACCATTATGGAGCAGCAAAGCTTTTAAGCTCAACTTACGCGAATCAGTGAACAGCCTCAAATCGCCGTCTTTGTAGTTGATGTGTAGTGCTGCCATCAGACCCACTACATCAATGCAAGCAATGAGGTTATCTGTCATTTTGAAATATGGAAGCAGAACTTTTTTGCCGAGCACGAAACACAGACACATGCACATTTTCTTCTAGAAGATTCCATTGCTGCAGCCTGAACCCCAACAGCCCTGCTTTATTTCTTGGCAATTCCAGATCTCTCACTAGATCATTCAATTCACTCTGGGTAATTTTATGTGGCTGTGCAGACTCTTCAATAGGCGCGAAATCAGGATCTCTTGGTGTAGATGCTTTCACAGGTGACGGATGTCCACTGGTCTTATTATCTTCTTCATCATCCAGAGTATAGGATTCTGGTGGGTCCAGAACAGGAAGTCCTTCCCCATGAGGAACTGGCCGCGTAGTAGAGGGAATATTCGGATAGGTCACAGGCCGATTTTTCTTCTTAGAAGTATCATGTCCAATTGGAGGAGTCATGCAAAAGTAACAATCATTAAGATGGTTTGTCGGTTCCCTCCACACCATTGGAACTGCAAAATGCGCAAGGCTATAGAAAAGAGACAGTCTAGGTCATTCGCGCCGGGAAGGTGAAGCCAACAGCCTACTGGAGCTAATTCGCGATTTTTAAGTTCATATTTGTGATCAGCATGTCCAAATGTGATTTTATTTTATTGTATTTTATTTTGTTATTTGATTATTTAAGTAATATTTAAGATACAAGTAAGAATAAATGGATTCAGTATGGAAGAAGAGAGAAAGGAAGGGCAGAATGTTAGACGGGCCTGCTTGCCCAATTCAAAACCCTTTGAAAATAAAGTTCGTTCGTTCGTTCTTTCTGTTAGTCTAAAATTGTTTCTTTATGCTTTTGTCTTTCTCATTCTTCCCAAGTTGATATAAATGTAACTTTAATTTCCATTTTATTTATTCATGCCACTCTGTAATTTTACTTATTATTTGTACCTGCATTGTGGAATCCCGTGGAATCTCTGCCCACACAAAGAAAACCCTCCCCCCAGGCATGTCACAGGAGAAGTAGTGCATAGAACTGCCAACCTCATCACTGTCAAATAAATTGTCACATAAACTAATGCTGCTAAACCACATGAATGTTTAGGTTAAGGCTTCCTGCAAGTTGACAGACCACAGTGGTGGTTCAATGCATCAAAGGTGTGAAAGGAAATTGTTAATAATGTGTTTCTTTCTCATCTCTTTAACCAATATCTGTTTCCGCCTGATGCGTTGTAAATACCACATTCTAGCTTTTCTCACTGCAGCATATCTCTATCGCTCCTGTCATGATATACATGATATACATGTGTGTGGGCGAAGAATGGTGTAAAATGTTTAATAATTGACTTGTTTACATGTGTGTGTGAAGAATGGCGTAAAATGTTTAGTGTGCACTATTATTATTAAAGTACGCAAGCTTGACGTGTTACATATTAACTTCACTGTAAGTAGCATGTAGCGTGACTGAAGAGTATTCAGGGGCGTACAAGTATGAATTGAGGTTTATTAGCGCCTGTGAAAAGCGTGCGGAGTGAACGTAGTGAGCATACTTGGTAGAGAGAATACTGAGACGCTTTAGGGAATTCTATGGCCATCCGTCGTCGGAGACGATTTGTATCTTGTAGATCTGTGAATAGTGTCTGTGACTTTTGATTATTATATAGTGTATTTGACGCGATGATGTTCCGCGTAATGTGTATCTACAAGGCGTTATACATTATTGCTTACCACCGCGTTGTGCCCTTTTCCGCTCTTGGAAGTGGATGGATTAATAGGCGCGTCGTTTTCCCGTGCCAGGAAGAGGCATATGGTAAGACCATTATATACTAATTGAATGCGCGTTGTTTGCTTTACCGCGTCAAGGATAGGTCTATGTTATAAGACCCTGGCTGTTCCAGTATTTGGAAGCCTAACAGGAGCTTTGGTAAAAGCCTGCATATTAGATGCAAGTTGTGATTATCACGTACTGTAAAGTTATGGATGAACTTGGATGCCTGGTGATCAGACGAGAGAGGTATATGTGCAAGGGGTGAATGCCGCACTTACATTGGATGCAGTTGCTGCCTGTACTTTAGAATGACTATACCACATATTCTTTTGATGCAAGTATTGTCTGCTATTGTTACTGATGTCCAGGACTATGCTGTGAAGATTATATGTATGGAACTGTGACCCAGATGTCTGTCAAGTTATTTATTTGTGTATGTACTGTCTTGAGTGAGACTGTCCATCCAATTTATACACCAAATATTAGACAGTAAGATGCACTACAAAATCTACCCCGTGATATTTATTTGGAGGGTCGTACTAGCACGTTATACTGGGGAAGAAGTTTCGTGACAGCTCCCACATATAGTTGTATCTAGCATCTCCGTTTCTATACGGCTCATTGTTTTATCTTGTCCAAATATGCGTGTTTGTATATCATCTTTTCCATGTTATTTTCAATCTGATCACTTCTATTCATATTAATGCTCGTCCCTGGCTCCTATATCTATAGCTACGTTGTCTTTGATGTAGTCAGTCTATTCACATGCCCTTCTATTTACATATCTCTCTAATCGGCTGTATTATATGAGGTGTCGAGCGCAGAATTTCAGTTGCTAGCGCGCAGTGGCTTCACGCCTTGTCGGCTTCGCGATGTGTGTCAGTGTCTGTCCCTAGTCGTGGTGTGCTGCGGAGCGACTGTAATAATTTGTCTTTACTTTGAATAAATGGGTGCTTTCACAATTGCCTCCGGCTGGCGGAATTGTGGAGTTTAAAGCTGCTAACAAGGTAGAATGGGTTCATTTTCTACACAAGACAACAGGAGGCTCTTGGGTGTCATGACTCAGGTGGGCCCGGCCCCCTTAGAGTGTAAAGGAGAATAATTGGCCGAAACACTTGTTCGACGGGGGGACGGCTTCTGATGATCAGATTGTCTCCTGTTGTATCGCTCTGTATAGAGTTTCCTATCATCTCTCATCTCATACTGTATTTCTATATTCCTTCTTCCCTCTTACCTACTTCGTCTAGTCATGTCTCAAGGAAGATTACAGGAAAATATTTATCGCTTGTCAAATGAAGGAATTATTTCTCTTAATTTTACGTATTACCTTTCTCGCCTTCTCGACATTTCACTAGAAGTTAACACAGCAAGACAATGACGCAAACAGTATAGACTATGAAATAAAATTTAAAAAAAAAAAAGAAGAGAGAAGCTGAGAAGTTTGATTTCGTGTTGGAAGAAAATTAAAGCACATGAAAGTTGGAGAGATAGTACAGGAGGAAAAGAAGGTAAAGCATTGAGAACATATGGAGAGAAAGCAGTATGACGGCGAGAAATTTGACAGAGAGGACAGTGAATGAAAAGAGAGAAAGAGAAGGAGATAAACAAATTTAACAAGAGAGTGGGAAAGAGACACAGAGATGACATTGATATATAGCGAGAAGAGTAAAAGAGAAAGAGAGGACAATAAAGTATATGGAGAAAAATGTGTGTGTGTGAGAGAGAGAGAGAGAGAGAGAGAGAGAGAGAGAGAGAGATAATGAGAAAGTAGATAAAAATAGACAGTTAGACATAGTAAGATATTTGAGATAAAGGTCCGACAGAAATAGTGAGAAGTTTTAGAGGAACAGAAGACAATGGGCTTTAGAGAAAAAGTTGCAAGATAGAGAAATGTGAGGCAAGTTGACTTGTTTAGAGAAGGAGAGGACAGGGAGGTATATTAAAGTAACTGAGAAAGAGGGAGGGCAGTGAGGTACAGGAAGGAAGTTGAGACAGCAGAGTATGTGGAACAGAATGAAGAATAAGGAAACATAACAAAGTGGGTTATAAAAAAATAACTGTGAAGAAGAGGATGAAGAATGAGGAAACATAATAAAGTGAGTATAAAAAAAACTGTGAAGAAGAGGATGAAGAATGAGGAAACATAATAAAGTGAGTATAAAAAAAACTGTGAGGAACAGAATAAAGAGTGAAGGACAGAAAGAGTGAGAGGGGGTAAATAAGAAAGAGAATAACATGAGTAACAGAAGGAATTATTACTGTCATGAAAGTTGTGAATGCAGTAAGGACCTTAATGTTCTTGTTGCTGTAATGTGTAATGACATGTTGTGTGTTTTGCAAATATGAGCTCTCTGATAACGTTGTCGTTAAAAAATATAACCTTTTGATCACAAATTTAAAAATGCCATGTTAATGAAAACTAAGATGATATTGCTATTAATAGTAATGTTTATTATTGCCTCATAAATGTGGAAACAGACATAGAGTTTAATAACACACACTCTTATTTGTTGATTTAGACACAGATAGTTTAATAGGGTAGAAAAATGAGAAATTACCGTAATTGAGTTCCGTATTCGCTCCAATCTTTCCACAATGGACCAGGTTGTTGCACATCCAATCCAAGTTCCTTCCCGGCATAAACACACACGCCCCACTAGATCCAGGACACGTTGCTGTGGTGTATGTGGAAATGATGCAGCCATCTTCCTCGATTCTGCTGACACAATGACCCACGCTAACTTTTTTACACCATCCGTGGGGGTGGGACACTATTACCGTAAGAATGGGCTCAAGTGTAGCTTGCTCTACAGACAATTGTCTCTTCTCGTGCCCAGTCCAGATTGTCTTGTACTTATCAGCAACGACCTTGTATAGAAAATTCCTTTGTTTTACCATCTTATCAAGTCTGTATATCAGATCCTGGTCATGGGTCACATATTTCATCTCACACAAGTCGTTCTCCACGTCAGTCCACACATGTGACATACCACTAAGTGTGACGACACCGCTGCAGGCACGAGGTATACAACATCTATCAAAGAACAGATGACACTTGGTGTGTGCTGCCTCTAGGTCGTCGAAGACAACATGAGCCGCTGTGAGTATGTTGATGTGAGCAAACTGTGTTTTTGGTGTAGGAGAGTTCAGACATTCTTTACACTCACATGTTTTATTGTTGCTGTATGTGTTTGGGTATTTATCAACTTCACTAACCCATCCAGTCCCTAAACTCTTCATGTCACTACCCCTGTTCCTGTAGCCCGGGTAAGGCTTGTCACTACCAGGAACAGTCTCAGGTCTCCTCTCACTGACGTACTTGACTGACACGCGGACAGTTACATCTGACTGAGCTCGGATATACCTTACTAGAAAGTTGTCATGGTAAGCAGGTGGGAGATGGTCAATATTAAATTTATCTACAGGTAGAAACTCCCGGTGACTTGAATTCTTGGCACATTGTCTGCTAACATCTGCTTCTAATCCATGACTGGACTTACTTTCCAAGGGTCCTGGAAGATATTTACAGAAATAACCATCAACATAATATTATCTCTATAAATATCATGATCAAATAGTCACATGTAACATGTTGTAATACATTTTAGCAATAATCATCATTGTTGTCAGTGTTCAACTAATCGTCTTCGTCACTCTCTGTCTCTCTAATCTTCTATATCTTTCTCTGTATGTCAGTAGTATAATACGGTGTTTTCGGTTAGCATTCTGGAGGATGCGCGTGACTTTTATATAAGGAAAAATATTAGATCAATAATGGCGGTTAGTAAGTATGTGGTATTTTAAGTGTTGTTATGTTTCTTTATTCAGGTGTTACAATACATATATACAACATACATATATACAATATATATTTTACAACATAGATAAATATAAAAATCGGTAAGTTCGATCAGGTTGGTCAGGGGCGATAAGTAGGTAGGTTGTAGTTATTTATTGTCGTTAGCTGTTCGGGGGGTATTGATTTTGGCTGGCGGGGGTGATGACGCATGGGCGTGTGTTGGCATGTAGGTATTGATGAGGATATAGGGGTGAGAGAAAAAAAAAACCATGTAAGGTATCGTTAGTTGTTCGGTGTGGGTTTTAATGGAGAGTGCGGGTGGTATTGCTGTTGGTTTTGTGGGTTGGTGTGTAGCGGGGACCGCCGGAGTAAGACAATGTATAAACACACACATATATATATATATATATATATATATATATATATATATATATATATATATATATATATACATATATACAACATACACACATATATTTATACAACATAGAAAAGTATAACAAACCCTCGGTTTATAAATAGAATTATATATTTAATATCACAGTGTTTTGTTGCAGCTTCTGCCCAGAACAAATATATATAAACTGCTCAGGGTAGTAGAAGAAAAAGGACTATATGTCTAGGGGAGAGGTCGTAACATTGTCGTCGTGTACCTGTCTTTTTATGCAAAAATAGGACAGATAATTTATGTGTTGAGTGTACGTGTAGATGGCTGAATAGTGTCTCTTTAAACCTACATTTTTTTCCCTCGTGAATGTTGCGTGATGAGGACATCCAAAAATGTGTGTTTATCTAGTGTGTTGTTATGTTTCTTTATTCAGGTGTTACAACATATATACAACATATATATATATATATATATATATATATATATATATATATATATATATATATATATATATATATATCATCATCATCATCTCAACCCGTAAACCGTCGTGGGTCGTAGGGGTGCCATGGTGGAAGCATCAGCAGACAGGGTCCTCCACTGCTCTCTGTCCACAGCAATGCGTACAAGTGTGGAAAAACCGTGTCCTGCCCATTCTTTGATGTTATCAGCACATGATTTTCTTTGCCTTCCTCTTCTCCGTTTACCTTTGACTGTTCAATGGAGGATCGTTTCCGAAAGGGAGTCTTGACGAGTTACATGCCCAAACCAGGCAAGCTTTCGATATTTCACTACTGACAAAAGTGGTTCTTGGTGGCCTGCATAGGTGTTTATCTTCTCTCTAACATAGACATTTGTTTTGTGCTCTTTATAGCAAATGCGCAAAATTCTTCTATAACATTTATGCTCGAAAGCCTGAATCCTTCGCTCCGTATCTGCAGTGAGTGTCCAGCTCTCACACCCATATAAGAGAATAGATAATACAAGTGATTTGTATAATTTGATCTTCACAGGAAAACTGATGTTACTTTTCCAGATCACATTCAGTCTTGTCATGGCAGCTGAGGCCATCTCAAGTCTTGTCTTGATTTCTTTACTTGATCTTCCATCACTACATATAGTGGACCCGAGATATTTAAAGGTGTTAACTTCTTCTAACATTTGCCCATTTAACGTAATGTTGGTCGGAACATGTTTCTTATGGCTATTCACCAATATCTTGCTTTTTTCTATATTAATTTCCATCCCAAACGTTGTTGTTACTTTCTCCAGTCTAGAGGTAAGGTCTTGAAGTTCTGATTCTGTTCCAGCTATCAGATCAATATCATCAGCAAAACGTAGATTGCAAAGAGGTCGGCCTCCAATCGATATGGTTGTTATATATATATATATATATATATATATATATATATATATATATATATATATATATATATATATATATATATATATATATATATATATACTTGTATATACTCAAGACAAAAAGAACGCACATATTAATTGTTCTGATTTTCAGACAAATAAAATAAAAAAAAATCAAGTTTAAATCGTCTTTAAACACAACTTTAGCAATGCCAGACGATACAGCACGTGGACAATTTGTGCTGCGGTGAGTTGTTTACGGCGTAGATGAGCAAACGCTCAGAATAAAAATTCATTATAGTTCGTGCATTTCATGATTTTTCATGCACGACTTTTGGTTGTCCGTTGTTCACCCAATTCTCGATACAATGCACGTAGAACCCATACAAATTTAACACAGCAAAACGATGCCTAGACTGAATATTGACGAGAGTAATCAAGCAGTGGGAATGCTCAGAGGTGGAGCATCAGTTAGAGAAGTGTCCCAGGCATTTCAAGGTCACCATACCTCGATTTATCGTCTATTGCATCGAAACCAAACAACAGGGACCATCGCCGACCGACCCCGGTCTGGTACTCCACGCGTTACGACATACAGGTAAGACAGGGCCATTCGGCGCACTCATGAGCGAGACCCGCTGTAGCCACAGCCAAAATAACCATTGGAACTCGTGGCAACGCCATCAGTGGTCAAACCGTGCGCAGGAGATTAAGGAAAGCTCAGCTCATATGCCATAGACCCTACACCGGACAGATCCTCACAGCTAAACACCGGCAGGCACGAGTGGACTGGGCTCTCAACCGTGGCTATCTAGAGCGTCAAAGTTGGTGAGACGTGGTCTTTTCTGACGAAAGTCGGTTCTGCATCAACCACAACGACGGCCGAATTCGAATTTACAGACGACCAGGAGAACGATTCGAAGACAACTCTGTCATTGAACGAGATCGCTATGGTGGTCATCTGTGATTGTATGGGCTGCCATCAATTACAGATTCAGGTCCAGACTCATCTTTATCGACGGCACCTTAAGTGCCCAGCGGTATGTGGATGAAGTACTCAGACCCCACCTGCTTCAGCTGTTGGCAGCAAATGGAGGCGCCACCAGAATGGTGTTTCAACAGGACAATGCAAGGCCCCACTCCGCTCGTGTTACTCACAGATTTTTACAGCAGAATGAAGTTCGAGTTATGCAGTGGCCTGCCGTTTCACCTGACCTAAAGTGTATCGAACATCTTTGGGACGTGTTGGGACGACATGTGCAACGACAGGCCCCTCATAATCAACGGCAGCTGAGAGACGCTCTACAGAGAACTTGGAATGCCATCCCGATGAAAACCATTCAATACTTGGTGAGGTCGATGCCTAATCGTCTTCAAGAATGTGCCAGAGCTATAGGGAGGACACACCCGATATTAAGAAATTCACGCTGTGGTTTAAAAGTGCAGATGAATATTTTGTTGGTACTTCAGAATATGCAGAAGTGCGCTCTCATTGGGGGCAATAATTGTGAGTATTGATTTGAAAACGTTAATAAACATTCAGACACTTCATGTGCGCAAATTTCATTATTTTAAGTTTGTTGCTTATATTTGAAAATAACATTTTATGCCATGTGCGTTTCTTTTTATCTTATATATATATATATATATATATATATATATATATATATATATATATATATATATATATATATATATATGGTGGATTTAGATGTTATGAAATGTTGTTGTTATGTATTTATATTGTACTGAATGAGGTCAGCTGTGAAGGCCCCTGAGTATAACATTGTTTAGGGTGAATTCTCAGGGATCCTTTCTGCTGCCACCTTATAATCTCATTCAGACTTATTCTTGACTAGTGTATATGATGACTACGTCTAATGTCTAGGGTTATGAACATGTGGTGTGATGGTACTTTAATACTTAAACACACACACACAAACAAATATTAAATTATATGATCAAATGAACTAACACCGTGCTTTAAATTTTGGTATTAAACTATTTTTTACAATTTTATTTTGTCCTGAACCTAGTATTCTTCTGGTCAGGACTTTCAACTCAAAAGTAATCAATTTATATACATATAGATAATTCAATTAAACAAAAGAGACAATTTGTCCAAACATATATTTTACCAATCTAATAATGGTGTTAATAAATTTCTAATACTACTGTTAAACTAGCACTGGATGGTGGGTCGGGATTCTGTAATCACTCCCATGTCTCTATTTCACAACTTTTCATTTTAACTTCTGGGGTGGAAATAGTTTTTTTTATTTCAGTTAGGGAAACACTAATTCTCGTTGATGAACAGTCATGTGCCAGATTATATACTTATCTAGCACATGTAGTAGCTGTCAGTTGTCACTCCGGCCAACGACCACTGTTGTACTTGTCCAAAAGTAATAGGGTAGACAGCGTGTACACCTATCACTACTGGAATACAAATTCTTCTCAAATTCTTCACTCAGAAATCTGGCACCGGACTAGTGCCAGACAAAAACCCTGTAACATGAAATTATGTTTCCTTGTTTACATCCTGTTTAATCTACTATTTCCACAAATTATAATACATGAAAAATAAAAGACCTGGGTCAGATATAACTGACCAACCCAACTCATCCACATAACAAGGTGTACCTTTTTTTTCTCACATTCCTCTCCTCTAATGGCTGCTCTGCATCTGCAATATTATCATTAATCTCTTTTTTTTCCACACAATAAGTTGGGTGATATGTTTCCTCCTGACCACCTAAGAAAACATATGTATTCTACATCTCTGGTAGTTTGTTATAAGATAAATCAACCTCTAGGCCCTGCATAAGTCTGCTAGGGACCTAGTCTAAGTACTTACAGTCGTAATATTTGTCATCTGGCAAGATCTCTCACTCACATTTTTAAATAAAATATAAATAATTTCGGCCTTACCACGAATTCAATGAATAAACACAGGAACGATGACCATGGCACAGATTCAGCTTTGCTGCCGGCTTGACAATGAATTTGTTTAAGTATTTACTTTAGTTTTAGTTAAAATTCGTATTTTAGCACATCGTCCTGGCTAAGGGACAGTATCAGTTCAAATGGCGTCGAGCCGTCAAATTTTCCAGTAATATTAAATGTGTTGGCCAATGAGATCGGACGATTCCCAATTCTGACTTCAATTATAAAAGAAAGCCAAAATTACAGCCCAATTATCGTGTACCTCTGTCTGTCGGTCCGTCCGTCCGATCTTGGCGTTAGTTAAAAATAGACTTGCTTTTTGTCCTAACACATTTGCCTCTCACTCCTAAAGTTCCCCCCTTGGACTTTGACCCTACCTCTTCTGCTTCTTTTTAACAACGCGTGAAAAAAATTGTCACCGATAGTGAATGCAAACATGAGGGTCTGTTAGACTGACTGTACGAACCTATACAGTATTATGTCAATATCTCTACTATTATCTGGAGGAATTTGTATTTTAAAACATATTATTACTCAGGAGAAGATATTCTATTAAACTAAACAAGTTTTATGGCCATATTCCTTGTAATAAAGAATTCCATATATTTTCCATAATATTCGTAAATTTCTACTTTTCTATAAATACTCCAGCTTTCCCCCTCTCTCCCGTTGTTCAAACTGAAACCTCTAGTCTGTTACGTCATAAACTGTACTATTTGGCAGGCCATGCGCTGTCTGGGTGTTTGTACCGTTCCCACGATGTGATTATATTAAGCGGCATGCATGTGGCGTTTACACCTTTTTATTCAAACCTGCCCAACAATACTACGCGCGTTCGCTTACAAATTTGTGTTGTTTCAAACCAACACGTGTCAAAAGTATCATTCGTATGTCGCTCCTCTCTCACTCCCTCCAGATGAAAACTGGATTGATCGTGTCCCAATGCTCTAAATAGTTTCAAGAC
Source organism: Oreohelix idahoensis (assembly GCA_024509875.1). Lineage (NCBI taxonomy): Eukaryota > Metazoa > Mollusca > Gastropoda > Stylommatophora > Oreohelicidae > Oreohelix > Oreohelix idahoensis. The sequence goes on from JAMPIV010011609.1 coordinate 257,256, forward strand.
CGTTAGAGAAAAATGGTATTATTTATTCTTAGCTACTGTCTGCTAAAGTCCATACGATTGCTGGCGTGGTCGAAAACGAAACGTCACAACTCCAGTAATTTTTATTTTTACACTATTTTGACTATATAAATACTACAAATGGGATCGGTATATCAATGTATATCATCACACATCTCCCCACTTAAGAACATGGACTGATGCAAGTTCATAATGAGTGATACACACAGATCACATTTGTTCAATAGGCCTGTGAATACTCTGATTGTCGTCAACAGGATGCCTACTCAAGAAATCTGCACCCACATTTTGTGACCCGGGAACATATTCAATAGTGAATGAATAAGGCTGTATGAGCTACGACCACCTTAATAAACGAGCATTTTCATGCTTGGCCTGTGATAAGAATACGAGGGATTGATGATCCGTTTTGACCACAAATGTCCTACCTTAGAGATAGATCTGGAACATTTTTATAGCCCAGATTAGAGCTAGACATTCTTTTTCGCTTGTTGAGTAGTTTTGTTCCGCTTTCTTCAACTTGCGGCTAGCATAAGCGACTGAGTTCAGTTCCCCATTTGGTGAAGAGGACCTTTGTAACAAAGTGGCCCCCCAGGCCCACATTGCTTGCGTCCGTTCTTACCACGAATTCTTGAGTCAAATCAGGCAATTTTAAAATAGGCTTTCTAGTGAGTTTTTTCCTTTAACTCTTGGAAAGCCAATTCACACTGTGCATACCAAACATTTTTATCAGGATGTCCCTTACGGGTTAAATCAGTCAAAGGAGCACATATAGAGTTAAAATTTTTAATGCACTTTTGATAAAATCCACACAACGACACAAAAGATCGCACATCTTTTTTTTGTCTGTGGCCGCGGTGCTCTTTTAAATTTCTCCAGATTCTTGGGGTCGGTGGTCATGCTACCCTGATGTACGGTATATCCCAAGAATTCCAACTCTTTACATCCAATACAACATTTTGTTGGTCTAGCGGTCAAGTTAGCCTCTCTGAGTCTATCAAACAGCATAGCCAAAGAGTTAACGTGTTCCTCAAACGTTTCAGTAGCGATGAGGATATCATCCATAAAATTAGTGATGCAATTATTATTCAGTGGATCCAACAATTTTTGCATCATCCTTGAAAACACACTCCGAGCATTTTTCAACCCAAACGGCAACATGTTGAACTCATAATGTCCTTCCGATGTGCTAAAGGCTAAATAATGTCGAACCTCAGGCTTTACTGGAATTTGATAATAGCCTTTGCTAAGATCTACCTTAGAAAAATATTTTGCCTTGTTCAGCCTGGCAAATAGTTGAGTAGTGTCAGGTAACGGATCCACCTGATTTTCTGTGACAGCATTCAGTTTCCTGTAATCTATGCACAGACGATGTTCCCCAGAGGGTTTTCTCAGCAAAACCGCACTGGAGCAATAAGGAGATTCACTATGAGAAATAATCCCTTCTTTAAACAAATACTCTATCTCCTCTTTCAAAGCTTTCTCCTTAGCGAAAGGAATAGAATAGGCTCTCATACAGATGGGTGTTGGGTCTATTAACTTCAAATCGTATTCCAACAAATTGGTGTTCCCCGGCTTATCCGTTTACACGTCTGTATGTTCAATCAGCACCTTTTGAACCCGCTCCCTCTGATTTTTAGTCAGGTGCTTACTGACTTTCACCTGTGTCGGTGTTTCACATGGTTCCAGGGGGTACTCGTGAGAGGTGAGTGGTTCCTTTTTCATTTCCGTTGCGATAGCCAAGGTCAGTAAAGGTGTCCTTTCCTGGATTTGTTGACCAGATACTTCTTAAGAAGGTTCACATGATAGATTTTTTCTTTCCACTTCTTGTCAATTTTATAATTTGTTCTAGACACCTTCTCTAGAACTGTATATGGACCTTGCCATCCAATTTACAATTTCTTACTGCTGCCGGGTAATAGAAGAAGCACCTTCTCTCCCACAGCTAGTTCTCTATCCTTCGCTTTCTTATTAAAATATGCAGCATGTTTTTTCCTGGCTTGTCTGAGATTTTCATAAGCAAGTTTCCAGCCAGTTTTAAAACGAGTGGTCAGCTCGTTCACATATTGATATGATGAGGTAACAGTCTCTTCTGCCTTCTCATCTTTCCACGTCCTTAACAAGGCTTCCAATGGACCTTTGATTGGCCTCCCAAATAACAGGGTTGCCTACATATTTTTCATGGCACCGGCAATTTTCATGTAACTGGAAGTGTGGTGGTGGTTTTCTTTTCCTGGGGTTGTCTCCCCACGTTAATTTCCTTGTGAGAGATCTTCTCTCTCTTTTATCTCCCTCCAGTTCACATAATTCCGACCGAGGGATTGTCGGCTTATTCTGGGGTAGAATCACTCTTTGTACTCGCCGCATAGTGGCCATTCTAACACATTCAAGTGAAGACTGTGTGTGAAAAGGGGGTTCCCATTCCACTTTATCTACATTATTATATTTATTTTTCTCCTTATTTTCAGGCCTAAGTTTGCCCCGTGGCGTTTCTAGGTCCTGGTTATTATTTCCCCACTTGTGGGTGTTCCCTCATGAAATATCCCGCAGGCTTCTACAAAATTTTCAATGTCTATCATTACATCTGTCCAATAATATTTTTGAGAAACCTTTTGGCAGATGGTACCTACTTTCTCGTGGTCCCCATCTTTTCCAACATGTAAACTCCTTATTACGTCGGCCCTAAACATCTTGGGAAGTACCAGTTGTCCGTGACAATTTGAACGAGTTCCGGTCTTCCTATATAACAATTTGTTCTTCATATAGTAATCTCCTTTGCTTGGAGGTGTGTGACATTTTGGCAACTTTTTAAAACATAGCTTGAGTGATCTGTCCTCTGCCTGTGCCTTCCTCATCTCCTCTGGATGAGTATTAATAGGATTATCCTCCTCCTTCTTAGACTGTGATCTGGTCTGCACTGTTGCCATAATCACAGGTCTCTTGGGATTCCCCAAGAAGACATAACGACAGCCCAATATCAAAGGGTAGATGGGTTCGTCTATCACTGCTGCTCTGATTACTCCTTCCACATAGCGAGTTTTCACAGTTATCCTTGCGATGGGAAGTGTCATGAGTGGTATGTCCTTAGTCGCCCCTTGTATCTCCACTGATTCTGTGGTATACTGACCTGGGTTCACTAGGCTTGAACTCACGACAGAATCAAAATCTAAACCTGTATCATAAAGGCACCTTATGGTGACCCCGTGACATACAACATCCTCACAAACTGGGGGGTGATAAGGTTCCTGCTGTCCAGTAGGTTTGACCTTTAATCCATGGTTCCCGTTTTCATTGCAGCAAAGTTAGAAGGTTTCCTATTACAAACTTTGGTGTCATGATTGTCCCTCTTACACCATTTACACCACTTCTTTCCTTGATTAAAATGTGTTCTTTCATTATATTTTTGGTCATTGAACTGTGGATTTCTATCTCGATAATCATTTCGTGGCCTTTCAAAGTTGGGCTTACCTTTGTTACCCTGATCTTTGTTATCAAATTTATTAGAGTTTGGTGGGGCCTTATAGTTATCTACATGCTTCTTTCTAGCGCCAGCTACCTCTGCCTGGGCCGCCTGATACCTCTCAGCGACATTAAGTACCTCACCCAACCTCTCTGCACCTTGCACCATGAGAAACTTTCTCAGGTCTTTAGCCATGGACTCTCTTAATTGCTCTATCATGATCATCATTTTAAGATCTTGGGTCTTCCCCAGAGCAGTCCATTTCTCCAAATAGGTTTCCAATCTGGCAGAGATTTGGTGGTATGTCTCCCCAGACAAAAGCTTGGCATTTCTAAACTTCTTACGATAAAATTCACCATTCTTTTAATATCTTAACAACAAAGCCTGCTTTAGCATGTCATAATTGTCTTGGTCGTCTTTACTTATCTTTGCAAACACTTCATAAGATGTTCCCCTAAGACCCTGGGATAACTTAAGACTCCATCTCTCCTTTTCCAGCCCATAAGTAATGGCTAATACCTCAAACCTGCTTACAAATAATTCAATATCATCATCCCTCTCAACAAAGTGATCTAGATGGAACACCATGGCTGAGTTTGAGTCTCCTTGACTAGCAGTGGCATCGGAGGTAGACGGGCTGTTACCACCTTCAGGAGCATGGCCTTGTAATTCCAACTCCCTTTGTCGTAACTCGTGCTCCCTTTGTAACCGTTTGTCTTCCGCCTCCCGTTCTTCAGCCTGTTTTCTTTCCTCAGCCTCCAATTTCTTTTCTTCAAATTGGAGCCGTTTTATTTCAGCCTCCCGGTCCGAATCCAATGCCCTAGCCTCTTTGTCAGCCTCAATCTGTAATCTTTTAATTTCTTTCTCAGCCTCTAACTTTCTTTCTGCCTCTAACTTCCAATCTTCCGTATCTCTTTCAATAAATTTATCACATTCTGCTGCGACATATGCAATCATAACTTGCCCCTCCATTCCCATCTCTTTTGCAGTCAGCACAGCAGCAGATCTGAACTTTGCCAAGTCTGCCATCTTGTTTCAATCAACTCTAATAATGTTCTAAGACAAATTTAAAAACTCTAATTAACAAAGTACTAACTCTAATTACTTAATTAACTACTGGCCGTGACAATTCATCAACTATAAATCTCCACCCTAAAATATTTTTATTTTGACTATTTGATAACTTTACTCTTTAGGGACACTAGTGCTACAATATTTGAGTTCTATACAAAATGATAGGTTTAAATCCCGGGACAGGAGACCCCAATATAAGTGATAAATTTAAATCCCGGAGCGAGCTACCCAAAAAATGTGGTGGATTTAGATGTTATGAAATGTTGTTGTTATGTATTTATATTGTACTGAATGAGGTCAGCTGTGAAGGCCCCTGAGTATAACAATTTTTAGGGTGAATTCTCATGGGGCCTTTCTGCTACCACCTTATGATCTCATTCAGACTTATTCTTGACTAGTATGTATGATGACTACGTCTAATGTCTAGGGTTATGAACATGTGGTGTGATGGTACTTTAATACTTAAACACACACACACAAACAAATATTAAATTATATGATCAACTGAACTAACACCGTGCTTTAAATTTTGGTATTAAACTATTTTTTACAATTTTATTTTGTCCTGAACCTAGTATTCCTCTGGTCAGGACTTTCAACTCAAAAGTAATCAATTTATATACATATAGATAATTCAATTAAACAAAAGAGACAATTTGTCCAAACATATATTTTACCAATCTAATAATGGTGTTAATAAATTTCTAATACTACTGTTAAACTAGCACTGGATGGTGGGTCGGGATTCTGTAATCACTCCCAAGTCTCTATTTCACAACTTTTCATTTTAACTTCTGGGGTGGAAATAGTTTTATTTATTTCAGTTAGGGAAACACTAATTCTCGTTGATGAACAGTCATGTGCCAGATTATATACTTATCTAGCACATGTAGTAGCTGTCAGTTGTCACTCCGGCCAACGACCACTGTTGTACTGTCCAAAAGTAATAGAGTAGACAGCGTGTACACCTATCACTACTGGAAATACAAAGTTTTCTCAAATTCTTCACTCAGAAATCTGGCACCGGACTAGTGCCAGACAAAAACCCTGTAACATGAAATTATGTTTCCTTGTTTACATCCTGTTTAATCTACTATTTCCACAAATTATAATACATGCAAAATAAAAGACTTGGGTCAGATCTATCTGACCAACCCAACTCATCCACATAACAAGGTGTTCCAGTTTTTTTCCACATTCCTCTCATCTAATGGCTGCACTGCATCTGCAATATTATCATTAATCTCTTTTTTTCCATACAATAAGGTGGGTGATATGTTTCCACCTGACCACCTAAGAAAACATGTGTATTCTACATCTCTGGTAGTTTGTTATAAGATAAATCAACCTCTAGGCCCTGCATAAGTCTGCTAGGGACCTAGTCTAAGTACTTACAGTCGTAATATTTGTCATCTGGCAGTATCTCTCACTCACATTTTAAAATAAAATATAAATAATTTCGGCCTTACCACGAATTCAATGAATAAACACAGGAACGATGACCATGGCACAGATTCAGCTTTGCTGCCAGCTTGTCTATGAATTTGTTTAAGAATTTACTTTAGTTTTAGTTAAAATTCATACTTCAGCACATCGTCCTGGCTAAGGGACAGTATCAGTTCAAATGGCGTCGAGCCGTCAAATTTTCCAGTAATATTAAATGTGTTGGCCAATGAAATCGGACGATTCCCAATTCTGACTTAAATTTGAAAAGAAAGCCAAAATTACAGCCCAATTATCGTGTACCTCTGTCTGTCGGTCCGTCCGATCTTGGCGTTAGTTAAAAATAGACTTGCTTTTTGGCCTAACACATTTGCTTCTCACTCCTAAAGGTCCCCTCTTGGACTTTGACCCTACCTCTTCTGCTTCTTTTTAACAACGCGTGAAAAAAAATTGTCACCGATAGTGAATGCAAACATGATGGTCTGTTAGACTGTCTTTACGAACCTATACAGTATAATGTCAATATGTCTACTATTATCTGGAGGAATTTGTATTTTAAAACATATTATTACTCAGGAGAAGATATTCTATTAAATTAAACAAGTTTTATGGCCATATCCCTTGTAATAAAGAATTCCATATATTTTCCATAATATTCGTAAATTTCTACATTTCTATAAATACTCCCTCTCTCCCGTTGTTCAAACTGAAACCTCTAGTCTGTTACGTCATAAATTGCACTATTTGGCAGGCCATGCACTGTCTGGGTGTTTGTACCGTTCCCACGATGTGATTATATTAAGCGGCATGCATGTGGCGTTTCCGCCTTTTTATTCAAACCTGCCCAACAATACTACGCGCGTTCGCTTACAAATTTGTGATGTTTCAAACCAACACATGTCAAAAGTATCATTCGTCTGTCGCTCCTCTCTCACTCCCTCCAGAAGAAAACCGGATTGATCGTGTCTAAATGCTCTAAATAGTTTCAAGGCCGTTAGGGAAAGATAGTATTATTTATTCTTAGCTACTGTCTGCTAAAATCCATACAATTGCTGGCGTGGGCGAAAGCAAAACCTCACAACTCCAGTAATTTTTATTTTTACACTATTTTGACTATATAAATACTACAAATGGGATCGGTGTATCAATATATATCATCACAATATATATATATATATATATATATATATATATATATATATATATATATATATATATATATATAACCCCTAATTTACGGGGTCCAAACGATTTAACAGACAGTATGGATATACAGGGTGTCCATAAAGTCTCTTTACAATTTAACAAACTTATTACAAAGGCAAATGAAAAGACAAATATGTTGAAATTATTACAAAATTAGAAGTAGATATTGAAGTTTTGTTTGCCTCATTTAATACACCTCTATATGGAAACCATTAGTTGCACGAAGCACATCAAGACGGTACTCGATTTCTTGCCATGTTCGCTGTAGCATAGCCTCATTAATTGTGGCAATGGTATCAGTGATCTTTTGCTTTAGGTCAGTGATGTCCCATATCTTTGTTAGATACACGATATCTTTAACATAACCCCACAGAAAGAAGTCCAGAGGAGTGATATCTGGTGAACGAGGTGGCCAGGAAATTGGGCCATCCCTTCCAATCCACCGGTCTGGAAATGTTTGATTTAGGAACCCACGAACATGCAGTCCCCAATGTGGTACCATCTTGCTGGAAAATGATGGTTGGTTGAAGGTCATCTAGTTGTGGTGCCACATATTCAGTCAAAAGGTCAAAGTAAACATTTGCAGTAATTGATGCCTTGTTGAAGAAAAATGGACTAATGATTTGATTGCACATGATCCCACACCACACATTCACCGTTGGACTATCTCGGTGAAGTTCCCTAGTCACATGGGGGTGTTCTGATCCCCAGATTCTCACATTATGTGTGTTCAGTTTCCCTGAAACATGAAAGGTTGCCTCATCACTAAAACAAACTCAGGTGAGGAACGTTTCATCCTCAGAAATTCGTTCCAGCATGTTAACTGCAAACTCTTTTCGTCTTGGTTTATCATTTGGCTCGAGTGCCTGTAAGAGTTGCAATTGTAAGCGTACAATCGCAAGTTCTTGTCTAGGACTCTGTGCACTGTTGAACGTGTGATTAAAAACTTTGATAACCACTGAGTACATAGACCAAATCTGATTAAGATATCTCATCAATTGCCTTTGTAATAAATTTGTTAAATTGTAAAGAGACTTTATGGACACCCTGTATATATATATATATTTGTACCTATAGGCCTATTACAAAAATATTAATTTATAAAGAATCCAGTTATATCAAGCTCGAAGCAATTCTACAGTCCTGACTGGAAATTTCTGCGCGTTACTGCAGAGGTAATGTCTCCCAAATATGGAATGAAAACAGCCGATCCTCTCTCTTCAATGTTTACAAATAGCTTCTTTGTTCCAGTTATTAAACGGTTATCTACTTCTTTTTTGTCCTGCAATTTTCAAACTTTAGTGAAAACTTTTCTTCCAATCAGCAAAGATTTTCCCAAGATTTTCTACCAGTACTGCTCAAATGTTCCAACCTGTAGGTAAATAGCTATTAACCTGTTTTTTAATTGTGATATTTTTTTGCACGTGCCAAATATTTCTTTGAATATTTCTTGCATTTGTCAGATGTTTTTTTCTAGTTGTCAAATATTTCTTCAAATGTTTTTTCCAGATGTCAAATATTTATGCAAATGTTTTTTTTCCAGTTGTCAAATATTTATGCAATTTTTTTTTCCCCAGTTGATAAATATTTTTTCAAATGTTTTTTCTAGTTATCACATATTTCTTCAGCTATTTTTTCAAGTTGTCAAATATTTCTTCAAACGTTTTTGCAAGTTGTCAAATATTTCTTCACGTGTTTTTTTTTTCCAGTTGTCAAATATTTCTTCACATGTTTTTTTTTCCAGTTGACAAATATTTCTTCAAATGTTTCTTGAGGTTGTCACATATTTCTTCAGAAATTTTTCCAAGTGTCAAATATTTCTTTAAATGTTTTTTAAGTTGTCAAATATTTATGGAAATGTTTCTTTTGCCAGTTGTCAAATATTTCTTCAAATGTTTTTTTTTTTGTCTAGTTGACAAATATTTCTTCAAATGTTTTTTCCAGTTGTCAAATATTTCTTCAAATATTTTTTCCAGTTGTCACATATTTCTTCAAAAGTTTTTTTTTTCTAGTTGTTAAATATTTCTTGCAGCTGTCAAATGTTTTTTTTTTATTTTCAAGTTGTCAAAATTTTTTCAAATTTTTTTTTTTCGTGTTGTAAAATATTTCTTCAATAGTTTTTTTTTCTAGTTGTCAAATATTTATGCAAATGTTTTTTTTCCAGTTGTAAAAAATTTCTTCAAATGTTTTTTTTTTTGGTCCAGTTGTCAAATACCTCTTCAACCGTTTTTTTCAAGTTGTCAAATATTTGTTTAAATGTTTTTTTTTTCTAGTTGTCAAATATTTCTTCAAACGTTTCTTGCAGCTCTCAAATATTTCTTAACATGTTTCTTGAGGTTGTAAAACATTTTTTAAAATATTTATTGAAACGTAGCTTCCAGTTGTCAAATATTTCTTCAGATGTTTTATCAAGTTGTCAAATATTTCTTCAAACGTTTTTTCTAGTTGTCAAAGATTTTTTTCAAATTTTTTTTCTAGTTGTCAAATATTTCTTCAAACGTTTCTTCCAACTGTCAAATATTTCTTAACATGTTTCTTGAGGTCGTCACATATTTCTTCAGGTATTTTTTCAAGTTGTCAAATATTTCTTCCAGTTGTCAAATATTTCTTCAGATATTTCTTTTCAAGTTGTCAAATATTTCTTCAAACTTTTTTTTTTCAAGTTGTCAAATATTTCTTCACATTTTTCTTTCCTTCCAACCATTACTTACTTACTTAGTCGTTCCCCTTCTACCGTGAGGTGTAGAGGTTTGGAAGAGAGAGCGCCAGACTATTCTATCAGCTGTCTTCTTCCTGGTCTGGTTCCATTCTAGTCCTCGGTCCTTCAAAGACTGTCTACTGTTGTCCTCCCAGCGGACTCTGGGTCGTCCTGGAGGTCTGGATCCCGGGCTCTTTGTTTCCCATGCTTGTCGTAATAGCCGATCTTCTCCCATTCCGCAGACATGGCCAAACCATCTTAGTTGGGACTGTTCTATTTGGGTCTGCAGCGGGTGGGATTTTATGCCTTGACGTATCGTCTGGTTGCAGACCATGTCTCTTCTTGTTACTTCAACCACCTTCCTCAGATACCTCATTTCTGAGGTTTGGATCTGGCTTTTGTGGGTTGTAGTCATTGCCCATGACTCGCATCCATATGTCAAGACTGGGACATAGGTGGAGCGGTATACAGCCATCTTCGTTTTCTTACCAACCTCTTTCTTGCTGAGGAATCCACGATTTATGGCCTGAAAAAGTCTCCCAGCCGCTGCTTTTCGAGTGGCCAACTCTTCTTTGATGCCTCCCTTTCGGTCTATAATAGCTCCGAGCTATTTAAAGTGGTCGACCTGCTCCAGGACCTGTTCTTCCAAATTAATCTGATGTTTTCTTTCTTCTCGTGATATCACCATGGATTTTGTTTTAGAGCTGCTTATGACCATCCCTCTCTTCTCCAGCTCTTCCTTCCAGACTTGCAGGTTGGATTGGGGATGTGTCTCTGATTTAGCAATCAGGACAACATCATCAGCAAATGCTAGCTCTGAAATACAGACCTGTCTCATCTTCCAGTACCCCACTGAATACTTTTTTGTTCTCTCTTTACATGCCTTGATGACATCGTCCATGAGGAGTATGAAAAGATTAGGTGACAGGTTCTTCCAACCATTAATCAAATTCAAAAGCGGTCAGATCGGGAAATCGTACAAGAGCTGACGTATATTTTTTTGTTCTTGTTACAATGACTATCTGTATTACCGCTAGTTATGAAACCGGATCGATGGTCGGCGCAGACTTCGCGAGAAAACCATTGATCTTATACTTTTATAAAATTCCGTTACCATAGAGGGTGGAACGGTTTCGGTTAGGTCGTTTGGCCTCAGCGCTAAATATAGGCTGTCGGTATCCATTTCGCATATCTGGAAATTTGATCGATCTACGAACCTAGCTAGAAAATCGTAATAAAATTCAAATGTTGTTTCTGATGCTAAATATGACATGTCTGAAGGCTAGTTATCTAACCCATCTTGCATAGTAAAAGAACGTGAGTATTTGAACTTTATTAAAAATGAAAGAAAAGGTCCACGACATTGTTCCAGTTACAGACTGTACAGCGCCACTAAGGACTGCCAAGTTGACGCCATAATCTAGTCTGCATATGCCATATATCTCTACGGAGCATCGTTGTGTTCAATAAAACTGTCTACTAGGAATTGTCCAGCCTGGCCTTTGACAGTATTTTTTATGTTGAAGAATACGGCTGTGTGCGGGGTCACTTACATACCACTAGATGGACATTGACCTGAGTAGATTTATTATTCATGATATAATATAAATAATAAAGAAAACTACCCCGTGGATCAGAACTCATATCAATATGTAATTACTTTCACCGAAATACGGAAATTCCCTGTCATATTTTTACATCAAAAGAATAGTTGCCTCGGATAATTACACCACATCTCCCGTCAGCATCTAGTCTTTCTGCTTATCCTACCTTGTGCCTGTGATCTTGACTGCTGAGATAACTCTTATATATATATCATTTTTAATCCGGAAAACCGTTATAAGGAGCTAGGTGGGTTTTAGACAAAGCAGAGGTACGAGAGATCACATTTTTAATGTGAGAAACATCCTCGAGAAATGCAGAGAATACAATGTAGATCTTCATGCCTGTTTTGTAGATTACACCAATGCCTTCGACTACATAAAACATCAGAAATTGTGGAACATCAAGAAAGATATGGGGTTTCTGGCGCATTTGATCCATCTAATTGCAGCACTATACCATGAACAACAAGCAGCTGTCAGAGTAGCCGGAGAAACATCAGGATGGTTTGAGGTGAAAAGGGGAGTAAGACAGGGTTGCATCCTCTCTCCATACTTGTTTAACATCTATGCAGAAAATATAATGAGAAATGTTGCTAGTGACCAAGAATGTGAACATTGCGATCCGTTCACAATTGGTGGAAATGCGATCACAGAACTCAGGTACTCATATGACACAGTTATTCTTTCAAACAGTGCCAAGGAACTAGAAAAGTTAATCATGTCTGTCAAAAGACACAGTGAGGATCAGAACCTTTTTCTGAACACACACAAAAAAAAAAACAAAGATAATGTCCACAGACAAAACAAGATGCCAACCAAAAATTACCATCAGCAATGGAGACTGCTCAAAAAAGATCAGAAGGAGATTGGCCATAGCAATGCAGAGGTTAAATAAAATGAAGAACCTATGGCATAACACCAGCAAATTAATAAAAGTAAAACTTCTGAGAACATGCATCTTTCCGGTAGCAACGTATGGATGTGAGTCATGGACCATTACTCAAACATTAAAGAAAAAAATCGAATCTTTCGAAGCAAAATGTTACAGAAAAATTCTCAGAATATCTTGGACCAAGAAGACAAAAAAATATAGTCATCCTACACGACCTGAACATCGAAGAAAACTGGCTCATAGACGATATCATGTCCCGGAAACTGAAATACTTTGGCCACATTAAACGTCATAGTGGCTTACAGAGAGCAGTGATGGAGGGTATGGTACCTGGAAGGCGAGGCAGGGGCCGACAAAGACGACGGTGGGCACAGGACATTGAAGATACCTTGAACATGACAATGGAGAAGGCAGGAGTGCTGGCTAGAGATCGAGAGTCTTTCAGGCGGGCTGTGATGAGAGCGGCGTTCTGCAAAGGACATGCTACATGATGATGACAATTAACTTAAATACACTCAAAAGTGCGTCTATACTAGACTCACATGTGAGGATCTCAAACATTTAACTCCCCCGCAAAAATAACTTAACAGTTTACATCGACCGGTTTGTTGAATAAAAACAGCGAGGTCAATCAAGTTCCATCAACAGCTAACTATCAGTAATATATTAAGTATGACCATGAAGCAAATAATAAGAGAAAGATATAAACGTGGAAGGAGAATAAAACATTAAATTCAAACAAAATTTGAAAGGTAAAGATACATAGATCAACTATGTACTAAATATGAAATGTTAAGTTAAAAGAACAAAGGAGATGACATGAAATGGAAAATGACCAAAAATTGTGAAAAAATTATAAGAAACAAACCAAGATGATAAAACATGTCGACATTGTAAAAAAATGAGATGTGTATTGTGCGTGCAGAAACACAAATGTGGAAAACGAAAGGAAATTCAAGTCAATTCCCAAAATAAAACACGAGAAGAAAGCAACACATCCTGAAAGAGTATAATGAGAATAAACCTTGGCTACTAATTAACTAATAAGCACTAACTATGGTATCATTAAACATCCACGCGCACAAAAGATATATCAGGCGCAAATGATGCGCTACCATTCGAAAATGAGGCGATAAGCAACAGTAACGCAAAAAAGTTAACTAATCAATTACTCTTGGATAAGTATCACGGCGGATAGTATAATATACACATAGTGATGCGCTAATAAGTCAAGCACCGCGAATAAATCAGGAATCGGCAGAAAAAAAACCACCATAATGAAATATGATAATACAGTCATAAATGTCTAGTTAGTTAATAATGATTGAAAAATAGTCAATCCATGGCGAATATGAACATGTCATATTCACAAGCGAGATCATCACGAGAAATGTTGTACTTGGTGACATCAAATATATTCAGAAGCACAATAGTGTTGTCGTAGAAGCCAAAAGGCGGTACAAGAGTCAATGAGTTTAGCAATCCGGCGTCGCGGAAGATGCTTGTGGACACCGGGACAATAAATCATCCACAACTTTGTCAGAACCCCGGATGGCTTGGACCGTAAAGTGTAACGGCTGCAATGCAATCGCATAACGTGCAGATTTAGAGCTCTTTAAGTTCTTACTCTGAAGAGCGGTAAGTGCACGCTGATCAGACTCAACGATGAAGTGAGCGCCAAGTAGAAATCGCTGTAGTTTAAGTATTGACCAGACCATGGCCAACAGCTCTCGGTCTACCACATAATAGCGTTTTTCAGCTGCGGTCAACTTCTAGGAGACGTAGAGTACTGGGTGGAGAGTTCCTGAATAGGCTTGCATCAGAGACGCTCCGATTCCCATCGACGAGGCCTCACTGCGAAGTATGAAAGGAATATCTTTGTTTGGTAACCGTAAGATAGGAGCAGATGAAAATAATAATTTTATCTAAAGTTGTCTGGCATTCTTGTGACCACTGAACCATATTAGGCGACCCCTTCTTTAACAAACGAGATAGAGTAGCAATGATAGTAGCCAAGATAGAGATGAAACGATTAACGACATGGGACGACAGAATTGTCCACGTAAGAGAACACAGTGATAAGTAACTCACGCTCAGAACAAAGTGGTGTATGAAATACAGGCACGAGAAACAGTACGAAATGAACAACTGAATGTGCGAAATGACGTACAGAGAAGTCATGAACATACAAATGATACCGACGTCAAAAGGAAAATCGATAAGAGATTAATGATGACTATCCATCTCAGTCGTCGTGTATGACAAAGGAAACTCAGATGACAAAGGCATATCTCTAAAAGATTGAGCTAAAGTCATAGCCTGGATACTGTTAAATGAAAGAAACATGTAATACGCAATAAAGACGCAAACCAGACATGAATGATTTTGGACACGCGTCAAATTCGAAAAGTAAACCAGTGAGTACTCCGTTCATTTCTGTAGGTTGGGCAGTACTGCAGCAGGTGGTCGACTGTCATCGGGCTGGTACCGCAGGTGCAGAGATCTGTTGCACCAATTTTGTATTTGTGGTATAGATGGTATCTCAATCTGTTGTGTCCAGTGCGTAGCCGAAAAATGATGACCTGTTCTTTCCTGGATAGTTGAGGATATGCATCATTTTTCAAATGTCCCGGGTGCTCTCTTTCCCATTTGGTCTTGAATGTAGCCTTTATAGTAGTCTTTGCCGTTGCGTAAGTTGTCTCTATATCATTTTGTTGTAAAGCACCTGCTTCCTTAGCAAGTTTGTCTGCCTCCTCATTTCCTGGTATGTTGCAATGGGTTGGTATCCACTGGATAGTGCACTTGTTGAAGCATTTGGCCAGTCTTTCAATGGAGATTATCAGCTCTTTCAATCCTTTAGCTTGGTGGCTCTTCAGCGTTGATATTACTGAGAGGGCATCTGTAAAGATTACTATATAGATAGTCCTTTACTTGAAAGGAGTTCGCTTCTAGAAGAATTACCTTATGGTTGGCAATTATCAGCGTGGATATCAAGTCTACCATTTCCTGAATTGTTTTCACTAGAATGTTGTGGCACATTAACGTGTCTCCAGTTCCTTGGAGCTGGAGAATTGCTACGGAATTGATTCCCTTGGTGAGATCGGAAATTCCGGTAATCTCCCCTGCCAAAGTTACGATCAGCGCTTTGCGACCTATGTCGTAAGTTATTATTGAAAGGCATAGCAGATGCCACTGGCAACGCTTCATTGACGTTCGAGTTGCTAACAACCATGTTTGAATGTGCAGTTAAGTATTGACGACATATTTCTTCTGTAATTGTCAGGTTAGCAGGCCTTCGCTCATGCAGGAAGGATAGAAATGATGGATTGACTGAAGACATCACTTTATCACGGAGCATTAAGTCCATAAGGGCCTCAAATATGTGCTCTATTTTAGAAAGTTCAACCCATCGAGAAAAAGTAAGACGTATAGATGCAATAAAATCAGAGAAGTCCTTTCCATTCTCTGGCTGTAAGTTTTTAAAACGGAGCCGATAACCGTCCTCGTCAAGTTGGTATTTTTTCAGTAAAATACACCTGACAGTGTTGTAGTCATTTTTGTTAGGTCCTTCCACCATACAAACTGCCGTTAAACATTCTCCTGTGACAAGTTCCATAAATCGTGTACAATATTCCGATTTATCTATCTTATGAGACTCACATATGGCCTCTAATCTATTCAGTTAGAATACGTTATCGTCCGAAGTAGATTTGAATAGGGGTAACCTAAACTTGTAAGAACAAGAATGGTTCTTGTGTGTAGTTGCTTGAGTTTCATGAGCAATATGTGCATTATTCCCATTCATTAATTTGATCCTATCAAGTACTAAAGCCATTAATTTCTGCTCTTGAAGTCTACGGTTTTCGTTCTAAGTAGCTTCTAATTGCATATTATGTGCCTCAGCATCCATCTGCTGTTCATGTTTTTCAGATTCCATCTGAAATTTCTGTCTATCAGCTTCTGCGTCCATCTGACGTTTTCTTTCCTCCATCTGAAATTTCTGTAATTCATGTTCCTGTTCTTTCGCATATTCAGTGGTTGAGTCCATTATAAGCTTTACCTTGCTTGATAATGTAGTCCAAAGTAGACATTTTGTCTAATTATATGAGCTGGCAACTCACTTAGTCAACTATTTATTTAATAAATTACAAGTATTACCTAATTAATGTGTTACAGGTTCTTGTCCACGGAACCTATGTTTAAATTCCTTTAATTACAGGAATACTAATATTATCAAATAATTATTAATCAATCACTAAAGCATGCATTAATAAAAAAAATTAATAGAGCATATAAGACAGGTAATGTACGATGAAGATCATGAGAACAACTGACAAGAAGATAAGATACCAAAGCACAAATGAAAACGTTCGCAGAATCAAAGAAGGTATAAAGTAGAAGTAGAGAAAAAATATTGCAAAAAATGCAATGACACTATGAGACAAGTGACAATACAGTGTATAAATAGAAAATTTGTTTAGAAATCAGGGATAGTGTTAAACTCTTGTTTAGTTGTTTACTCATACTGGCTACTAGTTGTTGAATCACGCTTTATTTGTTAAATGACGTGAATGTCCACCAGTTGATAAATGTAGATGTTGGGACTGGTGTAGTAAAGTGTAACGATTGTCAACTCATTAAACCCAGCACAGTTTTGGTCATACAGGTCATCTTGTCCTGGAACGTGATGAGGCTCCGACAAGAATGTGAGTGTAAACAATGAGTGTGTATGTGAATGTCAGAACGCGAATGGTAGAATGATTCGATAGAGTTGACAGGTTGATAGTACATCACTCATACTCACACTGTTCGAATTCAAGAAGTACTGGAACTACGGTGGTCTTTTTATAACATTTAATGGGACGCACACTTGGACAGTACGTGTATGGTTACAGGAACAAATGTCGACATAGACAGCATAATGTTGATCACAGGAATATCATCTTAAGTTAGCATTTATGCTTGGCAAATATCATAATGGAGCATTCGTAAATAAGCATTCAGAGTTCCATCATGTAAATCATCTGGCTTTACTGACTGGGCACGTCAGACCATAACCAATATATAGGAAGGCTCCTAGACCTAACCTCGTCTAGTGAATATCCCTTCACGTAAAGTTCAATATATATATTTTCCATAAAGATATAGGAATCCCAGACATGGGTTCTCACATGTAGCAGTGATCTCTTGGTTCATCGAGCGATAGTACAGGCATCCCTTTTTCTCACTCGATAAATACAAAGTATATGAATTTCAACATGGCTGTTCTTCTCTCGTGAGTTTCACTCACTATAGGACCCAGACCAAAATTGGTCATTCGTTAAATGTCCTCATTTCTTCATGACTTCTATCATAGAAGTAATTGAATAATATCATATAATCTAGTGCTGATACATAGGAATGTCGTCTTCCTTTGAATAAATATTCTTTTCAAAAGTACCACTGTGCATCTGTTTATCAACAACGATGGCGAAGCCCAAGTTCATAATAAATTGTGGTTTTACCTTTCTATGCGAAATATAACTTTGCCATTCCTTGGCAAAAGAGAATAAACACTGGGGTAAAGTACATACAACATGTCTAAATGACTATCACTTTTCCCCATTGACTTATAGATCACTTTTTCGGCGATAGGCCGGCTACAACAAAATTCTGCATCCAGACAGGATGACAGCCATGAATCACACCCCTTGCTAGCGATACTTCCGCTGCATAGCCTTTGACCTTTTCTAGCGACAACCAACATAGTTCGACTTAGAAATGTAAAGATATCCATATATAAGACAGACTCGTCCTACTCATACAAACACTACGTATAAATTCAGGCCATAGATATACTGAAGCAAGAACAATCTATTCCTACCCAGCCAAAGAATAAATCGCAGTAGGCCTAGTCTCGTCCGCGGAGTCCGATCGAAGATGACGGAACTACTTTCAAGGGAAGTAACTCAAAAATGACTTCTCCTTAAGCACTTAAAAAGGAAATACTTTGATTACAAAATATTTGCGAACATAATAAGTATATAAATGTATTATATTGCAAGATAGTAAAAATTGCCCTTTACAGTCTTACCACACCTCCCGGGAAAAAAAAAAAAATTTTTTTTTTTTTAAATACATCTAGGAGCACCATACAATAGGCTCAAAACGCAAGAATACTGCGCAGATGAAAATATCAGGAATAACTATAATTCCTAATATGACCGGTGAGAATATATCTCAAAATCTGAGAGAAATTGTTTCTCTACGAATAAATGTTTCCAGGAAGGTGTGATGTACGTATAATACAATTCTGGTAATTATACAATGCATACCAAAAATTCACACTATAATCTTAAATTTATGATTTATGAAGAAACAATCATCAAAGAACAGCGGTGAATAAACATCAATAAACCGCTAAGTAGCGATACCATCATTCTATTATTAAATTACAAATGTGTATCTTAGTAAAGAAACAAAAAATAACTGTTGTAAAGTTATACATATTAAAAAGATCCAATATTTAACAGTTAAGTGGCATCATGTGGGCATCTGGACAGAATGTCCGCCATCACATTTTCTGAACCACGGATAGCTCGTACCGAAAAATGAAAAGGTTGAAGAGCGATTGCGTATCGAGTTGATCTCGAGCTCTTCAAGTTCTTACTTTGGATAGCCGTAAGAGCTTTTTGGTCAGTTTCCACTACGAAATGCGCGCCCAGAAGGAATCTTTGGAGTTTGAGAATTGACCAAACCATTGCCAATAATTCACGGTCTAAAACCGAGTAATTCCTTTCTGCAGCATTAAGTTTTCTGGATATATACATTACAGGATGCAGAGTTCCAGAGTACTCTTGCATTAGTGCCGCTCCAATCCCAGTGGATGAAGCGTCACTACGAAGAACAAATGTCTTATCTGTTGTAGGTAACACTAAAATAGGTGGTGATGAAAACATAGTTTTGATCTTCTCTAGTGAAGATTGGCATTCATGAGACCAGTGAACCATGTTAGGCGACCCTTTCTTTAATAGTGTAGAGAGAGGTGCCATGATAGAGGACAGATTCGGAATGAAACGTCCATAAAATTGTATGAGACCTAAAAGACTTCGCACTTGCTTTTTAGTCCTAGGGATAGAGATGTTAAGTATCTTAGTGATATTATGGTCTTCTGTCTTCAAGAAACCGTGACCTACTCGATGGCCTAAGAAAGCAATTTCGCTAAAGCCAATACAAGCTTTAGATGGTTTTGCTGTCAGGTTATACTCACGCAGAGTTGATAATAATTCAACTAACCCTGAATAGTGATCTTCCCAAGTATCGCTGAAAAGACAGATGTCGTCTAGATAAGCAATGACATCTGACCGATACGATAGGATTCGACGCATCATGCGTACAAATGTAGCTGGTGCGTTCATAAGGCCGAAAGGCATAAAATTCCATTGGAAAAGGCCTCTGGGAGTAGAGAAAGCGGTAAGAGGTTTGGCGCGTTCGGATAATGGAACTTGCCAATATCCTTTAGACAAATCAAGTTTAGTGAAAAAATGCGATTTAGAAAGACGAGTAAGTAGCTCTTCTAGTAAAGGCATAGGTTCAGCATCGAACTTCGTAACTTGATTCAATTTGCGATAGTCAACGCAAAGACGTATGTTATTGTCTTTTTTTCGAACAATAACCATCGGCGAAGAATATGCAGAAGTGGATGGTTCGATTATTTGTAAATCTATCATTTCATCCAACTCCTTTTCAACCTGTGTTTGGAAATGTATAGGGATAGGATAAGGTCTAACCCTAATTGGAGTATGTTCAGTTAGAACAATGTCATGCTCAATGACATGAGTTTGTCCAGGGATGTCAGTGAGGACATCCTGAAATGTTTGTAACATAGACGAAACTTGTCGCCGTTCTCCTAGAGACAAATCAGGAGAAACAGTAACGTCTTTCCATGATTCACTAGAATGAAGTGGGATCATTGGAAGCGGAAGATTAACATCCGAAAAACTTGTTTCCTCATCCTGTATTACAGACAGTGATGAGTAATGACCATGTTTGACATGAGAATCGTCCGTTGCCTGGAAAATAGGCTGTAGATAGTCAGGACGTTCATGGAACTCCGTAAGCATATTGATGTGGAAGGTTTTATGCTTCCCGTTAATATCGACGATGTAGTCAACATCTGAAATTTTCGATATTATATCGTACGGACCTTTCCAACTAATAAGGAGTCTATTTTCACGACAAGGTAGCAAAACAAATGCTTTGTCACCAGGACAAAGTTGTCGTAAAGTTCTCTTCTTATTAGCAAATTGTCTTGCCTTCTGCTTAGCAAATTCAGAAGAGGACGTTGCCAATTTGCATGCTTCGATAATCTTTTGTCTCAGCGCGATGACATACTCGTAAGAAGATTTTGTGTCATCGTCAATATTGTCAGCTGTTATAAGATCATGCAGCAAAGACATTGGGCCGCGCGGTCGCGCGCCAAAGACAAGTTCAAAGGGAGAAAACCCTGTATGTTCATTGGGGACCTCTCTGTACGCGAAGAGGGCCGCGGGTAAAACCCTATCCCAATCTTGAGGATGATCCTCAGTTATCTTCCCTAATAAGTTCTTAAGTGTTCTATTTAGTCGCTCGACCATCCCATTGGACATAGGATGATAGATGCTACTCAAAGATCTCTCTATCTGTAGAGTAGACATTACTTGAGACATGGTATCCGATATCAGTTGGGTGCCATGATCTGATAATATTTCTCCGGGGAATCCCAGCCGAGAAAATATAAGCCAAAGAGCATCTGCAATGTCAGCGGTAGTAATGCTCTTTAGAGGGATAGCCTCTGGCCAACGTGTGCACATGTCTACACACGTTAAGATAAACTGATGTCCTCTAGCAGATTTGATCTTGAATGGACCAATGATGTCTATCGCCATTTTCTGGAATGGACGAATAGGAATATCTGCAGCCTGAATAGGCGCAGCATGACGAGGACCTTTGGATTTGACTTCTTGACATACTTTACAGGATCGACAATAGATCCGTATGTCCTTGTTCACAAAAGGCCAAAAGAAAGCCGCAAGAACTCTTGACTTTGTACGGGAAAAACCCATGTGACCAGCACACTGAGAGTCGTGTGCATGTTGTAAGATCTTAACTCTCAAATTCTTGGGTACAAGAATCTGAGAATGACTTGACTTAGTGGAGTCTTGCACCATACGTACAAGTACGCCATTCTTCATTGTAATCCAAGATTTACAATTTGAATCTTTATTCGGATCACCTTTCGTTACAAGAGTGAAGAATTTCTTAAGAGTCGGATCTTCTTCTTGTTGTTTTATAAACGAGTCACGAGAAATTACCAAGGGATCATCTTGGTTATGCACTTCATTATCTTCAACAGATGAAGTTTCAGGCATATTGAGAGCTTGAGCTCTAGTGACTACCGCATTAGCAGATTGCATATTTTGATTTTCCCAAACGGAAATTTGCTCCGGAGTGCATTCTTTGACTCCGTGAATGCGACCGATGATAAGATCAGCGATCGGATTCGGCAAAAGACATGCGTGTACATCTCCTGTGAAGAAAGGAGTAGCAATCCTAATGATAGCGGTAGAGTATTTCTCTATGGTGCCGCCAAATGTTACGCATTTGACTACTTTGCCTGTAGAATGAGAAGGATCTATGAGTGACTGCCTAACCCCAATAGTTGTGCATCCAGAATCAAAAAGTACTGAGACTGGATTGTCATTTACTAAACCTTTGTGTAAGACAAGAGAACCTCTCCCATCATGCGCGATTGACGCAGGAAGAGCGGGAAGAGGATGCCCACAGCTTAAAGTAGACACTGTGGTTGGCTCAAATAATGTTTTGCATTGGGGGCACTGAGATGCTCTCCCAAAATCAAAAGCGGCACATGCCATATTATTAGAGTCATCATTATCTTTATTTTGTTTATAGGCTTCGTGGGACTCTTGCTGTGCAGAGTTCGCCTGGTAATGAGCTTTATGTTTTTTGAATTGTGCTCTACCTCTGTTATTATTGCCTCTGTACTTATCATTGTTTCCACTATTATAACCTCTACTCGGGTTTGAATCATAGCTCCTTTGGTTACTATCATCATATTCATTATAATGAGTATCTCTGTAATTATGATCTTGTTGTCTCCATGAAGGAAAACTTGGATAGTTTCTAGAATGACTTCCTTTGCGAAAGTTCCTGTAATTATGACCACCCCTGAATCGAGGGCTGTCAGCTCTTCTCCAGGTATTCGAAGAAGAACCCTGAAATGATTGGTTACCTTGGTTCTGATAACTGTAATAGTTACCTTTTTTATTAAACCTATTTTGAGGTCCTTGGAATTTGTGAGAGTGATTAGGGTTGTATGGTGTTGCAGAAGCAACTGGCATACCTTCTTTAACCTTACTGTTGCTAATAGCTACGTCCGGATGTGCAGTGACGTATTGGGTACAATACTGTTCCATTTCTTTTAGAGACTTAGGTTTACGCTCATGTAAGAATTCGAGGAAAGGTTTATTTATACTTGACATAATCTTGTCTCTGAGTATCAAGTCCATAAGGGCTTCATAAGTCTTTTCTGTTTTGGATAGCTCAATCCAACGATCAAATGTAAGACGTGTCCTTGCAATGAATTCTGAGAATTCTACACCTGCCTCAGGCACCATTGTCTTAAACAACTTCCGATAACCCTCTTCAGACAACTGATACTTCTTTAATAAGGCTGCCCTAATAACATCATAGTTATCTTTGTCAGCCTCTTCAACCAAACTTAAACTAGTCAGAGAATCACCTTTCAGATTTTCTGATAACTGGTTAGCATATTGTGATTTGTCCACATTATGTGCTCGACACGAGCGTTCAAATCTATTTAGCCAGAATGTTATGTCATCACTGGAAGGGTTGAACGCTGGTACCTTGACCTTGTAAGTAAAGGGTTTACCATTACCACCAGATGCTTGATTACCATCACTTATGTTTGTTAACTTTAACTTTTCTAACTCAAATGCTAAAAGTTCTTTTTGGTGTTCATGTTCTCTTATTGCTTTTTTCTCTTGAGCTTCAGCTTGTAATTTTCTCTCTTCTGCAGCAGCTTCATCCTTTTCTTTTCTCTTTTTCCATTTCCATCTGGAATCTTTTTTTATCAGTCGGTATCTGCAATTTCTTTTGTTCATACTCTCTTTGTAAGTTTTTTTCCTCAGCTTCTAATTTTTCTCCTCAGCTGCTAATTTCTTTTCTTCAATCAATGCTTTTCTTTCTTCAGCAGCTAATGCTTTGTCATATTGAGCAACTGCCCATTCTTCTAATTGCTGACCAGTCTTATCAAGAGCCTTGCCTTGTGTGATAAAATAATCTAATGTAGACATCTTGTCTAATAAGATCAGTAATTTGCAAAAGTAAATAAATTCACTTTCTTAGTCTTAATCAAAGACCTTGTATGATAACTTTGTAACCTGTGGAAAATAGTACTTAACTATCCCAATCACTGTGGGAAACAAGCCTTACAAAGGTCTTGTATAAATCCTTATATAATAACAGCTATAAGTTGCTGGTTCACTCTATAATATAAGTGCAGTGCACCAGAAATAGTGTTTTATATCATCAACTGTGTACCTTTAGTAATAGCAATTAACTATCAGTTGATTCTTGTACATCAATTTATATGATCAACTATATTTTAAATAGTGTATGTCGATCAGGCACAAAACAAAACAGTTATACAGAAGAACATGAAAACATTTGCGGAAATGAAATAAATCAAATGGGAAAAACAATAAAAGATAAACCGCAAGAGGATAACAAATACAAATAACGCCACAGTATATAAATATAAATTGAGAATAGAACTGAAAGATAGAATAGGGTAGACCAACAAATTACAAACAAATCAAAACAAACTAAAGAACAGAGGAATATTACAAAAACAACAATGAGTACAGTCTTCACAGCTAACACTAATAGCAACAGCTGTCGCAGCAAATTTTCAATCAAGAAAATTGCACCTATAGAAACGCACACATCAGACCCTCTATTACGTGGGATACTCTGTTGTGTGACACCGCCCAACCAAAACAACAACCCGCTGGATACAAACAAATATCACATATAAATATTTAAACATAAATACATAAATGCATAAATAGTATGGCAATATGATGTAAATAGAGTGTTGCAGAAAGAATGTGTTGTAAAGAAGGCTCAGTTACACTGCCTAATAGTACAGTACTGTGGTACTTTATTAAACAAATACTTCTGGTCTAATTATTTTAAATTCAACACAGAAATAGAAGCTCCATCGTTGATGTGAATGATAACAATCGATGTAGGACTTCTCAGTTCAATAACATTTCCTTTCGCAAACACTGTCAAATATTCTCCAGTCCTGATGTGTAATGTTCTATGTTTCAACCAAGCTTGCTGTGTAACACTGTCAGTTGTATGGCAAATGTCCAACGAACCAAATGTCAACAAACGCTGACCTAGTTACTGCATACTCTCGACAGGACAGGTCACGCTGACATCACTGTAGAGTTGTACTGCTGATGTATTTGTGTGTCGTAACAGACCCCAAGGAACGTCTGGTCTCAGTAGTTTACTTCTCAATATGGTCACTGTGCAGGTTGACCCAGGAAGCTGGCACACCAGTTGTTAAACTCTGTTTAGTTGTTTACTCATACTGGCTACTAGTTGTTGAATCACGCTTTATTTGTTAAATGACGTGAATGTCCACCAGTTGATAAATGTAGATGTTGGGACTGGTGTAGTAAAGTGTAACGATTGTCAACTCATTAAACCCAGCACAGTTTTGGTCATACAGGTCATCTTGTCCTGGAACGTGATGAGGCTCCGACAAGAATGTGAGTGTAAACAATGAGTGTGTATGTGAATGTCAGAACGCGAATGGTAGAATGATTCGATAGAGTTGACAGGTTGGTAGTACATCACTCATACTCACACTGTTCGAATTCAAGAAGTACTGGAACTACGGTGGTCTTTTTATAACATTTAATGGGACGCACACTTGGACAGTACGTGTATGGTTACAGGAACAAATGTCGACATAGACAGCATAATGTTGATCACAGGAATATCATCTTAAGTTAGCATTCATGCTTGGCAAATATCATAATGGAGCATTCGTAAATAAGCATTCAGAGTTCCATCATGTAAATCATCTGGCTTTACTGACTGGGCACGTCAGACCATAACCAATATATAGGAAGGCTCCTAGACCTAACCTCGTCTAGTGAATATCCCTTCACGTAAAGTTCAATATATATATTTTCCATAAAGATATAGGAATCCCAGACATGGGTTCTCACATGTAGCAGTGATCTCTTGGTTCATCGAGCGATAGTACAGGCATCCCTTTTTCTCACTCGATAAATACAAAGTATATGAATTTCAACATGGCTGTTCTTCTCTCGTGAGTTTCACTCACTATAGGACCCAGACCAAAATTGGTCATTCGTTAAATGTCCTCATTTCTTCATGACTTCTATCATAGAAGTAATTGAATAATATCATATAATCTAGTGCTGATACATAGGAATGTCGTCTTCCTTTGAATAAATATTCTTTTCAAAAGTACCACTGTGCATCTGTTTATCAACAACGATGGCGAAGCCCAAGTTCATAATAAATTGTGGTTTTACCTTTCTATGCGAAATATAACTTTGCCATTCCTTGGCAAAAGAGAATAAACACTGGGGTAAAGTACATACAACATGTCTAAATGACTATCACTTTTCCCCATTGACTTATAGATCATTTTTTCGGCGATAGGCCGGCTACAACAAAATTCTGCATCCAGACAGGATGGCAGCCATGAATCACACCCCTTGCTAGCGATACTTCCGCTGCATAGCCTTTGACCTTTTCTAGCCACAACCAACATAGTTCGACTTAGAAATGTAAAGATATCCATATATAAGACAGACTCGTCCTACTCATACAAACACTACGTATAAATTCAGGCCATAGATATACTGAAGCAAGAACAATCTATTCCTACCCAGCCAAAGAATAAATCGCAGTAGGCCTAGTCTCGTCCGCGGAGTCCGATCGAAGATGACGGAACTACTTTCAAGGGAAGTAACTCAAAAATGACTTCTCCTTAAGCACTTAAAAAGGAAATACTTTGATTACAAAATATTTGCGAACATAATAAGTATATAAATGTATTATATTGCAAGATAGTAAAAATTGCCCTTTACAGATAGCAAGGTGGAAAATGACAATTACAAACAAAGTCAATCATGAAACTAAGGCACAGAGAAAAAATATCACAATAACAACAATAAAAACAGCACGTCATGTCTAAACACTAAGGTGTCACAGACAACCAAACACAGTGGACTGAAATCTTTCGGCAATTATAGGCCGGAATTTCCATTGCGGAAAATCTGCAAACGTCCCTAAAGAACGCCTAACGTGTGCCGTGGTGTGAAACTGGGATGAACCCCACGTAGGTCTCCGCCCAACCTTTCCGCATGACACATGGAACATAAAACATTAAGACTAATGGTGGACATAAAAAAGAAAGGCTCGACTACAACATGCGAAAGTGACAATGTGCACATACAAATAATGCCACTTATCTATAAAAAAATATCCCTGTCCTCGCGAATATAACGTCGACAGGTCTCGGGTGTCGCATGGTGAGCAAAATCCTTGTAAGCAGTCCAACGTTGACCCTCACTATAGTCACGGATGGCTGGATCACTAGAGGTCAGTAAGGTCGACCGTTACACAGGAGACTGCAGGAAACACTTGTTGATGGCATATTCTGGAAACATGACGTATTCTGCAACATGACAATCGAATCTTGGAAAACAAAAATTTTCCTTATACTGGCCGCCAACTGTTACCGGTGAGTTTATTTCGGTCTATGTCTTTATACTGGCATTGCTGTTGGGCTTACTGTCTATGGTTTGTCTGCGGGCCTATCAATGTATCCGACGTACTTCAGATTACGCGAATACTGTGGGCCGTTTCTTTGAATGACAATAGGGTAATACAGTATGATGAGTCAAGACTGTGTGACTATTTTCAACGGGAAAAGTAGACACTGGACTCGTAGAGTATATGGTAACAAGACAGCATTTAATGAGTATGGACACTCATAGTTGAATTATAATTTGTAGCAGACAAAGTACATAGTCCATCATATACGACCTGGACCTTGGTTGACTTCACTAGCCGTTACCCCATGAAGGTTAACAAAAATACTATGGCAACGAAGTTGTAGGATGCATAGGTTATTAAAATCAATCATGGTAAAAGCGTTGAGCATACATCTGAAGATCCAATGATGACTCCACTTAACATCAATATGCAAAATTCTGAAACTTTCCTCAAAGAAAACAGCTGAATTAGCAACTGTGACTCCATAAACATTTCCCTAGGCTACTTCATATGTTTCATTACCAGAAGACCTTCTTCTGTCTTGAGTGGCAGAGTTTTATTTACATTAGCTTCAACGTAATTGTCACTGTTGTTGTTAAAGTTTTATTCTGGCTTAAAGGTTCTACAGGATTTGATAGGTGACCCATACACAATCATCTTTAGATGTTGTCTATGCCCTGCCTGGCATATTACAGTGTTACTCTTCTTTGCTCCCCATTTCGACCTTAGGAACACATGGGGGAATCAATGAATGGCAAATGCTCAGTCTTTTCCCTTATTCCTCAGGTATGTAAATTTCACTGTCATCAATAATTTTCGCACTCGTGTGGAAGATGTATTCATTTGTCAGTTTTTGTTGAAAAACAAACAAGCCTATCAAGGCTGTATATCATTTAGTTATGTTAACACAGGAAGTACAAGTCAAACTTTAGTCAATGCTGTTTTTTATTTCTTTTCACAGTAATAGTTTTATTTTCTGTTTTACAGATGAAATATAGTTTCTAAAGCAAATATGATATGACAAGCCAACTTGGAGCAATTAAATAGAGATATCATATAAAGGAATGATTGTTTCAATATATAACATTTATGTTTTTTTTTTTAAATTATTTTGCAGTGACTTTGATGCCTTTGACAAGTAACAGCAGTCCTGTTACACTTAAAACAACCAAGATAAATGTCAAAAAAAGTAAGGTAAACTCTTACCAGTGGAGTCTGTCGTCTTATTGTCCACTGTTAAGAACAAACAATAAATCAAAATGACTGCGATCTCCAACCAGGAAATGCTTACTTGGTGCAGTGAAAAAAACATGCACACTATCACTGCAGGCAGACGCCGGAACTGGGTTGGCAATGTCCTCAGAACATTTGATTTTCTCTTTCTTTTTGTGTCCACTGTTAAAAATAAACAAGAAATCAAAATGACTGTGATAAACACGGAAAAGGTCTAATTAAAGCACTTGATATACATATCAGAGTGTTGGAGAGTAACAGAAAAGGAAATGTCCAAATTTTCCTCATTCCACACAACTTGCCTAAGGAAAATTCTTCGCATTTTTTGGCTAAATACCATCTCCAACCAGGAAATGCGTTCACGGTGAAGTAAAAAAAAGGCATGCACACCATCATTGCGTGCAGACGTTGAACTGGGTTGGCCATGTCCTCAGAAGGGACCCAGACACCATCACCAGAACTGCTATGCTATGGACCCCAGAAGGACAGTGAAAGAGAGGCAGACCAAAGACAACCTGGCGGAGAACAATGGAGGCTGAGATGCAAAGCACGAACCAGAGTTGGGGTATGGCACGAAGGTTTGTTACCGACCGAGCAAAATGGAAGCAGTTTGTTGCTTCCTTACATAGTGCCACCTGCTGTGATGGCCGCTGACTGCTTTGTCAGTCAGGAGCTAAAGATGCAAGAAGGAGAATTTACTTATCAGTAACTTTATGTTTTCTAGTGTGAATTACTAGTATACCTTAGAAATATTATTTCATTATTAGAATGTGTACTATGAGTAGTCTTTCAGTAATACTTTCATGTTCATGTTGCTTTAGATTGTGCACTATTTTTGATAACACAGTGTTAGAATGTGTTCTTGTTTTACTGTACAGATAATCATCTACCAAGTGTAAGTTTGTAACATGCATTAAATGTTTAAAAATTTCAGACTGCACAAGACAAGTGTAAAAGTCAATTAACGTTAGGTTTGTATATGTGAATGTTTCTTTGGCTGAGAGCAGCAATAAAATTACTAGCATTGTTGAGAAGTTTATTTATGTATATTTAGGATTAAGAGTGCAACAGAATACTTTGTAAAATGTGTGGACCAATTTAAAGAATACAAATGCTAGTTTCACTGCTTTAGAAATGAAACACACTAAAAAAAATAATAATTTATAGATTAGAAGGTTTATATAAAGTTAAGTGAGTGTTCCAGTTTTGAGCATTTTTTATATCTACAATATCCTTCCCCATTTTCAGTAATGATCAGAATAAATGTATATCCCCTCCCTACAATAATGGCATTTATATTCTTCAGTCATTACTATCGCTAAATTTAACTACTGCAGGAAAACAAACACATTGGTAAAGCACACATTACATAATGCATAAATTTCATTAAGACATGTTTTATGGACTCTAACCAGTTATTACTATCAATAGTTATGAAACGGCACTTGTGCACCCCACTTCATACACTTAAGGTCTATCATCAATGTCAAACTCTTTCTGGATACAGAAACTAATAGCTGCATTGACAAAGCCGTAACTATCTTTGCCTGCCTCACAACACATGTTTGGGGAAACTCCAAACTCACAATGAACACCAAAGCTGTGGTATATGATGCCTGCATCACCAAATTGATTCTATATGGCAGCGAGACATAGAAAACCTATGCCAAGCAAGAACAAGTCTCAATAACTTCCATCTGTAGTGTCTATGCCACATTAAGTGTATTTAAAAGATAGACAAGCAACAAAAGCATTGGTGCCGTCACCTGCTGGCCGCCAAAGCATGTTAACACTGCTTATACAAAACAAATTACACTGGCTAGGCCATGTCTGCCATATGGAAGATGGCAGCATCCCTAAGGATATTATCTATAGACAACTGACAGATGGCTAATGAACAGCCTGATGATGGCAGCTGATGTGCAAAGATGTGTACAAGAAAGACATGAAGGCGTTGGATATGTCCAGCAACCTGGGAGGAAGAAGCTGCTAATCAGCACCAAGTGGAGATGCTCCCTTTGGTGCTACCTTGTATTGGGTGATGTCAGAACAAGACTGTATAGACAATGTCTTGTTAGATACCTATTTACTAAGGTAGCCCTACTGTAATGTGGGTTTAGAATAATAATAATAACAATGGTAATAGGCTCGCTCCCTAGGAGTACGACCACACCACAATGGCTGATATAAGAAAATCAACAAATTCTGAAGATACTTCCCTTTAATAATTCGTCTGCACACATAATAAGGCCACACACGGCCAATAAACGTATGAAATACAATAATGAAATGCCTGTATAACTTGCCTCAAAAAAAGCTCAATCTATCAGTATCATACACTACAGCAGTGGTGGATCTACTATGAAACTAATGAAGCTTAAGCTTCAGGGCCCCTTATCCTGGAGTGGCCCAAAAAGCGACTTTAGTCCATATTGCTTAAACATTTTGGGTCTACTGTATGAGAAGGTTTTTTTTTAAATAATAATGTTAATAATATAGTGTAATTCATTGCAAAATTATAGTTAAAATAAAAATTAAAAGGTTATTAAAGTATCATGTAGATTAGCGGTAAACGAAAAAACGCTTTCTCAGAAAGTAGACCTAAACTTTTTTCCTTTCAAAGCATGCGACAATAGTCGCACGACTCAAATTTATTAATTTTTTGTTGTATATGTTTCGACAATCCCAACGTTTGAGAGTCAGTAGCACATATCTTGTAAAGGTGGAGTGTCACGGTAAGTTGGCTGTTCTGCTGTGGCTAATATAATTTTTGTTTCCCTTTTTAACATAAGTCAAGACCCTAGAAGAGTAACAATGAGTTCACGAAAGTACTTAAGTGGATACCAAAAAACGCAAACTCAAGGAAAAGCGATCTGCCGAAATCTCTAAATGTCAAAAACTAACAAACTATTTGGCAATGTCAAGTTTGTCAACACCTACTGTTGAAACAAACCAAGCAAACACCATTGAAGCCAGTGATAGTGCATAAGCTGTGGGAGCTCTTTCTAGCAATATTCAACCCACTGTTGACGTTTTTGATACAGATGACGATCACAGTGGTCAACATGAAAGTACCGCAGAACAAGCAGAGACTGAGCAGAAACAAGAAACAGGAAGCAAATTCAGTGATTTCAAAGAATACAGTGACCTCGAAAACTGGCACATATCAGTTGATACTGATTTCATACAGAATTGTTTTATAGGTTTTTTTCAAAATAAAAAACCAGATGATGTATATACCGAATCAAGCAGGGTTTACAAGGAGCAAAACAGAACTTTCTCAAACAAATATTTTGAAAAAAGATTGAAAAATGGCTAGACTGTGATGAGATTCTGGTTAGTTTACTCAAAGAGCAAAGGCTGTATATACTGTTTCGTTTGCAAACACTTTTCTAAATGCAAACATCACTTACAACAGGTGGGTTTTCTGACTGGTTGAATGTACTCAGAACTCTGGAGAATCATGAAGACAGCATGGAACATAAGAGCGCGATGTTGTGTTGGATAACAAGAAAGTCAAATAAAAATACCGTGGGTCAGCAAATTGAAGAACAGATGACAAATCCATGCAGTACTATTTTGTACTGTACGAGAGATCACATTTTTAATGTGAGAAACATCCTCGAGAAATGCAGAGAATACAATGTAGATCTTTATGCCTGTTTTGTAGATTACACAAAGGCCTTCGACTGCGTACAACATCAGAAATTGTGAAACATCATGAGAGACATGGGGTTTCCGGCGCATTTGATCCATCTAATTGAAGCACTACACTACGAACAACAAGCAGCTGTCAGAGTAGCGGGGGAAACATCAGGATGGTTTGAGGTGAAAAAGGGAGTAAGACAGAGTTGCATCCTCTCTCCATACTTGTTTAACATCTATGCAGAAAATATAATGAGAAATGTTCGGAGTAACAAAGAATGTGAAAATTGCGATCCGTTCACAATTGGTGGAAATGCGATCCCAGAACTCAGGTACGCAGATGACACAGTTATTCTTTCAAACAGTGCCAATGGACTAGAACAGTTAATCCTGTCTGTCAAAAGACACAGTGAGGATCAGAACCTTTTTCTGAACACAAAAAAACAAAGATAATGTCCACAGACAAAACAAGATGCCAACCAAAAAATACCATCAGTGATGAGGGAATTGAAAATGTCACAAATTTTGAATATCTTGGCTCCATAATTAACAACAATAGAGACTGCTCAAAAGAGGTCAGAAGGAGACTGGTCATAGCAATGCAGAGGTTAAATAAAATGATGAACCTATGGCATAACACCAGCAAATTAATAAAAGTAAAGCTTCTGAGAACGTGCATCTTTCCGGTAGCAACGTATGGATGTGAGTCATGGACCATTACTCAAACATTAAAGAAAAAAATCGAATCTTTCGAAGCAAAGTGTTACACACAAATTCTCAGAATATCTTGGACCAAGAAGAAAAAAATATAGACAACCTACACGACCTGAACATCGAGGAAAACTGGCCCATAAACAATATCATGTCCCGGAAACTGAAATACTTTGGCCACATTAAACGTCATAGTGGCTTAGAGAGAGCAGTGATGGAGGGTATGGTACCTGGAAGGTGAGGCAGAGGCCAACGAAGACGACGGTGGACACAGGACATTGAAGACACCTTGAACATGACAATGGAGAAGGCAGGAGGGCTGGCTAGAGATCGAGAGTTTTTCATGCGGGCTGTGAGGACATGCTACATGATGATGACTATTTTGTAGTACTGAAAAGAGTTGTAGCTGTTATATAAAGCTTTTAAGTGAAAGAGGTTTGGCATTTAGTGGTCATGAGGAGAAGTGGGGCTCACCAAATAATGGAAACTTCATGGATGCCATTGAACTTATTGCAGAATTCGACCCATTTTTATATGAACATCTCGAGAAATGTAAAAATGAAAAAGTAAATACTACTTACCTATCCAAAACCGTGTATGAAGAATTGATAGAAAATATGGGGAAACATGTGCAAGATGAAATTGTGAATCAAATCAACAACCTATACACCAAATACTACTCTATTATTGTTGACTCTGCGTCTGACCAGACAATGATGATAGGAAACTCTTCACAGAGCGATACAACAGGAAGCAATCTGATCATCAGAAGAAGTCCCCCCGTCCGACAAGTGTTTCGGCCCTACATACTCCTTTACACTCTAAGGGGGGCGGGCCCACTTGATTCATGGCTCCCAAGCGTCTCAGCCCCCTGTTGTCTTGTATCGAAAATGAACCCATTTCACTTATGGTAGCAACTTTAATCCATAACTCCGCCAGCCGTGGAGGCAATTGTGAAAGTAACAAAGAGAAGACAAATTATTCCGTTTGCTCCGTAGCACATCACAACTACGGACACACTCTGAGTCACCTGCGGGAAGCCAACGAGACTTGACACTGCGCGCTCGCCACTGAATTTCTTCCTGACACCCCTTATAGTATACATCGCCTGTTGCAACTCAGCCACAGCCCTTTCACTAGTACGCCTAAAAACTCAGCGTATTGTGGACTTAGAAAAATTCCTGGTGTTTTCTGTACCGCAGCGTTTATTGTCACGATTTCCATTGCCCATTGCGGTTGTTCCACAGCCAGCCTGATGCCTTTTTGGCAGTTTCACTAAGCCTCTTCAGTGCTCTTGTTCTCGACTGTCCCTTCAGCCCCAACAGTTTCAATAGATCATACACCGATGCAGCGACAAGCCCTCTTGTGCCCACTTCAACAGCCATGACCCTTGCAGTGAACCCATCGTGTCTCAGATCCGCGGCCAGATCACTATACTTGGCCGCTTTGAATGAATATTGCTCGTCTAATCTGGATTCAAATGGCACGGTCAGTTCAATCAGTAGGACCTGTAGCGTTGCTGAAGAATGAAGCACTATATCCGGCCGTCTCCGCGATTTTCTGATACTCTCTGGATATGCCCCTCGTCCAGGTAGGTCTACCGCCATCTCCCAGTCGTTTGCACAGTCAAGAAGAGATGGTAAACTGCTACCAGGTTTACTCGGTTTGGGGTGTGCTGACTTTCCTGCCCTCAGAAAGTATGTATTTGCGGTGCTCCGCCCGGGTTTGCTATTCGCCTTCATCCTTGCCAGATCTATTGTCGCAGCAAGCTCATTTAGCACTTTGTTATGGCGCCAAGTGTATCGCCCTTGCCCTAATGACACCTTACACGCTGAGAGCACGTGTTCGAGTGTCTGCCTCCTCTGGCACAGGGGGCACTGCTCATCATCCGACTTTCCCCATTTCACAAGGTTGGTGGCTGACGGCAGCAGGTCATACATTGATCTAACAACGAAGCTGAGCCTAAGAGGTGCCATGTGCCATATATCATTCCATGTCAAGGACCTCTGCAGGGCTCCTTCCCATGTAGTCCATTGGCCTTGTAGGACCTGCTGCACTGCTTTTTGCAACCTCTTATCATTCTCAGCTCCTCGTATCTCCTGAACTTCCATGTCTCTGCGCTTCCTGCTTGATGCCTTGGACCACCAGCGGATGTCTCCATGACTAAATCCCCGTCTATTCGTTTGTGTGTATCCGATTACCTCCCTCAGTTTGAGTGACTCTTGGGCAGCACCAACAGCTTCTTCCACTCTCCACTTCCTTCCCGTTTTCAGTGTGGGCTGAATGGACTTAACCACGTCATCAGCTTACTCGCGTAGCATCATTGCAAGCCTTGCCTTTCCATCTTTGTACTCTTCAACAACTGACTTAAAAGGAAGCTGAAGTTTTGACTTTTTGTAGTACAGTCCTACATCTGACAGACCTGGTGGTACCCCTAGCCACTTTCTCATGAACTTGTTGACCTTCTGCTCTATAGTTTCCACTGTACTTGTGCTTATTTCATATATAAGCAGTGGCCACAGCAACCTCGGTATCAACATGAACTGGCGGCACCACAGTTTGAACTTTCCTAGGAGTCTGCTTTGGTCTATGATCTGTAGCCCTCTGTCTGCCATTTCTATTGTCTGTTGCACTGCCTTCGAGTCTTTTAATGAGGCATCGTACACCCTGCCAAGACTCTTAACAGGTTCTTCAATGACAGTAGGGACTTTTTGATTGGAAACCATGAATATGTCCTCTGCTATCTTCCCTTTCCTGACTGATAGGCTCCTCGACTTCTTGGGTTTGAAGCTCATTCTGCACCAGCTGACTAGTTCATCCAGGTGTTCTAACATCCTCCAGGCCTGATGTTCATCTGATGTCAGAATTGTTGTGTCATCCATGAATGCTTTGATCGGTGGTATGTGACACATTCCACCGAGCTTTGGACCTATAGCCATTCCCTCAGCCGCATTGAGAATTACCTGCATAGCCATCACGAATAGTATCGGAGAGATGGTACACCCCATCGCAATTCTAACTTCAAGGCAAATCCACTTCGTTGTGTACTCTCTGGTTGAAAATCTGACAGCAAACCCTGCGAAATACAGCTTCAGCATTGCTGCAGTCTCTTGTGGAACATGATACATTTCTAGGGCCTGTCATAACATCTGGTGTGGAACGGATCCATAAGCATTCGCTAGATTCAACCATATTACATGGAGGTTTGTTCTGTCAGACTTTGCCTTTTGGATTGCTTCCCAGATCATTGTGGCATGCTCTAGACATCCTGGTGTACCTGGATTACCTCCTTTCTGAATGGTAGTGTCAATGTACCCATTTGCCAGGAGGTATGTAGTGAGTCTTTTCGCCATCACTGAGAAGAATATCTTCCCTTCCACATTGAGTAGTGAGATTGGCCTGAACTGACTGATTTCTGTGGAATTTTGCTCCTTCAGGATGTAGACTCCGTTCGCCTTTCTCCATTCCTTGCTTACAAGCTGGGTTATTTGTTAAGGATAGATTTGGGATGCAGATAAAATAGTGTGGCACGTTACTACACGCTAGCACATTTCCATTTTTATGTGAGGAACTGTGTTCGCCTGTAGACAAACTATGGTTTGCACGGATCGTTCACCCGTGTTGAGCGACGGTCAACTAGTGACGTTTCTTTCACGTGTCGTGGGGTTCAGTGTGTTAATTAATGGGGCTTCCGTCTTTGTGTTTGCGTCCAAGAGAGATGTAATTTTTCGAGCTCCGGGATAATGGAGAGTGATATAAATATATCCATTGTGGCATTATTGATTTTATGAGGCCGCCACGTTATGTGTAAGATGGTTCATAAAACTTATCTAGAAGTTCATACCATAAATTACTACAAGTAACTTTGAGATAAGGAGGCAACTAATATTTTGTTTGGCCTGATTTCTTCTGCCGCATTACTTTGGTTTTCGTGGATAGCCCGAACCTTTAGTACAACGGCCAGGATTGAGTGGAGATGAGAGGAGTGTATTATTATCATATTATTGCCACTTAAAGATGCCTAACGTTTGAAACTTATTGACGGACGAGGGATAATCTACTACGCTTATCCATTGCTATGTACTTTTGATGTGTTGATGGATACTATTGTGAAGTGACTTTGTTTATTAAATGTCAACCATGTTTCCGTGGACCTGTTCACCTACCGGCTTTGTTATGTGTACTGACCATAATGTCCTGAATGAACACCTGCTATCACGTATACATGCATGATCCACTAATTTATCCCACCGTAACACCATATAATTTGGTGGGCCTGTATGGTTTTGGATCGATACTTTCATCAGGACATGGTTTTCAAATTCACATGAGCAAGTATACCTTCGTACTTTGCAAATCTACAGCTACCATTTAATCAGTATATTCGATCGTCACCTCTGTTAAGCGTGTTATTGTAAACACACTACCTCGTGAACTCAGTCATTATCAACGGGTCCAGTTGGATAACGAACGCTGCCACTGCGCATGTCCAATGTTCCAGTTTCAATGTCCTATTGTTCGCTGTAACGTTCAAGATTGCAATTTCAAACCAACCAGTTTGCAAGTTTATTTCGTGTTCCAGTCTACATCACAACGTTTGTCAGATTCTTTCAAGTTTCAAGTCTATGCAACGGCGACGTCAAGTTATTTGTGCCAAGTCAACACAACGTTTCAAGGTCTACACAGTTTATGATGCCCATCTGACTGCGAACGTGTACTTGTTTACATTTTTCATCTGTGCTTCACTTGTATTGAGGGACAATGTTGTTCCAGTGTTGACACCTTTTCCGGACTTGCATCTGGTCGGATCGCATTAAGATAAGTGCCTGTTATTACACTCTTGTATCTTTGCCGTGGTGTAAGCCTTTTTTATATCTGTGTTATTCGTTTCTTGGTTTCTATGTCTTCGTACCAATCTGTTGTTAGCGACACATGTCATTGTAAAAATGACCGCTCAGCAGATGTTTCTATAGGTTTTGCTTACATTCCTCAAGCAGTGAAATTTCCGGCCTGAGTTTACTCACCGACGTTTAGTTCACTGCCTGTTTAGTGTGACCTAATGTGTTTAGGTGTGCTGCTCTGTCCTTCTAGTTGTCAGT
Organism: Oreohelix idahoensis; assembly: GCA_024509875.1. Classification (NCBI taxonomy): domain Eukaryota; kingdom Metazoa; phylum Mollusca; class Gastropoda; order Stylommatophora; family Oreohelicidae; genus Oreohelix; species Oreohelix idahoensis. The sequence goes on from JAMPIV010011609.1 coordinate 295,234, forward strand.
TCTTGTTGTGTGTTGGTTTTTTTTTCTTCTCCTTAGTTGACAACCATTCTGTTCGTAATGCTAGTCTAACCTTCTATCACTTGTTTACATTTATATATATTGTTACAGGTTCTGTCCTTTTTTTTTAGCAGTAAGTCTGTGTTGCTAGTAATTTTAATGGAAGGGAAGTGATCCGGAAATTGTTAGGTGAGCAGATTGGATAAGAGTTACATTCCTTGATTAGCTATGATGTTAGGTTACATTGTAAGAGGGGAATTCCCTCGTATGTTCGAGAAGTAAAGTTAGAAAAGCGTGTGAACGCTAGTCAGTTCAATTGTGAAGGTGTATTCACTCCGAACTGTTGTGAGCTACGGGGTTTTAGCTATTTGTTGCTAGCCCGTGCAAGTAGTGAGACTGAGCGGTGTTTTTTTTGGACAGCCGGGTCTCGTATCTGTTTTAGGCGGGAGAAGTGTATTCCCGTAGAGAGTCTGTTTTTGGGCATCGACTGGAGAGGTCGGCCCCACAGGGTGTGTTTTGAGTATGCCTGCGCAGTGCAAAAGTTATCGAGGCCATTATTTGCGTAGGCCTGTAATTCCTGAGTTTATTGGAGAATTATGTTTGTGAGTATTTTTGAAGAGGTAAGGATCCATTGAGGAGATCTGAGAAGGCCATAATTATATTATTAGCACGGCGAGGATGTCCGTTGGCTAAAAGGATCCATAAGTATCTTGAGGATGCTATTTATGCAGTAGCACGGCGATGATGTGAGCCGTTTGCTATCTGTGAGGAGGCCATATTTACTTTGAGGAGGATCCATTATTATTAGGATAGCGCTTATGTGAGAAGTATCTTGAGGATGCTATTTATGCAGTAGCACGGCGATGATGTCCGTTTGCTATCTGTGAGGAGGCCATTATTATTGTAGCACGGCGATGATGCCCGTTTGCTAAGGAGGATCCATTATTATATTGTCAGAGCGCTTATGTATTTGAGGAGGCCATTATTATGTTGTTAGCACGGCGAGGATGATGTCCGTTTGCTAACCGGATCCATTATATTTGAGGCGGCCATTATTATGTCAGCACGGCGAGGATGTCCGTTGCTGAGAATTTAAGTTATTAGCACGGCGAGGATGTCCGTTGCTGAGAGGATCCATATTTATATTATAGCGCAGATTTGAGAGGCCATTGATGTTGTATAGCGCTAATGATTCTGGGAAGTGGAGATGTGAGGAGTACTTTATTATTGTATTGCTGTAAACTGTAATTTGACTATGACTGTGTGTTCTATATTAACGTAACGTGTTGTGGTGTAATAAACCGTCATTAACTTGCACCTGCCGTTACACCATTCCATTCCTCTGATGTGTGTACCTGTAGTGTGTGAATGTACCCACGCACACTCACTGCAACATTCTTAACACGGTAGGAAAACAGTAGTCGTGACAGTAGTAACGCATGACCATAAATAGCCTGTGTGGCGAGATCTATGTCAACAAACAGATTGAATTCACTAACAGTATCTCGTGTGTAGCAGTGGTATGTTAGTCTTATAGAATTTGATATTTTCGACATTCGCGTGATATAAGAATTATGTTCTGCTCTGTGTGGGCGCATGAACAGTTTGACCATTAAAGTAACACCCATCACCATTTATTCAATCTCCAAGACCAGTCATCAGTTATAATATTTAATAATTCATCGGTAACTTTCAAAGTAATCTTCAACATCCTAAATTAAGCGGTTACATATATTGGTGGGTAAATCTGGAGTTAACAGTCTGTTCTATTTGTTATTTTTCCTTAGTTTCCTATTTGCATTCTTTTTCGTTTACTTGCTGCTGTTATTACATTGTCTTGGTCACTTGTACTTGTCTTCTTGTTTAGTTCCATCAATTCCGTTCTTGTGCATTATTTTCTTTTTCTCTCACCAGTGTTTTGGTTTTTTCATGATACATTCTAATATTATTGCTCAATAATATTGATAATTCATTTGCATTGATGCTGTTGCAAAGCATCAGTAATTTGGTACATTGACTACCTTAACTAAGTAAGTTCTTTAGGGCACAGCAGTATATAATATTAACAAAAAATTATTTTTTTTTGTTGGAAAAAATAAATTGTACAGCAATTTGCTGATAATTAATAGACTTAGTGAGTCTTAATAAGAATTTAAAATGTCTACGGATGACATGATCTCTGTGCTGGAGGTGCTGTTCCAGGATGGTAGGGATAATAGACTTCAAGGCCCAGCACTTGATGAATATGTGAAGGATCAGTTTTTATGTCAGGCGGCATCAGACTTGGAGGACTTTGTGAGTTTGAATTTTCATTCTATTCCTCATATAAATATTGCCACGGACTTGGCACAATTACTGCGTGTGCATCTTCAGTTTTTTTTTAATCAAAATACCTACATGTGCCACATGGTCAGGTATTAAATAACATACACCGCGCTATACGTGACGACGTTGTTCAGAAGGAACAAACGATAGAGGATCATAAATGTAAGGAAAAATCTCTTACGAGTGAGCTACAGCAGATGAAAATAGAGTACGAAGAAAAAGTGCCCGTCCTGGAATTTTATAAGAGTGTCTATGATGAACTAACTAAGCTTAATACTGCTTTAAAGATAGACTGTGATGCACAGGTAGCAGAGATTCAAATACTGAAATCTGAGATTTCTGATTTAAGATGAAAGGTTAACATGTTGGATGTAGCAAGAGATCAGATACAATTAGATGAGAAAAAGAGAGTAGAAGAATTAACTATGGAGAAAGAAAAGATGGCTAAAACTGAGAAATCACTCACGGAGGAGAAGAGTAAAAATGTGAACCTTGAAGAAGAAAATAAAAGGCAAAGTGAAGAAATTTCTAAGTTAAGAAAAAGGGTTAATGGGTTGCTAGATGTGGTGTTACACAAAAATCTGTTGTCCCACAGTCGTTATGACAAACCTATTGTACGACATGCCGACGGTGCTAATTGTGACTCTAATAAGTCATCACAACCTCAAAAAGTAAAATCATTTCGAGGCAAGTACAACTTCCCTCGCCAACACTCTTATGCCAGAGGTTCTAGAGACAATACTGCCACTTCTGGGAATCAGTCATGGCGACATGATAAGAATGTGACTGATCTTAAAAATGCAGATGAGGTCGTCAAGGGTGAAGCAAAATGTACTAATAAGAGTCTGATTGCTACATGTAAGGTTGATTGTAATGATAGTACAAACTTGCCTGGTTATAATATACTCATTACATCTGTTAAAGAAAGTTTAGCAGTACCTTATGAGCAGTCATCTACGACACGCTCCAAACCGATGGGACCGATTTCCAATAAACATCACACTCAGCCCATGCAGTATGATGCACCTTTTAAGCCAGTCACGACGAGCAGGCGGCAAATTAATCACCATGTCTCTCATTCCACTGCGACGGCATACCCTCCCAGCACACGATTTCGTGATGATAACGCGAATGGCGTGGGTTCGACCCCCCATATGGTGGTAGCAATATACGCTCACGCACCGTATTAGTGCACAATCTTCCACCAACCACTACATGGCGCGCACTGGATGAATTATTTCAGTACACTGCCGACGTCCGATATGTGCGTCTTTTTTCTATTCCCAACTCTAATGATAAAGTAGCACTTGTTTATTTTTATTCACATGAAGATGCTCGCCAAGTTATTAACTTCGACAAAGGAGCCTATTTTCGACACCGTTGCCTACACCTGCAATTAGTTCATGATTCTGCACCACGCAGTTTTTAATGTGGTTTCTCAGGTGCATCTTTCTCATTTTACGTATATTTTATGTTGATTATGTCTTAAATTTCATTCGTGCCACAGAACATTTCCAAAATTCTAAAATTGTTCATACCTACTACTCAGAAGCAAGTTCGTGGTCATCTTGATTTAATTCAGTAATACAGTAGATTTATACCCAACTTGTTTTTCGACACTGCTGACCTCTCTGCCTTGGAAAAGAAAAAAAGGCTTACTTACCACGTGCACTGGAAACCAGAGTGCTAGGCCGCGTTAAATTATATTCAAAATTCAAATTTCTTTTTTTTCTCTATGCCTTCTATTTGAGGTAACTAGTTATAAATTTGAATTATTATCCCCGCACAGATGCTTGTTCCAGAGTTTCGTCGCTTCGCTGGTGCAAGAATTTGAGAGGAGGGTGCATCCAACCTTCCATATCTCAAGAACGTTGACTGATGCCGAGAAAATATGATATTCAAGCTATCTTAAGTTCATCAAATATAGTCGCCTATAGTTTATCGAGATTCCCAAAGCTCGAACCTGAAGTTTCATATTGACGTAGTTAATTGACTCTATATTACACATGTGTGAAGCCATGGTGTTTATCCACTACTAGTCACTATGACAAAGAACGGTGATTACATGAACACTAAGTTGATTTCCAAACCATTCATATTAACATTTGTGATTTACATGACTTTGAGATAATCATTATTCACTTTAACTAGTGGTACAATGAACAGTATTATACTACTTGCAGACATGAACAATTTCCAACTACGACATCATGTTATTATTCTGGAATGCACATTCACATTAATTAAGATTGCAATACTAATACTAGAAATCTAGTCCTGACATGGATAGTGAGGAGTATGATTATATTATTGCAAATTTGTTTTGGACATTACTTGTCTTGCCACAACGTACAAAGGTACTTAGAGCAGAATACTTAAGTAATGTAATAATTGTGTTAATTAGTTATCCTTGCCTGCTTGTACTATTTTTTTCCCCTCTCTTCTTTCTCTTTTTGTGAGATATTCATGTACTTTAGTTACATTAATGTCATATCGCATTGCTTCATATCTTATTTGATCCCTGTCATGTTTAAATTACATTTAAGCTTTAATTTTAGAATTTCTGACAGCATTGTTAGTTGGAGATAACCTTCTATTTTTGTTATATTTTATTATACATGCATTTTTGAATTTTTGATTTCGATTTTGGTTTTATTTTATTTTATATATCTCATACCATTTTCATACATGCATGCATTTTCTTTGATATGTTTATTGTAAACACACAGTGATCATACATTTATGTATTCTTTTGTTACATCATTGGAATATCGACTGTATATGACTTGTTACTTATTGACATATGACTGTTTATGACTGATGACAAATTCGTCTAGCATTATATTTGATAATGAGTTACATTATGCAGACTGACTGCGACTAGATTATTTTCAATATGGCTCAATATTTGTGATATGATCAATTTTAACCGAGATTTCCGCATAGGAAATATTTGAATTGGAAAAAAACAACAAATAAATTTGGTTTTTTTTTACACCGCAAAGGGGGTGATATGTTAAGGATAGATTTGGGATGCAGATAAAATAGTATGGCATGTTACTACACGTTAACACATTTCCATTTTTTTGTGAGGAACTGTGTTCGCCTGAAGACAAACTACGGTTTGCACGGATCGTTCACCCGTGTTGAGCGACGGTCAACTAGTGACGTTTCTTTCACGTGTCGTGGGGTTCAGTGTGTTAATTAATGGGGCTTCCGTCTTTGTGTTTGCGTCCAAGAGAGATGTAATTTTTCGAGCTCCGGGATAATGGAGAGTGATATAAATATATCAATTGTGGCATTATTGATTTTATGAGGCCGCCACGTTATGTGTAAGATGGTTCATAAAACTTATCTAGAAGTTCATACCATAAATTACTACAAGTAACTTTGAGATAAGGAGGCAACTAATATTTTGTTTGGCCTGATTTCTTCTGCCGCATTACTTTGGTTTTCGTGGATAGCCCGAACCTTTAGTACAACGGCCAGGATTGAGTGGAGATGAGAGGAGTGTATTATTATCATATTATTGCCACTTAAAGATGCCTAACGTTTGAAACTTATTGACGGACGAGGGATAATCTACTACGCTTATCCATTGCTATGTACTTTTGATGTGTTGATGGATACTATTGTGAAGTGACTTTGTTTATTAAATGTCAACCATGTTTCCGTGGACCTGTTCACCTACCGGCTTTGTTATGTGTACTGACCATAATGTCCTGAATGAACACCTGCTATCATTCGCGTATACATGCATGATCCTCTAATTTATCCCACCGTAACAGAGAAGAATATCTTCCCTTCCACATTGAGTAGTGAGATTGGCCTGAACTGACTGATGTCTGTGGAATTTTGCTCCTTCAGGATGTAGACTCCGTTCGCCTTTCTCCATTCCTTGCTTACAAGCTGGCTTTTCCACGCATTCTTCCGTAAACGGAGCAGTCGTTTGAGCACTTCAGGGCATCTCTTATACACAAGATATGGAACACCATTAGGACCTGGAGCTGACTTGCACCGTACTTTCTGGACAATGCTTTCTACCTCTTGCATCGTTGGGGGCTTGGTGTTTAATTCAGCTCCTGGCTTACTCGGCCATTTAAGGCCTGCCATGCTGCTGAGCGTCTCATCTTTGCGACCATCTGAATATGTCATTCTAAGGTGTTCTTCCAGGTCTTCTTTCTTGATGTTTAGCGTACCAGACCGTGGCTGCTCAAACAGTTCTTTGGCAAACTTGAAGGGCTCCCTGAAGAATCGTTCCCTATCCCTTTGAGTCTTCCTTCTCTTCCTGCACAACCTTTCTGCTCTACAAAGGGCATTATGTTGGCCTTTCAGGTGCTCCCAAACCTGTCGTAACCCTTCCTTCTCTGTGGCAACTGCGTTCTTGAAAAGTTTTCGGGCATGCTTCTTCTGTCTCCTGATTTCTTCTATTTTAGTTTGTCTTCTACTTGTTCGTGGTGGGTTACTTTCCCTTGCCTCCCTCACTCCGAACACTTTGCGACAGTGCAGATATATTATGTCGCCGAAGATTTCCAGCTTCTTCTCTAAAGTTATCTGCTTCAGGTTGTTATCCAACTCTTTTGCCAAGGCTTCGTCCAACTGTTCCCAAAGCCCTTTTGCACTGGCAGGTGGAAACTTGATTGCATCTCTCTTCCCGTCCAAGAAGTGTGTGAGATCATCATCAGTCAGATCAACTTGAATGTACTCAGCACTGTGGATTGACTCCTGGCTGCGTTCTTCTAACGTCTTATCCGTCGAGACAGAGCGCTGTTGATCTCTGTCGTAGATTTTTTATAGGGAATTAAGACTTGGGTTGGTCCCTTCTGAATAGATTAGAATGAGTGATAGTCACAGTGGGGGATAGAAATGGAAATAGATTGCCACGAGTGAGGTGGTAGAATGTGCTAGAGGCTGTCTCTGAGATCGAGAATTCTTCTCTCTCTGTGCCTATCTTCTACGACAGTTTTAGAGGAGTCAGAAAGTCTACACACACACACACACACACACATACATACACACACATACACACACACACTCACACACACACACAACACACACACACAAACACACACACACCCACCCACACACACACAAAACACACACACACACAAAACACACACACACACATATATATATATTTCTCTATCCACTCACGTGCACGCACATACAAGTGACGACAGTTAGACACACAGACGAGGGAAAACTATAACAATGATTATATAGATATTCTAGAACGAGCTGACCAACACGCTGATTAAATTTAAGAGCAGTTTATTTATCAATATAAACTTCCACCACCACAACATCCAAAATTTACATCAAAGCATATACAAATAGTCATAAAAAAATCAAGGAATTGCTACAAGAAATGATAGACCACAGTTATGATCTTCCCTCGATGTTTAGCCCACAGTCCCGTTAGGATAAAGATGATAGCCCAAATAGTCACAGATACATATGATTTGGGTCTAATATTTTCCCCTTTTTGAAGGTATGAACTGACTTTGATAGCAGTTTCTATTATAAGGAAAAATATAGTTTAGCAACAAATCTTGCATAAGGAAAGTTACAAAGTGGGTGAATCAAACAAAGAACATCCTTCAGTCTACTTTCACTCAGTTCTTTCATCAGGGCCCTGACTCACACAATCTTACCTAAAATCGTGCTGTTGATCGCCGTCTGGCGCAAACTTTAGGACACTTCTCTACAGTGAATCTGTATTCTTTGGATAAAGAGAATCCCAGCTCTGCAGATACAGGTTTCTTCCACTGTTACGAGGAGCATTCACTTCACCAGTTTAATTTAAGATTACTGTTAAGGACACTTGAATCAGTTTGGGTAAGAAAGTTTAAACTGGCACATAGTGTCAGAAACACGAGGTTTCCCTTAATTAGGAAGATGACCGGTGGACAACTTCTCTCAACAGATAGTCTTGGTTCACCACACACTTGGTCAACTAATGTCGGAAAGTTAATGTTTTTTCTGTAATTATTCTCGCCACAAGGCAGCAAGTACATTAGAAGTTGAGGAGAAATATGAACTGGCTCAAAGGTCCAGTATAAGCATTTATTCTTTACAAAACCCGTTAGTGGGATTGGTATTCTGTCTATCTCTGAAGGCACACTCCCTGTCAGACAGGTGTTACTTGAAAACCCACGTGGTTAAAAATAAAAAATGTTTATGTTTCTACCATCGTCTCTGTACTAAACGCCGGCAAAGTTTGGGTTACCCCAGTATTCACTGAATAAAGAAAAAAACACATATGAAATATTTTACATATTATGTACACAATATAACTTACATTTAAACTACAAGCGCACAGTTGACTTATTATTTAAAACTTCCAGTGAAATAAGTTATATACATAAAATCATCAATCCTCATGAATTAGGAATACATACGTATTCTGTCAACACTCGTGAGCCGTCTAGCATTTATAAGTTAGTTTAGAAACATTATTCTCGTCTGATATTAGCAGTTAAATTAAATTTATTAATAGCCAAATGATTTTGAGCTAGAAATTACAATTTATTCTGTTTTCCACTGTAATTCATCAGCTAACGAATATAACAGACTTATAAATTATACACTCTGCACAAAAGAACTCGGGAAATAAAATAAGCGATTCAGCACTTAATCACTCACAAAATACTAGATATTATATATAATATTTACCTCCACACAGAACTACAGACTAAACCATGAACTAGAATACTGCAATCTAATGGTAGTCTAGAACTCGGCAAAATGGCCAAGAAACTCCGACTTCGCCAAAACACAGATATTTGATCTAGCACAGCGATCTGTCTACTGCAAAATTAATTTAGGAGTAAGAACGAAAATCTAGTTTCAAACTCTGATTATATCTATCAAACAGACAAAGAGGTGAACGTTATTTCGCAGAACGAAATAATCTCCCCTTTCCGTCTTTAACACGTACGTTCCTTAGACGCTGGCAATAACATGCCAAACCCGTGTCTTCACACCTTACGCCAAAACTGGCCGTGGAGTGTGAGTGTCATATGAGAAATGCTAGACACTCTGTCTGCTCTGGGCGAACATGGCTGGCGTGATTCACACCTCCGTCTAGCTATCGGACAGTGAGCGCTCATGTCAGATGCGAATGTCAGACGACCAGTCTCCACTGCAGAGGGCAATTTCACACTTCGCCGGGAGCTAGCCTGACGAAAAACTCTCGTGACAGCTGCAAATGTAGACAATTTGTCTGCGCATCATGTCTGATAGACTGAAATCCCACCTAAAATTATCTCGTGCGAGGGACTGACACGTTAGGTAATCTACTACATTTCTAAATGAGAAACAAAACCAGGCGAAAGGGAGAATGGGAAAAAATAATGTTTATAGTCGCAAACTAACGAATGCGAAAAAATACAAAGAGTGATAATAAGGTAGAGGACACGGGTAGAGAAAGCAAGGAAAATAGAAATTTTATTGATCATAAATGTCTACGCGACAGAACGTCCCCCTTTAAGATATGGAAGCACTCCATGTCTACGTTATGGAAATAAATTTCCTATGTTCGTAGCTTCAGGGTGTCTGTCTTCTTCCATCTCATCTCCCCCCCCCCCCCATATCTCTGTGCAAGTCCTACTCATGAAGTCTGCCCCAACGTTTTGTTTTCCTGGAATGTATTCGACTTGAAAGGAATATACACTTAGCAGCAGTGGGCAGCGCATTATTTTCGCATTAAATTACTTATTTGCCCCGAGAAACGCCAGTGGGGCATGGTCGGTCTGCACCGTGAATGTCACTCCGTAAAGGTATTCATGGTGCCTCCTTATACCATGAACTAATGCCAGGCATTCTCTTTCTACTGTGGAGTAGTTTTGCTCTGCCTTATTCAATTTACGACTGCCGTATGCCACTGGGAATAGCTGGTTCGGATCGTCGTCGCCTGCCTGAAGCAGAGTTGACCCGATGCCTTGCCCTGATGCGTCAACGCGCAATACGAAGGGTTTGGTAATATCAGGCAGTCGCAGAATTGGATATTCAGACAACTGTTTCTTGAGCATGACGTAAGCGTCTTCGCACTTAGGATCCCAGATAATTTTCTCCGGTCGCCCCTTTTTCGTAACGTCAGTAAGGGGTGCTGTTAAACCATTGAAGTTTTTGATGAATTTCTGGTAGTAAGCACATAGCGATAGGAACGATCGCGTTTCTTTCTTCGTCCTTGGCCTCTTCGCTGCACGTATCTTCTCTACGTTCGTAGCAACTGGCCACATAGCACAGTGAGCAATGGTGTGCCCCAGGAAGTCAAGTTTGTCGAAGCCGATTAAACATTTGCTAGGTCTAGCTGTGAGTCTAGTTTCCTGTAGTCTCCTGAGGAGCATCTCGACCGTAGCAATGTGTTCTTCGTATGTGTCCGTTGCAATTAGTATATCGTCCATAAAATTGTGGATATGTGGACTGTGCAATGGCTCTAACAGCTTTCTCATCATCGTTGTGAACACTCCTGGTGCGTTGTGTAATCCGAATGGCATCACGTTAAACGTACAGTGTCCTTCGCTGGTGCTGAAAGCTAGCAAAGGCTTAGTTTCCTCTTTGACTGGTATCTGATAGTAGCCATTACTCAGGTCAATCTTTGAGAAAACCCGTGCCTTGCTTAGCTTGCTAAACAGCTCAGAAGCGCTTTGGAGTGGTTCCGGCTGAAATTCCGTTACTATGTTAAGTAGCCGGTAATCGATGCACAGCCGAACTTCCTTATTGGGCTTCTGCAGCAGCACTACGCTCGCACTATAGGGAGACGTGGACTCACTGATAATTCCTGTTTTACGTAGCTTGTCTATCTCTGCACGTAGCGTATCAGCTTTCGCATACGGAATAGGGTAAACTCTGGTTCGAACAGGTGTCTCGATTGTAAGTTTCATCTCGAACTCTACGAGATGTGTTCGTCCAGGTACATCCGTTAGCACCGAAGTGTACTGGTTCAGTAAAGCCTTCGTTTCTGTCTGTTGTGCTTCAGAGAGAGTGTCCCCAAATTTTACATCTTCGACAGATTCAGTTTGTTGCAATGGATGTTCCATGCAACTATCGTCATCTTCAACATCCTCGTTAGCTATGGCGATTGCCAGGAGATGTTCGGGGGATGGCACCGGTATTTCCAAGTATTTCTTTAACAGATTTACATGGTAAACTTTCTCCTTTCCTTTGATAGAGATCTGGTAATTGGTTCTCGAGATCTTTTTCAGGACGGTAAACGGCCCTTGCCACCCGATGCGTAGCTTGTTGCTTCCGGTTGGCAGTAACAACAAAACTTTTTCTCATGGTTGTAATTCTCTCTCCTTTGCTGCTTGATTGTATCGTCTAGCGTGCTTTGCGCGAGGTTTCTTAAGGTTTGCTGTTGCTAGATCCCATCCTAGCTGTAGCCTTTCCTTCAATTCCGATACATATCTACTGGCTGAGACGACTGTCTCATCCGCCTTCTGGTCTGTCAGGGACCGAAGTAATGCTTCAAGCGGCCCCTTGATAGGTCTGCCGAATAAAAGCGTAGCTGGAGGGAAACCCGTAGAGGCCTGGGGAACTTCCCTGTAAGCGAATAGGGCTGCAGGAATGAAAAGATCCCAATCCTCCGGTTTTTCTTGTTCCAGCTTGCGTAACATGAGGGTGAGGCTGCCGTTGAAACGTACCACGAGCCCATTTCCGGCCGGATGGTACGGGCTGGTGTGGATGTTTTTGGCCCTCAAGATCTTAAAGATCTCCTCCATTAACAGGCTACGGAATTGGGATCCATTGTACGTCAAAACTTGTTGAGGGAATCCCAACCGTGTAAAAATCTGCACTAATGCTTCTGCGACACGCTTCGAATCTGTGCATGTTAGCGGTATAGCTTCAGCCCACATAGTGCATGTGTCGACTAAAGTCAGTATAAACCTGTGCCTTCGTTTAGTCCTTTCTAGGGGTTCAACAATGTCGACAGCAACCCGTTCGAATGGAGTCCCCACAATTGCCGTTTGTCCCATGGGAACTGGGGCGGTCCAGTGCTTGGGTGCTACCCGTTGGCACTGGGCACATAATTTCACATATCTGAGTATATCAGTGTTCATCCCTGGCCACCAATAGTGAGTCTGTATTCGTTGCTGTGTGGCGTTCTGTCCCATATGTCCGCTAAAGGGAAGAGAGTGCCCCATTTCTAGGATTTTACTTCTGTACTTTTTCGGTATTAGGAGCTGATTCGAACCTTGTTCAGGCTTGCCCGTTCTCCGATAAAGCACGCCATCCTTAGAAAACATGTCCTTGTGTTGTCTAGGGTCTTTGGCCATGGGCAGTTTCCTAAAGCAGGGTCCTTTTGTTGCGCCTCTTTAAGTTCTATCGGTAACAAATTTGGCGCAGGCTCCCGTTCCTTCTCGGCTTGCCCTCTTGTGGTTACTGTTGCCACTATTGGCTCTTCCGGTTTCTCAATAATCACATATCTACAGCCAAGTAAGACTGGGTAGAAGGGGTCATCCATAACAGCCGCTTTGATCACACCTCTGACAAAATCAGAGTGGATCTCCACCAATGCAATAGGAAGCGTTGTTGGCGCATCACTCCTAAGAACTCCACAAAGTTTAACGGTTTCTTCTGTCTCTTGACCGGGTTTGACAAGGTGCCTGGCAACAATGCAATCAAACGAAAGCCCCGTGTCAAACAAACAATAAGTTGAAGTCCCGTTTAAAACAACCGTACCTCGCGTAGAGGGCCTCTCTCCCTCAGGTTGAGAATCACTGACAATAATTCTTTCCTGCGAGTCTGTTGTTTGTAAGTATCCGATGCGCTTCGGCTCGGTGTGCTTGTTCTGATCCTTAGTCCCGTGCTCAGGGGTTCTCCCTTTGCCACCTTGTCCTTTCTGGCTGCGCTGCCATGAAGGGCGGTCGGGTTGATCAGACTGTTTACTGTGGTTGCGGTACTTGTTTTTGTAGAACTTGGATTTTTTAGGAGGGGATATTGAGGTCCAGTTTCTCTGTGGTTATTCTGATTAGAAGTATGAGAAGCATGAGAAGATTGGTCTAGATTATTTTTCCGAAAATGCTCTTCTGTCGGTTTACGTTTTGTGGCCGGTAGTTCAGCCAGCGCATTGTGATATTACTCAGACTTTTCCAAAATGTCTTCAAACTTTTCTGCACCTTGCTCAGCTAGAAATCTCCGGGTATCTGCAGACAAAGTGTTCTTTATTTGTTCTGTTAAAACAAATTCCTCCAGACCTTCATAGGTAGAGGGGAGCTGTGAAAGCTCAAGGCACTTTGTCAAGTATCCCTTTAAATGAAATGAGAACTGCTGAAAAGTTTCAGAGCTCTCCTTCCTGCTGTTGCGAAACAGTTGCAAAAATTTTCGAGCATTCATTTCAAAACGCTCAAGCAAAGCTTTCTTCAACATGTCGTAATTGTCTTGTTGGCTGCTTTCCAGTTTGGCGTAAACATCATACGTACTTCTTTTCAAAGACTGAGAGAGCTTCATATTCCAACGCGACCTCTCTAACCCGTACAGAGTTGCAATTTTCTCAAATTTTTCTAACCACGTGTCAATCTTCTCATTGGGACAAGGGAAAGATTCTAGAGCACAAGTCATAGCGTTAAGTTGAAGAGATTGAGTGTTAGAAGGATCCGTTAAGGAAGAATGAGGAGAAGACTCTCCATTGTTGGAGGTAGAGGCAGCGCCACGACATTGGAATTCTAGAGTTTTAAGAGCCAACTCGTGCTGTCTCTGTTTCTCTTTTTCCTCAAGCTGTCTCTCCTTCTCTCTTTCCTCATGCTGCATCCTTCGTATTTCCATTTCCTCGTCCATCTTCTTCTGCTGTAAAGCTTCAGCTGCTTTCCTCTCCGCATCATATCTCTCAAATTCGTCCCTGACAAAAGCTTTCGCTTCTTCTCCGTCCAAACCTTCTTCTCTCGCCTCGTTCCTGAGGAGCTGTCTAAGCTTCGCCCTCTCTGCCATAATACGTCAGTGGCTGAGATTTAGACGAGAAAGAGATAAGAAAAGGTTACTCTGGTTCCTACCACTTGCGAGAAAATACCAAAAAAAAGATGATATACTTATAACCTGGGATACCTCCTCCAAAAAATATAGTGTCTAACTATCGCTGCTATTAATCGGCAATAAAGCACCTAATGCAGACGACTACGCCAAATAAATGGTAGTTAAGATTACTCACTGAAAAATAAGTTGCTACAGTGGAAACAAAATAATTATTGCAAAATTTTTAGGAGAAAAAAAAATTCCCTTAATTTTTAATCCACTATTAGTTTACCCATGAAGACAGTTAGGGTAAGGGAGGCAATTTACAGGACGTAATTGTCTGAACGCACTCCTTAGCTTAGCTCAAACACCTACTTCTTCAGAACCCTATGACTGTTTTACAATCACAAACTTTACCAGCGTTAGTATTACAAAATCACGAATTAACATATATTCCGACAAAATTAACCTGTAACTCAAATGTATAATGCTCAAAATGATTTGGAAAAACAATTATTAATTGTGTGGTCAGCACGCCCATAAACAGATCGTTTCGTCTAGGGCAGCGGTTCCCAACCTGTGGTACGCGTACCCCTGGGGGTACGTGACAGGACGTTCAGGGGTACGCGAAAAAAATTGAGTAATGGCGGACAGTGTTTCTTAATACAGTAGTTTTTGTCATTGTTTTAACTTAACTTAAAGTGATTAATTGTTCAATTCGTGTATTATCAGATATGGATCAGTGGTTGAAAACCGGCACAGTAATAAAGCTGAAACATAATGTGGAATGTGATCAATAGCCAAGTACTTCTCAGGACACGCCTAAGACTTTGGTGCAGGATAGTGAACAGACACGATCTTCAGTTTTACATAGAGCTAAAAAGAGAAAATACAGTGACGAATACGTGAAGTATAGGTTTTCGTTTATAGGAGATGAGGACTGTGCTAAGCCCCACTGTGTAGTGTGTCGGGAAGTATTATCCAATGGTAGCATGAAACCTTCGTTACTCTTGCGGCATTTACAAACAAAACACCCCAGTTATGAAAACAAGGAACGCAATTTTTTTTCAGCACCTATCGAAACAACAGAATGTGACATCGTGCTTGTCGTCAGCTAACAAAGATAACGAAAATGCGGTTGAAGCCTCCTACCGTATTAGTTATCGTACTGCTAAATGTGGTAAAAATCATATTATAGCTGAGAATTTAATTTCTCCTTGTATAAAAGATGCCGTTCTGTGCATGCTCGGAGAGGAACATGTTCGCAAAATGAACGCTATCCCTCTTTCGAACAATACAATTTCTCGAAGAATGCAGGATATGTCTGACGATGTTGAAGCGACAATAATAAGTAGAATTAAAAATAGTAAATTCTTTGCTATTCAAGTTGACGAAAGCACAGATATTGCTAATTTCGCTGTTTTGCTTGTTATTGTGAGGTATTTGAAAAGCAATGAAGTTGAAGAAAACCTTTTGGTTTGTCATCCTCTGTCGGGGCTTACAAGAGGTGAGAATATATTTCATGCTATTGATTCTTATTTCAAAGAAAAGGACATTAATTGGTCTAATTGTTGTGGACTATGCACTGACGGAGCCAAGTCTATGTCAGGTTGCTACTCCGATCTTCGCGCTCGTGTCACGAGGGTAGCCCCCAATATAACATAGAGCCACTGCTGCATCCACATGCAAAACCTTGCATCTAACCGCCTCCCTGGTGAATTAAAAGTCGTTCTTGATGAAGCTGTGAAAGTGGTTAATTTTATAAAGTCAAAGTCCACAAACTCGTGGCTTTTCAAAGCACTGTGTGAAAAGATGAATAGTCTTCATTCTACCCTGCTCCTTCATACACAAGTAAAGTGGCTCTCTCGTGGTAAAGTCCTTACCCGGCTGTTCGAACTTAGACATGAAGTCCAACTTTTTTTTGAAGACCATCCTTTCCAACTTACTTCAAAGTTACACGACTGTGATTGGCTTCAGAGTCTTGCATACTTATCTGATATTTTCCAACAAATAAACAAACTAAATTTGGCCTTTCAGAATAGCTCGGTAACGTTCTTCAATGTTTCAGACAAAATTGAATCTATGATTTAAAAATTAGATTTTTGGAGGTCGTGTATTGAAAAAGGCCAGCCTGAGGTATTTGAAACTCTGCACAATTTCCTATCTGAGAACGAGCTGCACCTCTCCCAGGAAATGAGCGAGAAAATAACTGAACACTTGAAAGGGCTAAAATCATCTTTCGAGAAGTACTTTCCAAAACCTGGAGAAGAGAACTACTGGATTGTAAATCCCTTTGAAGAAGAATATTTCCAAGCAGCCACATTATCAATTAACGAAAAAGAGAAGTTGATTGTACTTTCGACTGATACTGCTTTAATAGCTGAATTCAAAGGAAAATTCCTTTTTAATTTTTGGGGTGACATCAGCAGAGAATATGAACAGCTGACCGACAAGGCGCTTAAGTTTCTGTTGCCATTTACAAATACTGAGCTGGTAGAGAGGGCTTTCTCTTCTTATACCTTTATAAAAAATAAATATCGTAGTAAACTGAATGCAGGTCCAGAATTGAGACTGTATCTTACATCAATTGAACCTGATTTCAAAAAAACTATGTGCCCCAAAACAAGCTCAAGGATCGCACTGAACATTTGGCATGGTCACGTGACATGTGTGTTATAAAAAGTGATTTCAACTTTTAACAATAACAACGTTTTTATTATTATTAATAATAAATTAAATGTGTTAATTTTTATTGTAACTTCTGATTTTTTAATGTAAAAATATATGCACTGTTTGTTCACCTTTTTATTACATTGTTTTTTAATCCCGTGGTTGGCCCTTTTATTTCTGGTTATAATCTATAAATTTTGAATAACAGCAACTATATTAATTTCAAATATTTTGCTAATATTAGGGGTACAATTTATAGAAATGCGCTGCCAAGGGGTATGCAAGTGAAAAAAGGTTGGGAACCGCTGGTCTAGGGGATAAATTATTTTTAAAAGATACAAAACTCACAACACATCACACTCTTACTCTATATCAGAATCATCATGTGTCGTATTCTTTCCAGAACGTTGTCTCCATTACAGCTGCTCTGAACGCATCACGATTCTGGGCAAGTCGACCTGCATCAGCCAAAGACAAGTTCAGACTCTCTATGATGTCCTGGGTCCACCGTCGTCTAGGTCGACCCCTTCCCCATTTTCCAGGGACCATGCCTTCCATCACTGTTTTTTCCAGACTATTATGTCTTTTTATATGCCCGAAAAATTTCAGCTTCCTTATTGCGATGGTATTTAGGAGCCAATGTTCCTGTACGTTTAGTGAGTGCAGTACTTCTCCGTTGGTCTTTTTTTCTGTCCAGGGTATTCTCAACATCCTTCTGTAGCATTTCATTTCGAATGATGTAATCTTTTTTGCAACTGTTTTATTGAGTGTCCACGTCTCGCAGCCGTATGTTGCTACTGGGAATATACATGCTCTGATCAGTTGTAACTTTGTTTCTTTGCTTGTGCCTTGCCATAGATTTTTCATCTGTATTAGTTTATGTGAAGCAATTGCAAGTCTTCTTTTAATTTATACTGCACAGTCGCCAGAGCTGTTGATGATTGATCCTAAGTATTCGAATCCATTAACACTTTCCAGTTCTTCGTTATCAATTTCAATTTCTGGTTTGGTCTTTACTTTGTCTGTTGTCAATACTTTGGTCTTCTTGGTGTTTAGGTATAGATTCTGGGCCTCGCTGTGTTTTTTTGGTGGACAGAATTAATTGTTCAAGTCCTTCTGGGTTGGTCGATAGGAGGACTGTGTCGTCAGCATATCTGATTTCCGGGATCTGGTACCCGCCGATGTTAAATGAGTCAAACTCTGTGTGTTCTTGGTCATCTCTTACGTTTCTCATGATATTCTCGGCATAAATGTTAAACAGGTAAGGGGAAAGGGTACAGCCTTGTCTTACTCCTTTCTGTACTTCAGACCATTCTGATGTTTCCCCCTCTATTCTTACGGCTGCCTGTTGTTCTTGGTACAGCAGGGCGATGAGTTGTATAAGGTGGTTTGGAAATCCCATATTTTTCATAATAGCCCATAACTGCTGATGTTGTACACAATCGAAAGCTTTGGTGTAATCAATGAAACAAGTATGTAGGTCAACGTTGAATTCTCTACACTTTTCTATGATGATCCTCATGTTGAATATATGATCTCTAGTGCCTCTACCTGGTCGAAAACTTGCCTTTACTTCGTTTATTTATCAGAATAAAGAAAATTAATCCTGCAAACGAGCTGATATTCGTATTTGCTAAGGACTAGAGTTCAATTCCCGGAACACGAGCCACCATTCTGTCGTAGATTTTTGATAGGGAATTAAGACTTGGGTTGGTCCCTTCTGAATAGATTAGAATGAGTGATAGTCACAGTGGGAGATAGAAATGGAAATAGATTTCCACGAGTGAGGTGGTAGAATGTGCTAGAGGCTGTCTCTGAGATCGAGAATTCTTCTCTCTCTGTGCCTATCTTCTACGACAGTTTTAGAAGAGTCAGACAGTCTAAACACACACACACACACACACACATATATATATATATATATATATATATATATATATATATATATATATATATATTTCTCTATCCACTCACGTGCACGCACATACAAGTGACGACAGTTAGACACACAGACGTGGGAAAACTATAACAATGATTATATAGATATTCTAGAACGAGCTGACCAACACGCTGATTAAATTTAAGGGCAGTTTATTTATCAATATAAACTTCCACCACCACAACATCCAAAATTTACATCAAAGCATATACAAATAGTCATACAAAAATCAAGGAATTGCTACAAGAAATGATAGACCACAGTTATGATCTTCCCTCGATGTTTAGCCCACAGTCCCGTTAGGAGAAAGATGATAGCCCAAAGAGTCACAGAAACATATGATTTGGGTCTAATATTTTCACCTTTTTGAAGGTATGAACTGACTTTGATAGCAGTATCTATTATAAGGAAAAATATAGTTTAGCAACAAATCTTGAAAAGGAAAGTTACAAAGTGGGTGAATCAAACAAAGAACATCCTTCAGTCTACTTTCACTCGCTTCTTTCATCAGGGCCCTGACTCACACAATCTTACCTACAATCGTTCTGTTGATCGCCGTCTGGCGCAAACTTTAGGACACTTCTCTACAGTGAATCTGTATTCTTTGGATAAAGAGAATCCCAGCTCTGCAGATACAGGTTTCTTCCACTGCTCCGGGGAGCATTCACTTCACCAGTTTAATTTAAGATTACTGTTAAGGTCACTTGAATCAGTTTGGGTAAGAAAGTTTAAACTGGCACATAGTGTCAGAAACACGAGGTTTCCCTTAATTAGGAAGATGACCGGTGGACAACTTCTCTCAGCAGATAGTGTTGGTTCACCACACACTTGGTCAACTAATGTCGGAAAGTTAATGTTTTTTCTGTAATTATTCTCGCCACAAGGCAGAAAGTACATTAGAAGTTGAGGAGAAAGATGAACTGGCTCAGAGGCCCAGTATAAGCATTTATTCTTTACAAAACCCGTTAGTGGGATTGATATTCTGTCTATCTCTGAAGGAACACGCCCTGTCAGACAGGTGTTACTTGAAAACCCACGTGGTTAAAGATATAAAATGTTTATGTTTCTACCATCGTCTCTGTACTAAACGCCGGCAAAGTTTGGGTTTCTCAAGTATTCACTGAATAAAGAAAGAAACACATATGAAATATTTTACATATTATGTACTCAATATAACTTACATTTAAACTGCAAGCGCACAGTTGACTTATCATTTAAAACTTCCCGTGAAATAAGTTATATACATAAAATCATCAATCCTCATGAATTAGGAATACATACGTATTCCGTCAACACTCATGAGGCGTCTAGCATTTATAAGTTAGTTTAGAAAAATTATTCTCGTCTGATTATTAGCAGTTAAATTAAATTTATTAATAGCCAAATGATTTTAAGCTAGAAATTACAATTTATTGTTTTCCACTGTAACTCATCAGCTAGCGAATATAACAGACTTATAAATTATACACTCTGCACAAAAGAACTCGGGAAATAAAATAAGCGATTCAACACTTAATCACTCACAAAATACTAGATATTATATATAATATTTACCTCCACACAGAACTACAGACTAAACCATGAACTAGAATACTGCAATCTAATGGTAGTCTAGAACTCGGCAAAATGGCCAAGAAACTCCGACTTCGCCAAAACACAGATATTTGATCTAGCACAGCGATCTGTCGACTGCAAAATTTAGGAGTAAGAATGAAAATCTAGTTTCAAACTCTGATTATATCTATCAAACAGTGTCGTAGATTTCCGATAGGAGAATTAAGACTAGGTTTGGTCCCTTCTGAATAGGTTTGAATAGGTGATAGACTCAGTGAGAGTTAGTGAAAGGTAATAGAATTTCCACACACGTGAGATGATAGATTTGATATAGTGGCTGTCTCTGAAAGCGAAAAGAATTCTTCTCTCTCTCACCTATCTTCTACAACAGTTGTTACAGCGTCAGACAGACTACACCAATATACATATTACGTATATTTCTATCACTCACAGGCACGCACATACACGTGACGACAGGTAAACACACAGACGTGGGAAAACTATAACAATGATATATATATTATCTAGAACGAGCTGACCAAACACGATTATTAAGTTCAAGAGCGATTTTATTATCAGGAAAAATCGGCTCACAACATCAAAGAAAGTACATCAAGGAAAATACATATACACATAGTCATAAAAAATCAAGGAAATGTTGCAAGGATGATAGCCCCGTTATAGTGTTAACTCTAGGTTTAGCCCGGCCCCGTTAGGAGAACAGATGATGGCGCCCGAGTCACAGATACATAGGGTTTGAGTCTAAGAGTTGTCTTTGTTTTATCTCGTAATTATATGCACAGAGTTTGAAAAAAATCTGATTTAACCTAAGACAAAACACAAGAACTCTAGCCTTAGCAACAAATTATGCAGATTGAAAAAAAATTAGGACAGCAACAGGGTGTCAAAGATAAAATAGTGAAAAATATCACTCAAACCAGCGTACACTCATTCATTCCGCCATGGCTTCTCATACTTGTACTCACGACTTTGCTTGCTGCCTCTTGGAACACATTGATTTTAGATTTTCACACAGACTCAAAAAATGCAGTCTTCTGCCAAGAAGTCCCCAGTTCCAAAAGACGTATTTAACTTGGAGTCTCCGGGAACGACTACTTGGGTATGCAAATTTGTTCAAATGTCTGATTAAGTCACCTAACAATTATTCCAGGCGCGGGAGTTAGCAGAGCACAGTGTCAATAGCGTAGGTTTCTAAAAAATGATGAATGTCAGGTCGGTGCCTTCCCTCAGTATAGGATTCACTGTAGTCACACCACAGATTTGTCCACAAGATATAATCTAGTCGGGAAATGATTGTTAATATTCACGCCACCAGGCAGCAAATTATATAGAGTTTCTAGAAGAAATTAAGTGCTGGCTCCAAGGTCCAGTATTTATCATTACAGTCTTTGAAAACCCGTTATTGGGATATTAGTATTTCTGTCTAACTTGCACCGTCAGATCAGTGTTACTTGAGAAAACCCACGTGGTTCAAAATAAGGACTGTCTATTTCTTCACAAGTATGGAAACTACTACTAGGTGCTGGTAAAGTTAGGGTCACCCCAAAACTTTCACTGTATGGAGGAAAAATAACACATATAATATAATAAACAGAATCTGTACTGGTTAAAACTTACATTTAAACTTGCAAGCAGAGAGCTTTGCTTATCATTTAAACTTCCCGTGACGTAAGTTATATTAAAAAATCAGCAATCCTCATAAATTAAGAACACGTGCGTATTCCGTCACCATTCATGAGGCTGGATTCTAGAGTTTATACGTTAGTTTAGAAAAATACACTCGACTGAGTATTAGCAGTTAAATTAAATTTATAAATAGCTACAATTGCCGTTATAAGCTAGAAATTTTAATTTTATTCTGCTTTCCACTGAATGCTTCCCTAGAAAATATAATAGCCTACCACTTTATTTCTCTTCTGCGCTAAAGAAATAGATTAAAATGAATTAAGCGATTTAACACTTTAACACTCACAAAATCTATATATCTATCATATTAATTACCTCAACCACAGAATTACAGGTAGTCGCACAACTTAAGAATAAAAATGCTGAAAATATTTCTGGAAGTCTAGAAGTTCGACAAATTGCCGAAACAAACTGAGACCTTCGCTAACAGCTATTCTGTTTTCGAGCGACCTATCTACTGTGGAGTCTATGAGCGAGAATGAAATTAAAGTTTCAA
Organism: Oreohelix idahoensis; assembly: GCA_024509875.1. Lineage (NCBI taxonomy): Eukaryota > Metazoa > Mollusca > Gastropoda > Stylommatophora > Oreohelicidae > Oreohelix > Oreohelix idahoensis. Next base: position 317,874 of record JAMPIV010011609.1, read on the forward strand.
ACTTGGCCAATATCTTAAAATCAGACAAAGGGCCCAAACTATTTCGCCACGCGAAATTATCTCCCCTACTCCCAACATTTACGTCCGCTTAACGCGTGTCGTAACTGTCACCTACTGACCACGATGTACGCGTGTCAGTTTCAAATCCCAGACAGCCTGACTCCATTTCCCAAGTGAGCGCCGTGTCAGTTTGGGATTTTCCAGACAAATGTCTGGATACTGACCGGTGCAGATGTAAAGTATCACACCTCACCGGGACTAATGCCGAGAAGAAGCTCGCGCGCTCGGTGAGAATGTAGACGATTTGCTACGTCTTATGTTCAGCGAACCGACTTATCACGCCTTCTGACGCCCTGCAGCCCTGACATCTACGTAATATCGTCCTAGCGCGATTCTCAGTTTAAGAGAAAGGAAAACAGGTAAAGTTTGCGAATTATATGAAAATAATATACGCAAAACGAATGGATGAAAAATATACAGGAAAAAGGAAATACAGAGATAATAAAGAGAAAATTTGGTGAAAGAATAGGAAGAAAATGTAGGAAATTAAATGAATATAAACCCTACGTGACAAACAGACAAAGAGGTGAACGTTATTTTGCAGAACGAAATAATCTCCCCTTTCCGTCTTTAACACTTACGTTCCTTAGACGCTGGCAATAACATGCCAAACCCGTGTCTTCGCACCTTACGCCAAAACTGGCCGTGGAGCGTGAGTGTCATATGAGAAATGCTAGACACTCTGTCTGCTCTGGGCGAACATGGCTGGCGCGATTCACACCTCCGTCTAGCTATCGGACAGTGAGCGCTCATGTCAGATGCGAATGTCAGACGACCAGTCTCCACTGCAGAGGGCAATTTCACACTTCACCGGGAGCTAGCCGGACGAAAAACTCTCATGACAGCTGCAAATGTAGACAATTTGTCTGCTCATCATGTCTGATAGACTGAAATCCCACCTAAAATTATCTCGTGCAAGGGACTGACACGTTAGGTAATCTACTACATTTCTAAATGAGAAACGAAACCAGACGAAAGTGAGAATGGGAAAAAATAATGTTTATAGTCGCAAACTAACGAATGCGAAAAATACAAAGAGTGATAATAAGGTAGAGGACACGGGTAGAAAAAGCAAGGAAAATAGAAAATTTATTGATCATGAATGTCTACGCGACAATCTCCCCAAGATGACCTCCCACACCCCTTTTTCGTTCGGTTGATTTTTATTCCTCTCTGAGTAGAGAATTCCCTACCACAGGCACATGGAAATTCCAGCCGGTGTTCAGAGCTCGAAGTCTGTGTAACGGGTCTGGTCGATTCCAATGAGGCGCCTGTGGTTTCATCATTTCCTCCCCCCCTTTTCGGTGATTCCTGGGGGCATCTATCATTTTTGGGTCCTGTAGCAATTGAATACAGCTTACGGGGTGCTAACCCGGTCAGCCGGTTTCTAGTCTTTCCCAGTGTCATCTGTTTTTCCAGAAGTCAATCGGTCTTTTCCCGATCGTCATTGGTTTGACCATGTAACTATGATAAGAAACTCTTTACAGAGCGATACAACAGGAAGCAATCTGATCATCAGAAGGAGTCCCCCCGTCCGACAAGTGTTTCGGCCCTACATACTCCTTTACACTCTAAGGGGGCGGGCCTACTTGGGTCATGACTCCCAAGCGTCTCAGCCTCCTGTTGTCGTGTATCAAAAATGAACCCATTTCACTTATGGTAGCAACTTTAATCCACAACTCCGCCAGCCGTGGAGGCAATTGTGAAAGTAACAAAGAGAAGACAAATTATTCCGTTCGCTCCGTAGCACATCACAACTACGGACACACACTGAGTCACCTGCGCGAAGCCGACGAGACTTGACACTTCGCGCTCGCCACTGAATTTCTTCCTGACACCCCTTATAGTATACATCGCCTGTCGCCTCTCAGCCACAGCCACATGTTGACCAGCTGGTAATTGTGGTTCGATACTGCTATAATGGAAAACCCTGTGAGAGATTTTTAACATTTTTACCGATAGAAAACCATTCACTCACGACCTTGTTAAAAAAATACAACAAGTTCTGGGTGAACATAAGCTTTCACTTGAAAATATCCGTGCTTTTTCCAACGATAATGCATCTAACATGAAGGGTTAGGAGAAAGGGCTGCAATCACTCTTTAAAAATATTAACAGGTACGCAGACTATGTACCATGTGCAGCACATTCACTTAACCTTGTTGGAAGAAAAGGCAGTGTCTACTGTACCTGAAGTTGTTGACTATTTTGGCATTTTGCAGGAACTGTATGTTTTCTTTTCTGGATCTCCACGAAGATGGGGGATTTTAAACACACAGGGCAATCTACATTTTTCTCTAAAGAGCTTAAATGTTACTAGATGGTCTGCACATTATGAAGCAGTCCGGGCAATTAAAAAGGGATCTATGAGTATTTTACAAACATATATTTGAAGACTCAGATGAGAAGCCTGAATGTAAACGAGATGCAAAGTATTTATACAACAAGTTGGTACAGCTGGAATATGCTATTTTAACAGTCGTTTGGGAAGAAGTGCTGGAGCATTTCAACAACACAAGTAAGAAACTACAAACCCCTGGTTTTGATGTATGTGAAGGTTATCTTCTGCTTTCATCTTTACTTTCGTTTGTTAAAGAACTCAGAGAAAATTCAGCCGATAGGATTGCACACTTTGAATCAGAAGCAAAAGGTTTGTGTAAAGATATCACTTCAAGTTATTCTGATGCTTCCAAACGCATTGTTACAAGGAAATTTTCAGAAGGAACAAGTGGTATTGCTTCTTTGAGAGGAGCTGACAAATTTAGGAAAGAAGTTCTATATCAATATATCAACTCTATGACCGCTTGATAATCCAGTTACGCCAGATGATTGACCTATATGAGCAGATTGCGAAAAGGTTCAAGTTCCTTTCGGAATTGGTGAACAATTCTGAAATTGATGAGGACAGTATTAAACTTATAATATCGTATTACAAAGATGATATTGACCACAAATTAGTAAACGAGTGTTATCAGTTCAAAGAATATTTGCACCTTTGGAAATCCCAGAACACAGGAGGAAACATGCCATCTAAAAAGCAATGTGCAGAAGTTCTTCAGCTTATTTGTATTTGGGAGCAACACCTAATTGAAGTGTTCCCCAAAATTACTACTGCCCGTAAGCTGTACTTGACAATGCCCATCACAAGCTGCGAAGCAGAAAAGAATTTTTCAAAGCTATACTTTATAAAACAAAAAACAAGTTTCGGTCTACATGACTGAAGAGCGCTTAAATTCTGTATGCATATTGTTTCTAAAAAATGACATTGCAAGGAAGCTCTTATATTACAAAACTGTACGTGAATATGTTGCTAGAAAAAACAGAAATAAGAGTATTTTGTAAATGTGCTTCATGCAGTATGTTCTGGTAAGTTTAACTTTTCCTTCTGAGCACAAATTGTGGCAGTGTATGTTTATACGGCACTAGTAGTTATATTGATTTTATGTAGTCAGCGTTAATCCTTCATATGTTGTGGTGGTTCAAGTGCTAACTGGCGTTCCGCCAGAGATCGTAATACTTGACCTTTTGTTATTTTTTTCAACCCAGGAATGTTCTTCCCTTTGAGTTTGGTGATAAGCAAAACAGTTTCAGCACAACAACGTATATCCACAAGAAATTATTGTAAAGTTCCACAAACAGCAATGTAGAAAAATTCAATTAGAGTTTATTGATGTAATTAGACAAACACTGTAAATTTCACAATGATGATTGGTTATCCGATATGAAAAAAATATGTAATCCAACTGAATAATGTAGGTACATCCAGATATAATAATATATGTATATCTACAAGAAATAATTTACTGATTTGTTTACTCAAAAAAAACTTGTCTTGGTATCCTCGAAGACGAAGTTCTCCTAACGCTATCAGTAAAAATCCTCTAGTCTAAGATCATGGTATCCTTGGAATCATAAGTCCTGAAATCGCTACCTATCGCCCACAACTCTTCTATTTATACTATTTCTCCTTTTTTCCCGCCTTTTTTCACACGACCCGTCATTTTTCACCCGACACAATAATTAACATTTGCACTCCGTTCCTCAGCTTTTAGACCTTTTTGCACACGACATTCTGTTATTTCGACTTTATTTTCACATGTGTGATCTTTTCCAACTTAACAATAGGATAAAAAAAACCAGATCACACAAACATTCATTTCCCACTTTCGCGCTTATAAAACCCATTCATTATTATCTGGGACTGACCTACGTTTACCCTGTCAGAGCAGTAACGGCAACTGAACTTTGAATGAATACTGCGTTTTGTGTAAAAACGTCTTATTTGCTTTTAAGGTCTGTCATTCTTACTTGTAGCATTTTCTAGCACATATAAATGCTTATCGTGAAGTAGGAGGGACAAAGCAAGCGTGAAAGGTCAAGCGGTCACATACGTCCCTGGCCTCACAAATGTATCCCAGAGGGAGACATTTGCATACTATCAACTAAGTACCTCATGCTAGTGACTGTTATAAACGACTAGGTCTAACCTATTGGTAGAGTCTCTCAGAAATAAAAAAAAAATAAAAAAATAAAAAATAATAATAAATATTTTGTTCGTAAAACGAGGGATCCCAGTATATTTATAAAGCGTAATACGGGGGATACATAAAATTTGTTGATACACTTCGCTATTGAACAGTATTGATGTATACTACTTCTTAACAATATCAATATGAACAACGCTGTGCGTTAGTCATCACCATAATGATAACATACTTAATGATAACATTTAAATAAAAAAATAAACAAAAAAATAAAAAAACTAAAACAAAAAAAAATAATCGCATACGATTTTCATGGGTTGTGCAAACAACACAAATAAAAATAAAACAAAAAAAATACTTTGGCAATATTTAACAGAATTGACTAATATTCATTTAGTATTTAACAATCTTAAAATGTAGTAGCTGCAACGAACATCAGCCTAACAGCATAGAACTAATGGTCAAACATCAGACCTTGGGACGCAAAAAAATGTAATATATATGGGAATAAACATACATGGCAATGTTAATCTATAAATTTATTATAAAAAATATGAACTGGAGCTGTACGCTCTCGTAACTGTCAATATAGAACGTGGTAAATATAATACAATCATTTGATACAGGCGACCCCAATCCTGCCACTGTGGTCAGTGATTTACCAGGATGTATATGGGTCTTAAACACCAAAAATCTGGACAAGTTTGGTGAACTGTCTATGTGTTCGTCGTAAAATATAAATATAGCATTATTAATCTGGTTACATGGAGTTACAAAGTATTTATTTAAAAATGTCTCTAATCTCCAACCTATGTAATAGTCGTTACTATGAGGGTGGACAAGTATACTAATACAAAAAACTATCGGGTGTTGGAGTATGAACTATCTCAGTTACGATGAACCAAGTACCAAACTGTTTATAGGTTCGTCACCAAATATAAAATCTGCATACAAATGCAAGTTCATAATAATGGACAACAATTTGTCAAGAAAATATACTGCAGCGTTCCGCTTACAACGTGACAAATGGTCAGAAAAATACAGGTACATCAATATGTGATGTTTATTTCTCAATACAAGGTATAATGGACAACAAGATGTCAAGAAAATATACTGTAGAGTTCCGCTTACAACGTGACAAATGGTCAGAAAAATACAGGTACATCAATGTGATGTTTATTTCTCAATACAAGGTATAATGGACAACAAGATGTCAAGAAAATATACTGTAGCGTTCCGCTTACAACGTGACAAATGGTCCGAAAAATACAGGTACATCAATATGTGATGTTTATTTCTCAATACAAGGTATAATCAACATGTGAACATATCCGTTATCATGTTGGCGATTTCGAATGAAATCGTCATGGTTTGCATGTACAAGAACAATGTAGTATTTCGCAAATCTGCGAACTGTGTTGATTAGCATATAAGTTTTACCCAACTTGCAAAATACTTGCATTTCACCAAGTCAAATTTAGGTGAAAATATATATATGTCTCAGTTATTTAGTGGAGGGGAAGGGGGGGATGTATATTGGGATAAATGACGGAGTATGGTTTATCACCGTGGGAGGGTGTTGAGGATTGTGCGCGATTTTCCAGTACTCATTCAGCTGAGGTGGTTGTGGTGCAACCATGCGAATGCTGCAGACATTCACATGCTTGCAAACCCCGAAACAATCCTAAACAGAGGGGAACGAATGTCAGTCATGGGAATGTACTCGGGGGTCTTAGGGGCGTTAACTGTGTCGGGGGGGGGGGAACAATGTCCTCATTATCTTTTACCGATGTCCGCTGTGGACATTTCATCTTCTTGTACACATGGTATTTATACACAAAACCGCTTAAAATTTAAAACACCAATTATGCTAAGCAAAATCAATAGTCCTGACACTCTAGTGTGTCGGGTCATGACCTCTGGTGTGTCTTACTGGATTCAGGAATGCGAGAAGGGGTGTTTCCCAGACTACGAAGAAGTATTTATAGAATTTGATAGACACGTTAACATAGGTAAATTCATGTTGAGTATTTTGACTGCTCGGAAAGGAGCGTCGATTTAGAAACGCTCCGTCTTTGATGGAGATGACAGGAGATGAAAAAGCCTTTGGATGTGTAGGGAAGAATAAATTCGACGTCTGATTTGTCATATATCTGTGAGAAAGGGTCGTAGGCTTGAATAACGTGAGAAGCCATATACGATCATTCAGGTTGTAAAAAGCATCATTAAGAAAAAAAAAATCGCCAAAATACATGCTCGATGCGATTGAACATTATAAAACGGCTTTTCCATAACACAAAAGGAAAGCGGTGAGTTAACACATTTTTTAAAAATCTCTGATGTGTCAAAAAGGAAAAATATGTGTGTGCATATAGTGTGTTTGATTTTGTCACAAGATTCACCAAGAAGGGGAAAAAAAAATTAAAACTGTTGTAAAGCATAAATCCTATTATAAAGATTTTCAAAGGCAAAAGTGGTGTAATTTGTACAAATGAGATAATGTAAAGTTCTGTTTAACCTGGATAACATAGTGTTGTAGATCTGCGAATGTTTGCGAACTTTCTTCAATTTCTTGACGTAGCGGTGTAAAAGATGTAGTCCTAATGACAGTCCATGTCGACGACGAAGAATCTGAAATAATTGTATAAAATTAAAACACAGTGGTGTGACGCCATAATAACTTGTTAGTATATGTGGGTGTTGCAGACGTCGTAACTGTCAATATCGTCAGTATCATCAGCAGGATCTTGACTGAGGCTGACATCTTTCTGAAAAAATAAAATTTCCTACCAAAAAAAAATCGACACTAGTGACTTTAGATGATGGGGGTAACGAGGGAGAATGCTATTTGTAGAGAGAGAACTCGTTGGGTACTTTAGCTGGGTGAGTACCTTTTGTTATTAGAGAAAATTGATTCTCCAATAAACCAATAATCGTTGAACTGGACGTTTACGAATTTGACATGAGGAAGTTGGCGATTTCCATCAAGAGAACTTTTTTTCTCGTCAATCGTTGATCACAAGAGGATGGCGTATTTCGCATTGTCGAGTGGGTGGTGGCTGCAGTTGTCGATGGTAAGGATGAAGTAGTGTTGAAATGGTGCACCTCATGCTGCGTTTTGTGTGGCTGTCTGCGTTTTCTTCGCAATTTCATACGTACTCGTATGTGCTCTTGAGGTAACCTCACAAACTTTGTTGACGGTGGTGAGTCATCTGTTGTTCCAGAATATGGGCGCTTGTTTGCTGTGCGAGATTCAGTGTTGTCTGGACTGTTCATACTTTCGTGGTCACTCTCGGGATCTGCTGTATCTTGGTCAGATTCGTGTCTCAATGGAGGTGGTGGAAGAATAATATCTTCCTCAAGTGTGCATGTAGCGTTGTGTGCGTTTTCTTCATTGGCTGGTGCTGTGTGTCGAGTTTCATTATCCAGGGGCGTTTCTTCTTCACTATCCCACTGTTCATCAGAGTGGTAGTTGCTTGTTGAAGGTTGTTCATTTCTATAGTATATTTGTTGTACAATAGGCTGGCAGGAATCTATCCTGGTGTCTGGGTGTTCTGGAGTAACTTGCTCGGCCTGTAACCTGGTATTTTGATATTCTAGTCTTTCGCGTACCTCAGCGGGGGGGATATCGTCTTCACTGTCGGATGTGCTTCTATATTGTCTCATTCTGTTGACTGCTTCACGAAATTGGTCATTTTCAGCTGTGTGCCTTTCTGCTTCTGAAACATCGTCGTCTGTGCTAGACTCAGACGTAGTGCTGGATGGTTGATAATATAATGTAGCTTTTCTTATTGGCCTATTTGTGGTCTCTGTAGGTGGTATAATGGCTCGATGATCATCTTTTTTTAGTTGCGTGACATGGGCCTTGGTAAAGATATTTCTTTCTTCGTTCCAGATTTTGTAATTAGTCCGGGTTGTTTTATCTAGAATTTTGAAGCCGTCTAGCCAGCGGGCATTAAATTTGTTATCACGGACATTCTTTCGGTAGTGCACTCTGTCGCCTATGTTAAAGCTTTCAAGCTTGACATTCTTGTCGTGTTGTTTCTGTTTCTTTACAAATGCTTTCGCAGTATTCTTATGTGCTATTTGGTGAACCTTGAATTTGTCTCTTAAAATCACTTCTATGGGGTCTTCACCTACATATTTACGTTGGGGCTGTAACATATTATCTAGGGGAAAAGAGGGTTCTCTTCCGTAGAGCATATAAAATGGCGACATACCAGTGGTGTCGTTTATATTCACTCTAATGGCCTCCAATGCTTGGTTGATGTAAATATCCCAATACTGTGTATTTCCACTGATATACTTCGCGAGAATATCATGCATGGTTGAGTGTAGGCGTTCATTTCTGCCATTTGACTGAGGGTGATAATAACTCGTGGTAGTATGGGTAATGTTGAACCTCTGAAGCATTGCTTTGAAGGGATTCCCAACGAACTGCTTGCCGTTATCAGATATGATGCGTCTGGGACAGCCATGTCTTGGTAGGAATTCTTGGATAAAATATTCTGTAACTGTTTCAGATGTGATGTTTTTGAGAGGGTAACATTCCGGCCATACTGAATACTGGTCTACTATGTGCAAGATATATCGGTTCCCTGACTGTGTGATGGGATATGGTCCCGATATATCGATGCTGACTGTCGCCATTGGGAAATGTTCTGCTTGCATTGCTTGGAGTGGTGCTCGTGATGGTTTCATATTTCGCATTTTACAGATTCTGCATGTGTGAACATATTCAATGACATATCTGTATAGTGTAGTCCAATAGTATCGTCGTCTAATGATATCTAATGTCTTGTCTCTCCCATTGTGACCATTGTTATCATGAAATTGAGACAAAACCAACGGTACTAGGTGTTTCGGTATGTATTTCTGTAGCTGTCCATCTTGTTTGGGGTCAATGTGGTACAATACTTCGTCTTGGATCGTAAGCGTTGGAAAACTGTTTGGGTTTTCTTGAGCTTGTTTCATGAGTTTTGTTATGTCTGGATCTTTCTTCTGCTCATTTGCCATGTGGAAGCCATCTGGATCACTGTCTGGGTTTGATTGTGATTCAGACCTCTGTGCGTTTTCAGATATGTCATGTTGGTTGGAGCTAACAACATTAATTTGTTTTGTATTATCATCAATTTTCGTCGATGTGGATGGTTCTTCTTTCACTGTAGTGTTCTGCGTTTTACTCTCCTTATATGGAATCCTAGATAACAGATCTGCACATGTGTTCATTCTTCCGGGGATGTACTCTATGATGGTATCGTAGGATTGGAGGTTAATGGATCATGTCTGCAGTTTCTTAGGTTGTTCATGTGTCTTAGAGAGCCAATTGATTAGGGGTTGATGATCCGTCCTGATTATGAGCCTGGTTCCTCGTACATAAAAATCAAATTTCTGTATTGCATAATGGATCGCGTATGCTTCCTTCTCTATCGTCGACTATCTCTTTTGGGACTTAGATAGAGCATGCGAAAGAAACGCGATAGGTTTCTCATTGGGGATTTCAGGCAAAATTGGTTTTTCGTTTAATGTGATGGGTTGGACCAAACATGCACCAATGGCGTTGTCCGAGGCGTCGGTATATAATACCATGGGTTTGGATGTGTCTGGGTGAGCAAGTAAGGGGATTGTAGTCAATGCATCCTTCAGGTACTTGAATGATTTCTGGCATTCAGGAGTCCATTTAAAACGAGCATACTTTTTTGTCAGTTCTATCAGGGGCGTAGCCGCTCGGGAGAAGTTAATTATGTGGTCTGTAGTACCCAATGCACCCAATGAAACCTCTCACCTGCCGTACGGTAGTGGGACGCGGCATTTCTCTGATAGCCTTTACTTTATCTTCGTCAGAACGTGTTCCATCAGCATTTATAACAAAACCCAAATATTTTGTTTCTTCTTTGAGAAGTCACATTTGCTTAACTTGAGTTTGATTTGGTGTTTCCTGAGCCTGCCAAATACTAGTTCCACTTTATGAAGATGGTCCTCAATGGTTCCCGCTGTATGAATTAATATGTCATCGATATACGCGAGTGCGAAAGGTTGCATCTCCTTCAACACCTCATCCATCAATGACATATAAGTTGCCGGGCTTCCCTTGAGGCCAAAAGGCATGACATTCCATGCGTAACTGCCCATGTGTGTAGTAAATGTGGACTTCTGTTTAGCCTCCGGTGTCATGGGGATACACCAGAACCCTGACCTAGCATCTAAGGTGGTAAAGTTTCTCGAGTTGCCAAGGGTCGAGAGAATGTCATCAATTCTGGGTAGTGGGTAGGAGATTGTCTTCGTGATTCTGTTCAAAGCGCGATAATCGCAGCAGAATCTATTCGATCCATCCTTCTTCCCAACTATGACGATAGGTGACGACCATGGTGATATGGAACGTTCAATGATGCCAGCTGATAGCATCTCATTAATGGATCGTTCTACTATCTCTCTGTGTTTGAGTGGGGTGTGGTAAGGTTTTAGGCTAATAGGCTCTTCGGTAGTGGTATTAATATCCATTTGGACTGTTGATGTACGACCCAATTCCAAATCATTTAAAGCAAAAACATCGTGATGTTTTTTCACAAAAGCGGTGAGCCGTTGTTGGTGTTGGGCCGAAGTATGTAAGGTGTCCAACAACTGTGGTAATCTGTATTCGGTATTTGTGTTTATGTCCTTATGCATACTTGTATTCGATCTTTTTGTTTGACATTTCACTCCTCTTTCGTGAAAATGGTCCAGTGATCTCTCTGATTTTCTCTGGCAATATTTATTGTTGCTTTTTGGTTCTCTCCGGCAATATCTATTGTTGCTCTCTGGTTGTCTACGGCAATATCTATTAATGTTTTCAGATTGTCTCTGGCAATATGTATTGTTGATCTCTGGTTGTCTCCGGCAATATCTATTGTTGCTCTCTGATTCTCTGCGGCAATATATATTGTTGATGTCTGTTTTATCTCCATGTGTGCAGTTTTGTCTGGCCTCTTTCATTATGGGGGGGGGGAAGATTAACTTTAGCAATTATCGCACCTCTCGCAATGGATGATGTTTTTCCTGAGGTATTTACGATCATGATGGGGAAATCTCGGGAGCTTGTAATTTCTGCAATGCCCTCAGTAATGAATATCAGTGGATCATCGTTTATATCTTCATCCAGCAACGGTGCAATTTCTACTGTCTGTCCGGGTCGAATGTAGTCTGATCCCTTTACACGACCTTTGGTTATTATTAGTGAGTTTTGTGGAATTGTCACTGGAGCTGTAAGGCGTACCAATGAAGATATGTGTAAATCATCCTGGAGGTTGATGTATTCTCCGTTTAGTCTAATCTTGTGTAGATCGTAGTATATCCGGGCCTGGTGTTTGTGCAGGAAATCACGTCCAATAATAAGATTCCGAGACATACCGCGTGTAATAATGAATTTATGGTTTATTTTCTGTTCCCCAATCTGGAATGTGATAAACGCAGTACCAAGAGATTTAATTTCCTGGCCGGTCACCGATGCCATGTAAGTTTTCGTGGGGTGAAATTTCACATATTTCTGAATTTTTCGAAAAAGTTGTTCTCGTATTAGGCTTACCGATGCTCCGGTATCAACCAGTGCTCGATAATGCATGCCCTGAATAGAGATGAGACAGGAACTCGGGTCTGGGTGGATGTTAATGTTATTTACTACAGTCTGCTGCCTTTTACTGCGGTGAGAATGATGTTCTGTGTTGTGTTACTTCTTCCTTGTTGTGCTGGACCTAAAGGGTTTATAAGTGTTCCCTTCTGTATAGCTCACGTCAGCGGTCCGATCTAACGTGTACTCGGTCCGTTTCCCGAAGCTGGGAAATATTGTGGTCTACCTCTGGCAAAACCATGTTGGGTTGCGTATGTGCGGTTGTTCTGTCCTTGTTGTGGTTGGTTATAACCTCGAGATTGATTATGGTGATACGTTCTATGTCCTTGTCTACCCTTTCCGAATGATCCTTGCTGGTGTGACTGGCATGCACGAGAGACATGCCCATTTTGTCCACATGTGTAACAGACAATCGTATTGACATTTTGGACATTCTGTTGCCTCGGTTGGTGTGCTTGCTGAAACTGACGTTGCTCAGGCTGATGGCGTGTAGATCGATGTTGGTGACGGTGCCACTGCTGTCTTGAGTGACCGATTTCCATTGGCTCGTGGTCACTGTTTCCTTCATAGCGAGGATCTCTACCTGTGTGTTGATTGAAACGTTTTCGTACGTTATCCTCCGATACTGCCATTTGTATAGCCTCAGTGACAGTTTTAGGGTCTTTTCTTATGAGATGGAGCTTTAAGTTATCTGTGTAAAGTCCGTCCACAAAAATGCCTACCAAGTGTTTTTCAATGTCCTGTGATGGTACCGTTCCTTCCATAAAAGCTTCTTCAGCCAAATTCAATAAACGGTCTCCATAAAATTGAACAGGTTCAGATTTTTCTTGATGAATTTTCCTCAAAAGCGACCACGCGTGCTGTTTGTCGATTATGTCACTATACCGTGCAATTAGTTCCTTTTTTAATGATGCATAGGTCTCCTCTGGGTAGATGAGGGAGCGTCGTCGCAGAAAATCCGTCACAAGAGATTCCGATGACAAGTATGCAATTTTGATCTTTTCCTTGTCACGTGTAGCATTTACCATGGAACTAAACTTGTCTATGTTCATTAGCCATCTCCGAAATGTCTTTGAATCGCCCGTGAAGGGGGTTATAACCGAGCGAATTTGGTTATATTTATTACAGTGATCTACATTGGATAGCGTGTCTGTTATCCGTTGCAACGCGGTCATTGTGGGTTCGGCCTCTACAGGTAATGGTATGTTAGCAGGATGGACGTTTGCCTGTTGCATTTCCTGTTGCTGTTGTAGCTGCTGTGCATATAACGCCTGTTGTTGTTGTTGCTGTAGCGTATACAACGCTTGTTGTTGCTGCTGTTGTTCTAGGCTTGGATCCATTTTATTGATTATGCCTGTCTGTCTTCACCAAAAAAAGGGCAGGTCACGGCGCCAATTAGTGTAATATGTGGCAGTGTATGTTTATACGGCAGTAGTAGTTATATTGATTTTATGTAGTCAGCGTTAATCCTTCATATGTTGTGGTGGTTCAAGTGCTAACTGGCGTTCCGCCAGAGATCGTAATACGTGACCTTTTGTTATTTTTTCAACCCAGGTATGTTCTTCCCTTTGAGTTTGGTGATAAGCAAAACAGTTTCACCACAACAACGTATATCCACAAGAAATTATTGTAAAGTTCCACAAACAGCAATGTAGAAAAATTCAATTAGAGTTTATTGATGTAATTAGACAAACACTGTAAATTTCACAATGTTGATTGGTTATCCGATATGAAAAAAATATGTAATCGAACTGAATAATGTAGGTACATCCAGATAGAATAATATATGTATATCTACAAGAAATAATTTACTGATTTGTTTACTCAAAAAAAAAAAACTTGTCTTGGTATCCTCGAAGACGAAGTTCTCCTAACGCTATTAGTAAAAATCCTCTAGTCTAAGATCATGGTATCCTTGGAATCATAAGTCCTGAAATCGCTACCTATCGCCCACAACTCTTCTATTTATACTATTTCTCCTTTTTTCCCGCCTTTTTTCACACGACCCGTCCTTTTTTTCACACGACACAATAATTAACATTTGCACTCCGTTCCTCAGCTTTTAGACCTTTTTGCAAACGACATTCTGTTATTTCGACTTTATTTTCACATGTGTGATCTTTTCCAACTTAACAATAGGATAAAAAAAACCAGATCACACAAACATTCATTTCCCACTTTCGCGCTTATAAAACCCATTCATTATTATCTGGGACTGACCTACGTTTACCCTGTCAGAGCAGTAACGGCAACTGAACTTTGAATGAATACTGCGTTTTGTGTAAAAACGTCTTATTTGCTTTTAAGGCCTGTCATTCTTACTTGTAGCATTTTCTAGAACATATAAATGCTTATCGTGAAGTAGGAGGGACAAAGCTAGCGTGAAAGGTCAAGCGGTCACAAAATCTTTTATGGGTACATCTTGTCAGCCTTGTTTTTTAACAAATGTATTTAAATATTTTATATTTTCATCATTGCTAATTTTCTTATCTTATAATTTTCTTGGTATGTCTTCAACGAACTAATTCTGAATGATGGAGGCAATCATTAAAATAGTTAAGATTTTAAAAATCACATATACCAACTTGGATAGTGGTTTAGTGGTCAGAACATATGCCTTCCAAGCAAATGTTCTGCATTCAACTCCCTGCAGAGTTGTTTCTTTTTTGAAAATTCTTTGATTTGTCTTGTTTTTATATGTGTGTTGTTGTGGATCTACTATAAAGCTTGAACTTCAGGTCCTCTAAGTCCATTTATCTCTATGTTACAATTCTTTCCCATCCTCACACATTTTTTTTTAAATAAAAGGGGCCCCTCCAAGAGTTCAAGCTTCAGGGCCCCCAAAATGTAGATTGGCCACTGCACTACAATACGACTTACTAAACGAACACTGCAACGACTATCGCTCAACATGAACGGCAAAAACTGAGACAATGTACACTCAACTCATTGACAACTATAAATCTGCGGTCTGTAGAAAATTCCCACTAGATACTATACAAATCTAGAATTACACGTCATAATCCACTGAACCCGAAATATGGCAAATACTTATAACAATAAGTCCATGGCATGACTTCACAGCAAGAATGCTGGCAAGGGAAAAATATATCCGTCCTCCCACGGACGCTGGTTAGAAAAACTCACTGTCTTGGCGCCTAATATTTCCCGCTTCCGCTAGTCACCTGACTTGCCGATTTCGTTAACCCAATGTGGCCAATCTCAATGTTGCCAGTCTGATTTTTCGTACAGCAAATGCCCTGCAAAATCGCGCCGTGAAAGGTGAAAAGAAGCTCTTACAACAAGCAGAAGAGAACAAACATGTAAAAAAGAACACCAAGCCAAAAAAAAAAAACAGATCAGGGATATCACCTCAAGGCGCATCCTCCCGATAGTCAATCATGAATTGCAGATGCTCTGATACTATGAATATATATATATATATATAAATAAATAAATAAATATAAATAAATATATATATATATATATATATATATATATATATATATATATATATATATATATATCGTTTGCACAAATAACAGGCCCGTTTTGTGTTCTTGCCTTCACAGGGTCAAAGTGGCCTTTGTACAAAGTTCCACACTTTATTAAGCAGACTATAAAGTTCAATAACCTTGAGCAGATATGAGTGTTGCAGATAAAAGATACTGCATTTGCAGCCTACCCAAGGAATGTTATTGGTCACATTCACTGACATTCACAATAAAAATGGAAAGCTCAAGATACAGCCCAGGAATTGCTTGTTCCCTTACATTGATTGATTTATTTGACTTTCATACTTGTAAATATCATTAGTTTTGTGGCTTTTATAACCCTACCAAAAGCTATCACTGGATAGCGTCAAGTATTATTATATTTAAACATGGAAAATAAAAACAAAATAAAACAACAAAAGAAACAAAAAAAACCAACTTCAAACCTCAGAATTGAGGTATCTGTAGAAGGTGGTTAAAGTAACAAGTAGAGACATGGTCTGCAAACAGGCAATATGGCAAGGTCTCAAAACTAGCCCCTGCAGACCCAAGTAAAACAGTCCCAATTACAATGGTTTGGCCATGTCTGCAGAATGTGCAAATCATATATTTACCCTCAGGAACATTATAGAGCAGTGCTCAGAATGAAAGAGACAGCTATGCATTAACTTTGTTGATTTTGATCAGACTTTTGAAAGCATTCACAGGAACAGCCAACGGAAAGTATTCAGGGCTTATGGAATTCCCAGCTGCATTGTTTCCATCATAAAAAGCCTCCATGCTAACTTTACATGTAGTGTTGGGCAGAGCAACTTAAATTTTTAGGTGAAGACAGGAGTGCTGTAGGGATGCCCCTTATCAAACACTTCATTTTTGACAGTCACAGACTGGGTGATTGATAACGTTGTTATTTTATTCCCGTTAATGATATCCACCAAAAGGATAAATATAAGTGGATGGAAGCAGACATCATCAGTTGATAAGATCTCTATGGTGTTGTTTGCTCCACTGTAGTGTATGGAATGTCAACTTGACCTACGCAGTGGTGTGTAGACATGGATTGAGTGTATAATGTGCGAATGATAATAAGGGTTCGTGGTGTTGACAAATGTTCTTTTCTCACACTCATGTATGGCTGGAAGTCATCGACACCAACGACTGTGTACCTTTACTAAAGTTTAATTGGACGTACACACTCGACAGCACAGATAGTGACAAATCACAGGTTGGCATAATACATCATGGTACAGTGGATAACTGGTCTTGCAATGTTATGTTACATGGGCACTCATGTGGAATAATATTATAATGGACTGTCAGTAGCCAAGCACCCAGTATTGCCCATATATATATATATCAACTGAGTTTACTGACAAAGCACGTCAGATTATAAACAATATCCAAGATGGCTTCTACCTAATCTCGTCTAGCGAAGATTCTTTAACATAAGGTTCAGCACAGTTTTTTCATATAATAATATTGAACCGCTAGCAATGGGTTCTCATGTGTAGCAGTGATCTCTGGACTAATCAAGCGATAATACGGGCATCCCTTTTCTCTTCTTGAAAGTCACTACATGTTTGGTTCCAAGATGGCTTCACTCGTGAGCTGTCACTCACGTTTGGATACAGATAATGAATCTGTCCTAAAGTTAGTCATTCATTAAATCTTCCATTGCTCTGTAGATTTGATCATGAACACTTGACTGCAATCTACAGGATATAGTGCTGCTAGGAATCGAAGTCGTTTTCATCGAGTCAAATATATTCTCTTAGACATTCAAATCGTACCTATCGAAAATGGTGGCTTCGTACGAGAGTTCATAAGAGTGTCTATTATTACCTTGGTATCAGAAATATGATTCTGCCATTCCTTGGCAATACGAATAAACACTGGGGTAAAGCATACACGATAGGTCTAGACGACTATCACTTTCCCCACAAATACTGAGATCACCTTTTCCCCGGCGACAAGCCGACATAGAAGACACAGTCCCTATCAGGACGAAGCCAAATCACACCACACTCTAGCGACACATCCGCCGAATAGCCTTTGACCTCTCTAGAGACAACAGAACATATAGTTCGACTTAGATATGTAAAGATATACAGATATAAGACAGACTCGTCCTACTCAGACAAACAATACACATAAATTCAGGCCATAGATATTCTGAAGCAAGAACAATCTATTACTACCCAAACAAAGAATAAATCGCAGAAAACTGGATTTATCCGCGGAGTTCGATCGAAAGAGCCGACACAACTTTCAAGGGAAGTAACTCAATAATGACTTTTCCTTAAGCACTATTTTGTTTACAAAATATTTGCGAAAATAACAAGTATACCAATGTATAATATTGTAAGATATCAAAGACTGCACGTAACAGTGATGTGTCAGACAACAGAGGGCAGTCCAAGAAGAATAAGATGGACAACGATTTCTACACTGGAAGATCAAGTTGCCTGATAAAAGACAAGAATGGAAAACTGCTCAGCAATATACAAGAGCAAATGAAGAGGTGGACAGAATATGTTGAGGACCTTCTCAATAGACCAGCTCCACAAAACCCCCCTGGCATCCAGCCAGCAGAAGAAGAGCTATACATTAACGGTGAAAAACCAACGAAGGAAGATATAAAGAAAGCCATTAAGCTTCTAAGAGATGGAAAAGTGTCTGGACCTAATGGCATTCCAGCAGAGGCCATAAAAGCAGATATCGACACACAGAGATGTTATATAAATTACTTGGTAAAGTCTGGGAAAAGGAAGAGATACCAGCAGAATGGAAGGAAGGATATCTGGTTAAGTTGCCTAAGAAGGGAAATTTACAAGAGTGCACAAATTATAGAGGAATAATGTTACTATCAGTGCCAGCAAAAGTATTAAACAGGAATATCCTTGAGAAATTAAAAGAGTCCATAGACAAGAAACTGAGAGGTGAACAAGCAGATTTTCGACAAAACAGATCCTGTACAGACCAGATAGCCACTTTGAGAATAATAGTTGAACAAAGTCTGGAATGGAATTCACCACAATACATTGGATTTGTGGACTACGAAAAGGCATTTGACAGTGTAGACAGAGAATCACTCTAGAAATTGATGAGGCATTATGGAGTTCCCCTGAAGAAGATAATTAATTTAATAAAGAAAACATATGAAGACATGACATGCAGAGTTCTTCACGAAGGACAGCTTACAGAACCGTTTGGGATAAGAACAGGAGTGCGACAGGGATGCCTCTTGTCTCCATTTCTTTTCTTACTAGCAATAGACTGGGTTATGAGAACATCGACAACACACAACAGAAATGGAATCCACTGGATTCTGATTAAGCAGCTGGATAATCTGGATTTTGCTGATGACTTGGCTCTTCTGTCCCATAACCGTCATCAGATGCAGGACAAATTGAAAACACTCGATGAGAGGTCACAGCAATTGGGTCTGAAAATACACAGGGAAAAGACAAAAATAATGAGGTAATGATAACAGGGTTGAACTTGAAGAAGCACCAATAAAAGATGTAGAATCGTACACATATCTTGGCAGCAATATAGACAAAGTTGGAGGGACAGACCATGATATCAAAATAAGAATACAAAAAGCAAGAGGAGCTTTCATTGCACTGGGAAATATATGGAGATCAAGAGAAATCTGATCCGACACAAAAATAATAATCTTCAACTCAAATGTGAAGTCAGTCCTATTGTATGGCTCTGAGACATGGAGAACAACAAAGACAACAACCAAAAAGCAACAGACTTTCATAAATGAGTGCTTGCATAGAATAGAGGGATTAAAATTGTATGACAAGGTTACTAACGTGGAACTGATGACAAGAACTAGACAAGTGCCAGTGGAACAAGAGATGAGAAGAAAACGATGACGATGGATAGGACACACACTGAGGAAACCTGTTGATAGCATTACAAGGCAGTCCTTGTTCTGGAACCCCCAGGGCAAGAGAGGCAGAGGTAGACCAAGAAGCACATGGAGAAGAGAGCTGGAAACAGAGGTGAAAATGATAACGTGGAAAGAACTTGAGATGACTGCACGTGACAGGAGGACTTGACATGTGTTTGTTGAAGGCCTATGCTCCTTTGGGAGTGGAGGGTTATGAATGCATGAATGAAGATCTGGAATATGCAGAAGACATCGCACTACTCGCACATTCACATCAACACATCCAAGAAAAAACAGATAGACTGAATAAGTATAACCAGCAGGTGGGTCTGAACATCAGTCTAAAGAAGACAGAGGTCATGACACTCAATGTAGCCAGTCCTGAGCGCATAGCAATAAGGAACTAGAAACTGGAACAGATGGACACATTTGCATACCTAGGATGCATAGCAACACCAGATGGTGGAACAAGCAAATACATCAACAACAGAATGAATAAAGCAAGAACAGCCTTTGCTAGTCTGTTTAGACCATCTGGAAGACCTCTCAAACACCAAATTAAGATAATATGAGAGCTGTGTTCTTTGTGTGCTTATCTTTGGTGCGGAATGCTGGAGAGTAACAGAGAATAAAATATAGAGATTGTCCTCTTTCCGTACAATCTGCCTAACGAAAATTCTCAGAATTTGTTTGCCAAATACCATCTCCAACCGGGAACTGCTCACACGGTGCAGTCAAAAAAGCTTTAAACATCCTCATTGCAGGCAGATGCTGAAATTGGGTTGGCCATGTCCTCAGAAGGGACCCTAATACCATCACCAGAACTGCTATGATATGGACCTCAGAAGGACGGCGGAAGAGCGGCAGACCAAAGACAACCTGGTGGAGAACAGAGGAAGCTGAGATGAAAAGCATGAACCAGAGTCGGGCACGGCACGAAGGATGGCTACCAACCGAACAAAGTGAAAGCAGTTTGTTACTGCCCTACAAGACGCCACCAGGTTTGATGATCACTGACAGCTAAGAATCAAAGAAGAGAAGAGAGGAGGAAGACTACAGATGGGATAGTTTGGCGCTGTCTCTGAAAAACCTCTACACCACAGGAAAGAAGAGGAATGACAAAGTAAGAAGTAGAAATACATAAGAGACATTCTGATTTAAGTAGAATACTCACTTTTTGTGTTCAATGATGGGTTATCAGTTGCTGTATCTGTAGATATTGTCTCACTGCTTGAGTCCTTTAACGGATTCTCACCTTCTGTGTTTGCACATGTTTTATTATTTTTTTGATCTTCGGGTGACATTCTGCTGTCTGTATCCGTAGATGAAAATCACTGCTGGATCTGCAGATTCAGTTTATTACTCTGTATCTGTAAAGGTATTTGTGACAGAATAATGTAGGACTTCAAATAGTGGTCTTAACATTTTATGTTTGATTGTGTTATACCTGAATTAAATTACATACTAGTATATTTAAATTTTCTGGCTGTTTGGTTGTGTCAAGGACATGACATACATTTGAGCAGTTTTAAAAATTGCATTACATTTTTTGGGGGACAAAGTTTCCTGTTCAACCCTTGATGGGTTATAATAAGGAGATATAGTGTAGTAAATTCAAGACAATAAAATCTTATTTCAGATATCTAAATACAGTATCTTCTTCCCCCTTCCACTCAGCCCAAATAGAGTAAATCAAAACCAAAACTGTGTATAAATGTATGTGTATGTGACCTACTTTTTCATAGAAAGAAAAAAAAAACAATAAAACTAAAAAACAAATATGAACAACAACAAATAAAAAGAAAAAATTAAAGTCTCTCATCACTGCTGTGTTGTTAAAAACGTGAAAAGTGAGGAGAAAGCAGTGGGGGTGTCTGTGATTTACACCAAATCCAACAACTAAATTCCATCATACACAATAGTATTCCATCAGACTACCCCTTATCCTCACACCATCATTGGTCCTTATATATTAATTTTAGTTCTCGTTATATACTGTTTAACTAGATTGTGCAGTTGTCTAGGTCTATCTATTCTCAACACATGGTTCACATTTATGTATGAATCGCATGCCTGCAAATAATCTAATATTGGTTTTCTCTGTTGTTCATATTTTTAAAAATTTAGCAGGAAATTATTTTTTCTAGACACTCTGCAAAGTAAGGTCCTTATATTTTAAAATATCCCATACCTGACAACTCCGCCTAGGGCCGGTCCTAAGTCCGGCTGAAAAAGAAGGATTGCGGCCTGCATAGAGGCCGTAATGAGGAAGCCCCCCCCCCCCCCCACCATGCAAAGGCACGAAAGGCCACTCACTTGTTTGCTTTAAACTTTTGATTACAAGAACTACAAGAGAAGCATACACTAGATGTGAACCAACAAAGAATGAGAATTCAGTGATCCACTCTGCCTGATCCACTCTGCCATTGTTAGGAGGAGCTCATTCAAATATGTCCGGGATGCTAGAGTCTGGAATGGGCCAGAGATTAGAAGTGATCACTACCTGCTTACAATCAAATGAACAAATGATAGAGTTGCTCAGCCTAGAAACTGCCTAACATCACGTAAGTAAACGAACGGGATAAATGAGCATTAAGACCTACAAGCTGAGAGAGCCAGAAATTAAGACCAGATATCAGGGGCTTATTGCTGCAGCGGTGAGCAATAACCTGATGACTTGGAAACCCTCTGGCTTAAGTTCAAGGACATCATAAAGACAGCTGCTGCAGAAGCATGTGGTGAAGTCCGACTTGAAAACAAGAAAAAGAGGACACCTTTGTGGACAGAGGAAGTCAAAGAGAAAATAAGAGAGAAGAAAATGGCATGGAAACTGTTACGATAGTTTTATTGATGGCGTCTGCTAGAAATTGGCAGTGCGCATGATTAGGTTCGATGGAATTAATATAAATTGATCTTTATACTTTACGAAGTTATGAACGCGAAATGCACGGTCAAGTCGTGACGTGTTAGCGTCGATATGGTCACGCTTGTGACTAGGTTACCGTACCCCTTTTTGTATGACCGTCGAGCTGTAAAGACGTGTCCTTATGTTCTTCTAGTGTCGCGCATGGAGTGCCGTACAGTTATGTTGTATTTAAGTATGGACATGGGTCAGTCCATTGTAATTGATGAAGAGATAAATGATTAAGTAGTTGATTCAGTCTCGTCAAGACACATGCGCTCACTACCGGTTGTCTGAAACCCAGCAGCGCGAGTATATAGCCATGATGTTCGTTTGACAGTTTTTCAAGTACGACATGGACCCATAATAGGATGTTTGCAAGTATTCAATTTGTCATATATGCTTACCATGAATTACATTAACTGATGTCGTCAAATATGTTTGTTTCTACGTAATAAAACTGTTTTCCTCGTGGACTCAAATAAGATGGACTTATCAAGTTGATCATTGAGATATTCACTTGTTGGTTATACTTACCACGCATTCGCATATCAAATAATTAAAGCACGATTATTACTAATGAATGAGAACCAGAACACTCAAGTCATGGACAGAGATTATGAACATTCTTTATTAACACAATATTCAACGGCCTAAAGCAACCTCCATGATACTTTGATCACAGACCTGCTATGCTAACCGGATCGTCTGTATCAGAGAACTGGTAGGCCAGTTCGGGGATACGAAAATCTTCTCCTTCATCAGGTTAGATCTAGCGACAAATTTCTTCGCAACACGATTGTTTACGTTTACAATGCGTTCACATGACTTTACGAGACACTGCACGTGACTAGAGGTCAAATATACGTCATCATCCTTTTCGACCGAGTCAATGACAACCGTTGGCAGCTTTACGAAGGTCAAATCTAATGTCCTGCTACAAATATCGATGCAAGAAGAATATCAAGCGGAAACCCCATCAAAACGATGAAGTTCAGCTCACTGTACCTAGTTGGCCGTTGATGCATACTGGCATTAACTGAAGAAGATCACTGGGCGCAAAAAGATAAGTGAATGTTGAAACCTTTGTCGGTTCATCAAAACTAGGTGTAGTCCACTTCATTTTATTCGGGCATGTTATCTGCAATTAATTGTTCTATGTTTCGTTCGTCATTGATTGTCTATTTGTTATTTGTATAAGCGGGCGGTTGGATTTGGGAGTTTTTAGATCGACTAATACCTCTTTTCAGATGGTCAGTAGATCTAAAAACCGTTCTAATAGGGATTAGTTGATAAATTGCATTTGCAAAGCATCTGCTGAGATTTGCCGGCAGCATACTGCGTTTGCTCCTGAGGTTATTTGACCTTAGATGTTTTAGTTGTAAAGTAATGTTATATTTGTAGTAATTTTGCTGTATTGAGTTTCATTTTATTCATTTCGTAACTTGTTCGTAAACTATTCCGTTCATTCTAATCTGCCTATCATTTATTTTATAATTGTAAAATATTTGTCAGTTATGAGTCCTGTGACGTCATTATTTAATGTGTATGTGTTGTAACCTAGATTTAGTTTTTCTTCTTAGCATGTACTTCCGATTTTGCTTGTTTCAATATAATCATTTTTTTTTCGTTTGCATTTGTCAATTGTGATGTGCTAATGTCTTGTAACATTTTAGTTGTATTTATTAACTTATAAATTGAGTATGTAATAATAATAGTGTAAATTAATTAGGTAATAATACAATATAAATATTTTAATTAATTTTCAAAAAGAAAATGGACTTGATGAATTAATTGCAACAATTTGCAGTATTAGTCCAATTCACGATTGCTTCTGCCATCAATGGTACCTATACCTTGTAGCGGTATGGCAGCTTGCGTACCCTGACAATCCCCAGAGCTATGCCAGTGGGAGTTTTACTCCTGGTAGGTTCAACCAAGCTGGACCGGTCTGTGTGGGTAGGGGTCAGACAAAAGCTGGTACCCTGGTCCTCCAGGTTGGGGGTTTTAGCATAGGGCTGACATCCCTGTCTATGTAAAAAAAATAATGAAGTTACGGAAACAACATCAAATGAACAAACTTTGCTGCGGGATGGACATTCGGAGTCTGTGGCTCGTATGACTGTCAGTGGTGAAAGCCGAAAGGAAGCCACTGACATGAAAACGGATGTCCTGACCGCAAAACAGGATACGAGAATAGGATTTTGGAATGTCAGGACAATGTACGAGACAGATAAACTAAGACAGGTCACGGCAGAAATGAGAAACTATAGGTTACACATCCTGGGGATAAGTGAGAGCAGATGGACAGGGGCAGGAAAAGTTAAAACAGCAACAGGAGAAACAGTACTTTACTCTGGAAGAGAGGATGGACAGCACAGTGAAGGCGTAGCCATTATTCTACAGAAAGGGATAGAAAGGACATTATTGGAATGGAAACCCATCAACAACAGACTGATACGAATGAGATTGAGAGGGAGATTCACCAACACTACAATAATACAATGCTACGCACCAACGAATGATAGCGATGAGGAGGTCAAGGATGAATTCTATCAACAACTGCAGAAAGAAATGGAAGACACACCTAGATATGATCTCGTTATAGTAATGGGAGACCTCAATGCGAAAGTTGGTACACACAATATATATAATGAAAGAACAATGGGGAAATGCGGCAGCGGAACAGCAAACGAAAATGGGGATAAGCTAATAAGTTTCTGTAGCATAACAACCTGGTCATTGGAGGAACACCTTTCCCACATAAGGAAATTCACAAGTTAACATGGGAATCACCAAATGGTCGGGACAGAAACCAGATAGACCACATCATGGTTAACGGTAGATGGAGACATGCATTACAAGATGTGAAGGTAAGAAGAGGTGCAGATGTGGGAAGTGATCACCATTTAGTAGTAGCAAAACTGAAAGTGAAACTAAGAAGGGCTGGACCAACTGTAACTACACAGAAAAGGTTTGACATCAGCAAATTGAAGGACCCCCTTACCAGAAAAGCTTTTGCGGCCGACATTAAGAAACGATATCAATTTGCCAAAAGCCAGGAAAAGACATTGACTGATGATATAGACCAGAATTTCAACACCATTTCAACAGTATATAAGGAAAGTAGCAAATCATGCTTAGGATTCCAGGAAAGGAAGAAGCAAGACTGGATAACACCAGAAACACTAAACACCATAAAGATGAGAAAGGAAATGAAAAGAAAGAAAACAGAAGCGAAGTCCCCCAGGTTAAAGCAACTATATAGCGAACAGTACAGCCAGCTGGACAGGGAAGTTAAACGCCAAACCCGAGCCAACAAAAGGAATTTCCTAGACGATCTTGCAAAACAGGCAGAAGAGGCAGCACTGAGAAATGAACAAAGCACAGTATACAAAATAACTAAATTCATCAGCGGAAAACAAGGTGCAAACAATATTACATTAGTAAGAGATAAGCAAGGAAATCTCATCAAGACAGCAGAGGGACAGGAAACAAGATGGGCAGAGCACTTCAGAGAAACTCTGAACAAGGAAATACCAGAGACACAATTGAATGTTCCTGAGGCTGAAAACGATCTAGATGTAAATACAGACATTCCACGAAAAGAAGAAATCATCACAGCAATCAAAGGGTTAAAGAACGGTAAAGCTCCGGGCCATGATAACTTAAATGCAGAGCTATTTAAGACAGACCCTGAGCTAGCAGCAGAACTATTAGAACCACTATTTGCACAAGTGTGGAAAACGGGGACAACACCATCAGAGTGGAACAAAGGAATAATTGTCAAATTGCCCAAAAAGGGAGATCTTGCAGACTGCAATAATTGGAGAGGAATCACTCTTCTCTCAGTTCCCAGCAAAATACTAGGCAGGATAATTATACAGAGAATTTCAAAGGCAGTAGACTACAAACTGAGGAAAGAACAAGCAGGATTTAGAAAGAACAGAAGATGTGTAGACCATATATTCACTCTCAGGAACATTATAGAGCAGTGCTCAGAACGGCAAAGACAGCTTTACATAAATTTTGTTGATTTTGAAAAGGCTTTTGACAGCATACATAGGGACAGTTTATGGAAAATACTGAGGGCTTATGGAATTCCAAGCTGCATAATGTCAATCATAAAAAGCCTCTATGCCAACTTTACGTGTAGTGTTGGGCAGAGGAACCTAACCTTCGAGGTGAAGACAGGAGTACGACAGGGATGCCCCTTATCAACCACTCTTTTTTTAACAGTCATAGACTGGGTGATGCGCCAGACAACAGAGGGCAGTCCAAGAGGAATAAGATGGACTACATTTTCTACATTGGAAGATCTGGAATATGCAGATGACATTGCACTGCTGGCACATTCACATCAACACATCCAGGAAAAAACGGATAGACTTAATAAATTTAGCCAGCAGGTGGGCTTGAACATCAATTTAAAGAAGTCTGAGGTCATGACGCTCAATGTGAGCAACCCTGAGCCCATATCAGTAAGGAATCAGCAATTGGTACAGACAGATACCTTCACATACCTAGGAAGCATAGTAACACCAGACGGTGGGGCAGGCAAAGACATCAACATCAGAATGAATAAGGCAAGAACAGCCTTCTTTAGCCTAAATAACATCTGGAAGTCCTCCCAATACAGCAGAAGCACAAAATTAAGATTATACCAGAGTTGCGTGCTTTCTGTGCTTCTCTATGGTGCGGAATGCTGGAGAGTCACAGAGAAGGAAATGTCAAAATTGTCCTCTTTTCACACAACATGCCTAAGAAAAATTCACCGCATCTTTTGGCCGAATACCATCACCAACCAAGATCTGCTTACTCGTAGCAAGCAAGAGGACATGCACACTATCATAGCTGGCAGACGCTGGAGCTGGGTTGGTCATGTCCTCAGAAGAGACCCCGATGCCATCACAAGAACAGCTATGCTTTGGACCCCTGAAGGAAAGCGAAAGAGAGGCCGACCAAAAACAACTTGTCGGAGGACTGTGGAGGCTGAGATGAAAAGAATGAACCAGAGTTGGGGCACTGTACGAAGGATGGCCACCGACCGTGCAAAGTGGAATCAATTTGTTGTTGCCCTACAAGACGCCACTAGGCGTGATGGCCACTGACTGCTTTGACGGTCGGTGGTTAAGGATCGAAGAAGAAGACGATTGCTTATGCATTTTATGCATTATGACTAGGGCATGATAGCATTATATATGGATAAATACTTATAAAGTGAGGGTCTGCCTTGAATATAATAGGCATAGTGTATAATACTTGGTACATTAATCTATTCATAATACTACGTTGGCCACTGGGCACATATAGGTAATTGATGGTAATATATATTGTTGATTAATACAGATAGTTGATTAAATAAATAGATTATTAACTTAAAGATGCTGACTTAAGACCAGTTTTATGGAGATATAATTAGTATTTTGGTCTAAGCAGGCTTACAATTAGCTATAAGGGAGCATGATAGGTAGTTGATTGGTTATATGGAGTAACCATACTTATTGAATACATAAGTTGAGTCACTTGGAGAGTCACATATATATTTACCATGCATATGTTAGATGATTGTGTGAGGATTGGACAAATGTTTTGTAATTTGAAAGGTGACAAGTTAAGATCATATGCCTTGCGAAAGATGGCTACTAAAAATTTGGGGGACTTAGGGACTGATACGCCTAGTGATGAAAAATTAGAGGCTGAAGAAAAACGTATTGAAGGTTTAGAAAATACTAAATGGGTATTCAAAGAGCTAAACCTTCAACCTGCTTTAGTTGAAGTAAATAAGGCGATACGAGATGTGAAGTTTGACGAGAAAAGTGATGATATTGATTTAAATAAGGGTGATTCTACTTTCAGTACAGATTGTACACATGTGGCTCAGATTCATGAGCTTAAATCTGAGGATTTGAATTGGAGATTAAAGGTTGATACCCAAGAAGCGGTAATTCATGATTTAAGGAAGACCTCGAAGGAATATATGGATTCTCCAAACAAGTTAGTTATTAAAGAAATTGGTGTTGAGGGTATGGAATCAGATAATACGTTTAGGTCGGACATAATGTCTGTTCTGAGGAATCTCCTCCAAGAAGGTAGGAATGATGGTTTTCAAGGCCCAGACCTTGAAGATATTGTATTAGATAATTTTTTATTTCGTACGGCATCCGATTTAGCAGATTTCGTGGATGTTAATTTTCATTCACAAATGATAATGGCTAGGGACATAGCGGACTTACTAGGTGGAGTGTTTCGTACTTTTGTGGAACAGTACACACACGTCCAACATGGTTCTATAATGAATAACATTCATAATGCTATGCTATGCGACAAGGATTATGATCAACAAATACACAATACACGGAATGAGCAGGAAGGAGTGACAATTTTAGAAACCATTGATGAGAAAAGAGAAGAAGAGTTATTTTAGATTATTGCCAGTCAAAAAAATACTATAAATGACTTGCGAAATGAGGCGAGTTTACTAAAATTTCAGACCAATACTGATAATTTGAGATTGAGGACATTGGAAATGGAGCTTACAAATCAAGAACTAAAATTCCTTCAGGTTCAAACAGAAAGTTTGACTAATAATAAAGTCTTTAATCTGGAGAAATCACTTATGGAAAATAAAAATAAGATTTTGAACCTTACTGAAATCAATAAAAGGCAGATCAATGACATTTCATTGAGGGATATTGAGATCATAAAATTGAAGGAAACAATAACGAGGCATAAGGATAGGGAGATTGCCCTTCTTAATGAGCTGATACAGCAAAAAAGTGAATATGAGAAGAAGCTGTCAGAAATGGATTTTGAAATTGCTGGGTCGAATAATAATCTGTCGGTGTTGATGGTAGATCTTACTAAATGTCGTAGTCAGAAGAAAGAATTAGAAGCTTCATTAGAATCCACCATTGAAAAAAATAAAGCGTTGGAGTCTGAGGTTAAGAAACTTGCTTTGAAAATTTCACAAGATAATGCCTCATCTTACCAAAGAAAAATGCATGCACAGTGTGCACACATTCAGTCGTTGTTATCTGAGGTTGAGCGACTGAAATCACTTGATCAGACAAATGTAGCTTTGAAACTGGAAACTCACACACAGGGTGTTAAAATTCAAGAGCTTACTTCAGAAGTAGCTCGATTGCAACCAATTAAGGAAGTTAAAAAAACAGCAGATAATAAGATTGATACTGAGTTAAGAGCAGATGGTCATACAGATCAGGCCATCCAATGTGAGTTAATTCTCACTGATGATGTGCAGTTAGAATCCATTTACTATGATAAGGAACAATATAAACAGTTCTGTCTAAATAGGGGTATTAAAACAAAGATTGAAATAGATAAAAGGGAAAATGTGAGTGTATCATTTGATGTCAATAGTATAATGGATGTATGTCATACAGATAATGATGAATTTTATGAATTTTGTCTTAGACAGGAAAAAAAGCTGGACGATGAAGTTACCTCATTGAAACTGATGCTGAATGACCAGATAGATAAAGTGAAATCTTCCACGCGTGACTTGGCATTATTGCGTGAAGAGAATAAGACACTTATAGTTGATTCCCATAGAAGTAATGAGACTTGTGTGGATTTAATGGATGAAGTGCAATCAGAAAATGAAGAAGAGAATACAGAATCTGGTATTGGTGTTACTGTATCTACATCGAGTGATGATTGTCTCATGGATGACAGGGTGACTGCATTAGAAACGTTACTCCTAGCTGAGAAAAATAGATATGCTGACCTTGAAAAGGAAACACGACAACATATCTATGAACTGTCAACAGCATTGATCAAACTCGATTCTTTACAGGATAATGAGAAGAATAAAAACACTAATTTGGATAAAATAAATAAGAAACAGAGGCAAGAGATTGCTTCCCTAACTTCTCAAGGGAATAAATTAAGAAAGAGGGTCGATTGTCTACTAGATGTACTGGCAGGTAAAAATATATTGATGAACAACAGAGGGGATAAACGTATTTTACGACATGCAGTCAGTACTAAGTGTGATACTAAGGTGTCTACACACCCGGTGAAGATTATTTGATCATTCCGGGGGAAATATACTTTCCCTCGACAAGATACTACTTCTAATTCTGAAAATAGATGTAGGCGACAGGATCAGGATACAACTGATCCAAATAAAAGTGTTGACGTTGTCAACATTAATAAGGAGAGTATTAAGAAGAGTAAGATGTTGAAAAATAATGTTAGAGTTAAGAATAATGGAAATATACCAAATAGCATTAATACCAGCACATTGAAACAAAAGAATGTAGGTCGTTCTTTTGATCCGTCTACGACTACATGTGCTACAAATACATCATTACAGGTTAAGGGTCTTCATACTCAGGCCCAACATAAGAATCCTGTATATACTAAAAATAATACTTGCATGAGGGACATACATTGCAATGTACCTCAAGCAACCATGGTTGCACATCATTCATTATCCCATGTTAGTGACAATGGTCCTACTTATATTGGGAAGGGTGCATATTCTCGCACCGTGTTAGTGCGCAATCTGCCACGAGATACTACATGGCAGGCACTTAGTAATTTCTTTAAGTACACGGCAGACGTTAGGTTTGTGCGTATGTTGCCACCTACCAACAACAGGTATGGTGAAGCTCTGGTTACATGTCGTAACAACAGAGATGCTCGTATAGTTGTCCAGCGTGATAATGGTGTTTACTTTCATCACCATTCTCTTAAGTTACAATTGGTACCTAATTCTGCTTCACGCAGATATTAGCCTATTGACACTTGGTGTTATCATCTCATGTCTTTGATGACTCAGCACAGTCAGTCATCATTCCTTTTCTTTTATATTCATCTATTCTTACATAGGTTGATTAGTATGAACTTTTCTTTTCTATAACATTTCGTTATCTTGTCAACAATGACACTTTGTCTTTTTTGTCTGTATGTTATTTTCGCATGCCTACGTTAGACAGTAATGTCGTTGATTGTTCTACTCATGTTCAACCAATGCAGCATGAGGTAGTGTCTTGTCTTCATTATTGCAAAAAGACAAACCAAATAAAATTACGTGGACAACAAACTGTGACAGAACATTTAATAACATTTTGACAATCTTCTCTAGGCCACCAATTTTACGGTTGCCAAATATTCACAAAAAGTTCTTTCTTCGAACAGATGCCAGTAATTACGGTATCGGAGCTTGCCTACTGCAAAATCACAACGATATACTTCATCCGACTATGTATATTTCAAGAAAACTGAAATCGCCTGAAACGAAATACTCCACTGTTGACAAGGAGTTACTGGCGGTTGTTTAGGCAATCACAAGGTTGGAAAAATTCTTGCTGGGAGCGCCTTTTACCATTCAAACCGACCAGAAGGCGGTTGCTTCATTACGACGCTCAAACCACAAAAGCCCCAAACTTGCCAGGATTTCAATTCTTCTTCAGCCATATGACTTTGTCATCGAAGCTATACCCGGAAAAGAAAACATTCTAGCGGATGCTCTTTCAAGACACCCAACGGAAGTCGAATAAGAATTGTCTACAAGTTAAAAGATTAACGGCTAAACAAGAGCGACTTTGGAACTCTAACTGATTCCTGCGACAAAATTGATATGAACCACTTCTATATGGAAAAACATTTCAAATAATTTGAATTCAATCATTCAAGATATTCAGTTTCCAAAAGAAAATTCGTGATAGCAAGAAACAAATTTCGATGGTCTTTTCTAACGTTTGGACTTTGGTTGGTGTCCAATCATTCTCTAACTCCCTACGATATGGTCTTGAATACGATATGAATCCAAGCTGGACATATAACGTTTGGTTACAGAAATTGACTAACTCAAAACGATCAAGATTTTATTCAATCAGGAACAAAGTTTAGTTGAACAGTATTAAATTTCTAAGGAACTTTCCATAGAATCGCAAGGGACATATCGACGGATGGATCATCACATCCAACATTAAGTTTGATATTTATTAAATTAATGAAGAGTATAATAAAATTTAAGTGTGATTTAAAAAAAAAGAAGAAAATATGTCAAAGAAAGAAGTGATGAAAAAGAAAAAAATCACACAAGCAAATACTTTAAATATTTTATGTATAAATTAAATATCTTTAGTTAAGATGTTCACATGAAATTTATTAATATGTTATTTTCTCTAATTATATCATTAAGTTAATTATGTTGTAATTACACGACACTAATAATTAATTGTAAACACACATAACTAAACTAATTTATATTTTATTTTCCTTTCTCTTTCTTTACTTTATTTGTCCTTCTCATGTCTTTATTATGATATTATCTATTAGGTTATTTAATTAGGTGTTAATTATTTAATACATTACATACTTACTATCACAAATTAGTTTAATTTTAATTAGTTAGAATAATTTTCTTTAAATAACACTTCATTACTCACTCACAACAGTCTTCAATAGTTCAATAGCTAATTATTAGCGACAGTTGACACCCCTTTGTTTAATAATGTTATATGACTTATGTATTATCGACATGACCACGACACTGTTCCAAACAGAACATCGTAGGACATATGTCGGGTTTTTATTAAATTTTTCATATAATTGATTAATGTATTTAAAAAATCTATCTAATAGATTTTTTTTCCCACGGCGGGAAGGGAATTGTTACTGTAGTTTTACTGATGGCGTCTGCTAGAAATTGGCAGTGCGTATGATTAGGTTCGATGGAATTAATATAAATTGATCTTTGTACTTTACGAAGTTATGAACGCGAAATGCACGGTCAAGTCGTGACGTGTTAGCGTCGATATGGTCACGCTTGGTGACTAGGTTACCGTACCCCTTTTTATATGACCGTCGAGCTGTAAAGAAGTGTCCTTATGTTCTTCTAGTGTCGGGCATGGAGTGCCGTACAGTTATGTTGTATTTAAGTATGGACATGGGTCAGTCCATTGTAATTGATGAAGAGATAAATGATTAAGTAGTTGATTCAGTCTCGTCAAGACACATGCGCTCACTACCGGTTGTCTGAAACCCAGCAGCGCGAGTATATAGCCATGATGTTCGTTTGACAGTTTTTCAAGTACGACATGGACCCATAATAGGATGTTTGCAAGTATTCAATTTGTCATATATGCTTACCATGAATTACATTAACTGATGTCGTCAAATATGTTTGTTTCTACGTAATAAAACTGTTTTCCTCGTGGACTCAAATAAGATGGACTTATCAAGTTGATCTTTGAGATATTCACTTGTTGGTTATACTTACCACGCATTCGCATATCAAATAATTAAAGCACGATTATTACTAATGAATGAGAACCAGAACACTCAAGTCATGGACAGGGATTATGAACATTCTTTATTAACTCAATATTCAACGGCCTAAAGCAACCTCCATGATACTTTGATCACAGACCTACAATGCTAACCGGATCGTCTGTATCAGAAACAATACTTAGGAGCTAAAAATACAACAGGACAAATGGAAAAATATAGAAAATATGTGACAGTCAGAACAGAAGCAAAGAACAAGGTGCTAGCAGCAAAACAGAAGTCCTGGGAAAAATTTGGAGAAAAGCTAGAAAAGATGCGCAATAAAACCATAAATTGTTCTATAAGACCCTAAAGAACATGAGGAAGGAAAAACAATGCCCTCTCAAATTTATAAAGTACAAGCAAGGCAAATGGCTTACTGCCCCGAAGGAAATAATGGAAAGATGGAATGAATATTTCTAAGAACTCCTGGAAGGTGAGCATGGTGAAGCATCAGAAATGATAACCACTAGAACAGAAGAGAAAACCAATGATGGTGAAGATGACATAAAGATGGAAGAACTGAAGGCAGCACTGGAGAAAGTCAAGATGGGCAAAGCAGCAGGCCATGATGGTATAACACCAGAAATGGTTAAGTACATGGGAGCATCAGGCGACCTATTAATCTTAATGGTCCTACAGGCAGCGTGGTGCAACAAGACCATACCAAAGGATTAGGAGATCGCCATCATAACACCAATTTTCAAAAAGGGTGGCAATCGACAATGTGGAAACCATAGAGGCATATCCCTTCTCAGTATCCCTGGTGAAATGTACTCTAGAATCCTAGAGCAGAGACTCCGACGCCTAGCTAAGCCGCAATCGTATGAGGTCCAGTGTGGATTCTGAGCAAACCGAAATACTCAAGATCTAGCCTTCACACTCAGCTGAGTGAATAGGTCCTTGAGTTTAAGAGTGAGATCAATCTTTGTTTCATAGATCTTCTGGAAAAGGCGTTTGACAGGGTCCCCTGGAGCAAACTTTGGGGCTGTTTAGCAAGGAAGAACATTCCAGCACCTCTGATTCATGCTATACAGAGCTTCTACAAGTCTAGCAGAAATTATGTGAGGACAGCAAACCATAAATCAGAGGAGTTCAGAACAACCACTGGTGTAAGACAAGGATATCTTGTCACCTTATCTTTTCATACTCCTCATGGACGATGTCATTTTTTTTTTTTTTTTTTTTTCTTAACCAGCGGCACTTGGGCTTTCAGCCCTTCGGCCCAATGACATGTCATTGCGAGGCTGGGGAACCTGAGGACTTTCCTTCCAACCCGGTCAGGAGCTTCGCTCCTTCCCATCCACAGAGGGTTTATCACAGGAGCCGTTCAGGCTGTTCAGACAAATTTCCGGCCGTAAACATTTCTTCAAACGCCGACGCCCGGGTTTGAGCCATGAACACCTGGTCGCCAGTACAACGCCGAAGCCATTACACCAGCGCGGCTCCCGGACGATGTCATCAAGGCATGTAAGGAGAGAACAAGAAACTATTCAGTTGCTAAATCAAAGGCACATCTCCAATCCAACCTGCAAGTCTGGAAGGAAGAGTTGGAGAAGAGATGGATGGCCAAAAGCAGCTCTAAAACAAAATCCATGTTGATATCACGAGAAGAAAGATTAAGCTGGGAGAACAGGTCCTGGAGCAGGTCGACCACTTTAAATACCTCGGAGCTATTATAGACCGAAATGAAGGCATCAAAGAAGAGTTGGCCACTCGAAAAGCAGCAGTTGGGAGACTTTTTCAGGCCATAAATCGAGGATTCCTCAGCAAGAGAGAGGTTGATAAGAAAACGAAGATGGCTGTATACCGCTCCACCTATGTCTCAATCTTGACATATGGATGCGAGTCATGGGCAATGATTACAACCCACAAAAGCCAGATCCAAGCCTCAGAAATTAGGTATCTGAGGAAGGTAATTGAAGTAACAAGAAGAGACATGTTCCGCAGCAGACGATACGTCAAGGCCTAAAATTCCACCCCCTGCAGACCCAAGTAGAACAGTCCCAACTAAGATGGTTTGGCCATGTCTGCAGAATGGGAGAAGTTCGGCTATCACGACAAGCATGGAAAACAAAGAGACAGGGATCCAGACCCCCGGACGAACCAGAGTCCGCTGGGAGGACAACATTAGACAATCTTTGAAGGATTGAGGACTAAAATGGAACCAGGCCAGGAGAAAGACAGCCGATATGATAGTCTGGCGCTCTCTCTTCCAAACCTCTACACCTCACGGTAGAAGGGGAACGACTAAGTAAGTAAGTAGATACCTGACACATTCTTGTTGGAGCCTTGAACAATTTATATGCATGTCTGCCCTTCAGACTTCCATCCCACTCTACTGTTTATTCCTCAGTTATTATTCTTATAATTAAGCTTTTGATCTCTGTTTTCTCATCTCCACATTTATTTGGTTTCTATTATTTCTACTTTTCTTAGCTTCTGTTTCCACCTTTTCATTTCCCTCTATGCCAACATGTGAAAGTATCCAAGCTATTAGAATGGAACATCCTCAGGAGCACAGGTAAGTATTTGCTAAATACTACCATAATGTTAAATCCGTGAAAGCAAGGCCTGAATGAGAGCACCAGAAGAAAAAAAAAACTCGCTACAGAATTCTACTAAAAGAAGTAACTGAAAATACAGATGAGTTATCGCATATAAATGCATTTAAGAATGCACATAAAGGCAAGGGTCCTTTCCGATCACCTTTTCCGGGGACCACTTAGTGTTGGGACCCGGTGAAGTGTCTGGTTCTCTTTATTGTTGTTGTTTCTTTCTTTCTTTTTGTCTCATATTTTGGGAAGCTTAAAAAACGGAGCGATTTCTTCTAAAGCTTTGATTCTGCGGCAACATAATAATAATAATTCTTTATGGTTTGATAAATACAACAAAAATGTCCAGGAAGTAGACGCCTATTTCTGATAATGTAAGGAACCTGCCTTGTGTCGCTTAATGGAACTTTGTTCTTGTAAACTCATTCTTTAATCAATGAAGTTCATCATATTTGTATGTCCCAACTCCCTTAAATGAGTTGACCACCAAGCGCCATAACCAATCTTTGCGTGGTTTGAGGAAGGGTTGCTCCACTAGAGCTTTAAAAATATGCGGCAATTGCACTCTATTTCTATAAATTTGTGTGCCACGAAGTGCCCCCTCCCCCCTTCACCTCGCTACATCACTGTTAGAGAGGTCCCTTCAGACTGTGAGGTCCTAAGCTGTAGGTTGTTTAGCTTATGTCTAAATCCAGCCCTGCAAGGGACCACGAAGTTTGTCACGTGTTTTCTATTTTCTCTTCGCACATACTAAAATAATAACGAGTACGTCACTTAACATAAATAATGATGTTTTCTGCTGCTTACTCTGATGATGGTCACTTCACTCATTTCCATGTGCTTCTGAAGTACAGAAACACGGAAACAGTGGCACGAAGGCCACTCATTTGTGGCACATTGATAAGCAATGAGACTTCACTAGCTAAATATATAAATACATGAAGGCGACACTTATTCATACTTACCAAAACTGCTTAACATAAATAGAGGAATTCCAGCAAAGGCAGAAATATGTATTTTACAACATTTCTCGCCCAACGACATGTATTGGGAAGTAATGCACGTTGTTTAACAGGCGCGCAATTCACTTCCCCGGCCTGAATGCACAATGAACAGATTGCAGTTTTGGTGGGAAAAGATAGAACATGACTCTACCGATAAGGCAATTCTTTAATAATATAATGATGTAGCGCTAACCTATGTGTTACAAAATCCTGCTAATGTGGTCTGATTTACAAAAAGTTTATTTTTTTTAAACTTGAGAACCTCTGGTATAAGAGATACGCTGCAAGTGCTTAAAACAAGCTTATTAAAGGGTGGAGTGGGGGGGGGGGAGGGAGGAGGTTAACAGACTCTGAAACACGAGAAGGATGACGAGTAAACTAGAAGAAGAAAGTCTGTTTTTTTGCATTTTTTTTAACAGCGTAGGTTTTTCTTAATTATTTGTCTTTGAAAATTCTATGCATAGTTGATTTCTAGTTCTATCACAATAACACACTGACAACCTGCCTTGTACATTTTTGCATATATGTTGTATGATTGCCTACAGTAAGAATTGGCAGAAATTACTCACCATATATAAACATAAAAAGAGGTGTGAGACCAGGTTGCATACTTTCCCAATGCCTGTTTAATAGAACTAATGTTTTCTTATGAAATATTTCACTACGACAGGTTTATTGCTCTTAATTTTACCAAGTACCATACCGCACACATTGTGTCTGTTGTTCTTAAATATTTTTGTTTGATAGTTCTTTCGTGTTTTGGTCTGTCTTACACCACGGTCATATTTAACGCTCAAAATAATAGGATAAAACGGACCAGAATAACACCCAATGAGAACGCTCCTTTTTATGATACGTATAGGAAACATTTTTATGCTTGACAGAAAGGCCTATTTTGTGTATTTGACAGTACGAAGATATTTAATTTATTAAAGAATAAAGATATTTAAACGAAAAGATATAACTAGAGTAACAACGTGGATATTACTTGGAGATATGTGTAAAGACTTCCTTAAATAGTAGGTTATTCTAAGAGAAAAATCGTTTTAATTGACATTATTACATCATGGTAGTCCCCAATATAGTTAGTTAAAGGCTGCATAAATTTAAATGCATTTTCCTAGCTAATCAAATGTTAGATAGACCGATAGAGATAAATTACCAGTATAATACTAACTTTATATAATTAAAATCGGTCCAATATTATGAAAGATATTAAATATTAAAATTCCTACACATTGTACGGGAAGGCAGAAAAACGTTTAGGTTTTAGATTCTTAACACCGGTTTTGACCGAGTTCTCCGATTGGGAGGGTACGGTGCTATATAAGACCTTGAACTTGGCGGATTTACGCCACAAATTTTTCAAATTCAGATGGTACAGGAAAGAGCGCAAAACGTATGCTGTCAAATGCTTTTACCGCTGTGTCTAGCAGCAGACGTAGATACCCATTTAAAGCCTGTATCAGCTAATGTGTGTTTCCCTGAGGGTAAGATATATATATATATATATATATATATATATATATATATATATATATATATATCTATATATATATATATATATATATATATATATATATATATATATATATATATATACCGAAGCGCATTAAAAACGCACCACCTGTAGAATCCAGGAACAGCGTGTGGAATGTAAATATAAGTGTTTACAAGTTTACATATTTGGAATCTTTATTCATTTTCCCTTGAATCCATGCTGGTCATTAATTTGTACATTTGATTGTTATGAAAATCATTGCATTCTGTGCAGGCAAGGGAGAAAACCAAAAATGCAACCAATAAAAAAATTCATTCACACTGTCCTCAGTACCTGTTATGTCCACCGTGTGCTTGCAAACAAGCTTGGCAGCTGCTCCACATGGAACGCACAAGTCTCTGAAGGAAATTCCGGAAATCAAGTCCCATTCACGTGTAAGAGCAGCTTCAAGCTGTTGCAGATTAGCTGGAGAACCTTGCATGTAGACTCTGCGTCCAAGCTCGTCCAACAGATGTTCTATAGGGGACATGTCTGGTGATAAGGCAGGCCAATCAATCGTCACAATGTTCTGCTGCTGTAGATATTGCTGCGTAATGCATGCGGTGTGCGCACGTGCGTTATCCTGCTGGAGAAGCTGCAAGTCTGGATACTTTGTGAACGCAGGAGCAACCAATGCATCCAGAACCTCATCTAGATATGTCACAGCATTAACATTTCCACAGAAGACGTGAAGAGGCAAGCGATGGTGAAAACTGAATCCTCTCCAAATGTGAATACTGCCACCTTCAAATCGGTTGTGCTGATGAACACAGCAATCTGCAAAGCGCTCTCCACACCGTCGCCAAATCCGCATACGTCCATCAGCAAAGAATATGTTGAATCTGCTCTCGTCTGTGAATAGGACACCATTCCACTGCAGTCTAGTCCATCTGACATGTTGCTCGGCCCATTGCAGGTGCTGCTGACGATGTCTGTGAGTCAAGTTTGGCCCAACATAAGGTCGTCTTGCAGTAAGGCCTGTATCTCTGAGTCATCGTATGACTGTCATTCGAGAGACTTGCCCACGTCTACCCACTATTGCTCTTGCTGTTTGACTTGCCGGGAGAGAACGATTCCTTAGGTGACTCAGCACAATATGACGATCTTGCGCAGGAGTAGTAACTCGTGGTTGGCCACTTCGAAGTCTATCCCGGGCACTGCCAGTGGTTCCGTAACGTTCATTGAGACGTACAATAGAGCTGTGGCGGCAATTCATCCTTCTGGCAATGGTCCGAGAACTCATTCCGGTCTCCAACATACCAATGGCTCGTTGGCGGTCGTTTTCAGATAGTCGTGGCATTTCAAGCACATGTAATGGGTGTTTTGTCGCAACGGCTTTTTATACCGAGTATGCTGCCACAACGCGTACACATTTTCATAGCTGTTGGGAATCGTGTTGCACGTGTAACTTTCATTGTTTTCATGTAGTCTGTACACAAACCCGTAGGTAGAATCATGCACTTTCCATTCCAGCAGCCATTCGCTCTCTACCTCATGACAAACACGGGGAAAATCCATTCCCACACTTTTTTCCCCAGCTTCTCGGCATCAGTTTCGTATAATAGTAGTGCGTTGTTAATGTGCTTCAGTATATATATAAATATATAAATATATAAATATATAAATATATAAATATATAAATATATGCAAGAGAGATATGAGGGCACTGGACATGGATCCAGCAACATGGGAGGATGAAGCTGCCGATCGCACTAAGTGGCGATGCTATTTACGGCGCCACCTCAGATTGGGCGAAGAGAGGCTCACACAAGAAGCAGAGGTGAGGAGAAAACGTCGAAAGGAGCACCAGGAAAATAAGCAGCTGAGGGCTGTCACCTCAGGGGCGCATTCCCATAGTCAGTTATGACTGAAGGGGCTATTATTATTATTATATATATATATATATATATATATATATATATATATATATATATATATATATATATATATATATATATAAAATTATGTTATTTGCCTGTGAATATCCACCCGTGTGTTCGATAGTGTGTTACAAGTGTTAAAAGGAAAAACTACAGGACGAATGTGCTACCGGCTTGTGTGCAAACATGTGTGATTTTAGAGACAAGAGCCAGCATTGGAAAAGGTTTAGAATATTTCCTAATTATGGCACAAATACGACTGTAAGTTTATTAGGGTATTTGAATGAGTATTTCATACTGGAGCGATACACTGGTCACGAACATAAGATAGGATGACAGGATTTGTTAAGATGATGTAATCAAGATATCACTTACTATTGTGTACATAACCAAAGTCATTGTATGGAAGCCAATCATGGACTAATGGATCTAACTTAGGATATATTAAGCAAAAGAGTAATCACATTGAACTGGCTGTAGGGTACTGAGGTAAATTGTCCTGTGCAAACTGTTAGCACAATGTATGTTTGTACGTAGTGTTGTATGTGTGTATGGAGTAGTGCTGGACCCTACAAGGAATGCGATTGTATTTTCATTCCAGGTTTTGTCCTGGTATTACCACAAGTTTACGAGACATCTACTTGAGAGAAATTCTGTTGGTGCATGCAGTTCTTCAGATCGGCAGAACTCGACCAAGATTTTCCAGCCTGAAGTTACATTCACTGTGTGATCCGGGTTACTGTGGATGCTCCTTATTTATCACAGATAAGTGGAAGCTTAGTTCCACTGATCAACTTATCCAGCAACCATTTATAAAACAAAGAAGCCACATAATAAAATAAAGAAACCACACATATTAACAACATTATAATGATGACTCACTAAGGACTATCTTCAGTTAATATTACTTTACAAGCCAGTAAAAGTGATACTACTTAGGTGAAAGAAAGAACTTGACATTATAACTACAAATTTATCATAGTACTATTATGGAGAAGAATATTCCATATTTATTTATTTGATTGTGTATACAATATTTGAATTCATTTTAATTTTCCTAACCGAAAAGAGAAACGGTATAGGATCAATAAATTGTAAATACTTTCACTCAGACTTACTTAATTATTCTAATTGAGTTAATGTTCTGTTTGAAAGAGATTACATATTAAATATTCAATTATTCCCTAGACAATTAGCCACAAAAACCACTATATAACCATTTTTCAAGGTGGGATCTGGAGAGGTAGCAGTTTGATCTTCAGTGACCAACACTATCATCATACTTGAAGGTTTACATAGCTTGACCCTACTTTTGATGTCGATACACCCTTACACTTTTCAGAGAAGGGGGTATTTCTTATAAGACAAGTCTCTTATATGGCACTATCCTGGTATCATCTGATACACCGTTGTGTCCAGGATAGCCTTCATTTTAATAACATCTGAACCTCTCGCGACAAGTTCTATGAATAGTTTATAGTTGGTCTATCACATTCACACACTTTCAACCTACCTTCAATTTTTTTTCCAGAATGCCGACTGTAACTTGGGGCTTATAGAAACAATGTTAATGTGCGTAAAGTCACTGGTCAGCTCCCAGTACACCACTATCGCCTACAGACTGGCTCACATATAGTTATAAAGACCAGATTCTGGGACTGCCTTGTCCATCGTTTGACAAGACATACAGGGTGTAACGTCGCTGTTTTAAAATTGATCGGATTTACCCGTTTTGATTTTTACTTTGGATTACTTGGCACTTATGATATTGCTAATAAGTGCTTTATTTTCATTTATCCCTGTTTGTAATTTGTTTGTCCGTTAGGGAGGAAAATTAGCTAATACTATTGATTGTCTGTGTTTGTCTCTGACATTTTTTTTTAAATTTCATACAGTCTGTCTGTCATGTATTTATGGATAAAGCTTTAAGCTGGCCCAGATCTATAAACCACGATGTATCCTTGTTATCCAAGCATGGTTATAATTTTTTTTTCCTTAACCAGCGGCACTTGGGCTTTCAGCCCTTCGGCCCAGTGACATGTCATTGCGAGGCTCGGGCGCCTGTGGACTTTCCTTCCAACCCGGTCAGGAGCTTCGCTCCTTCCCACTCATAGATGGTTTATCTCAGGAGCCGTTCAGGTTATTCAGTCAAAATCCCGGTCGTTGGCACTGCTTCAAATGCTGACGCCCGGGCTTGAACCTTGAACACTTGATCGACAACGCAACGTTGTAACCATTACACAAGCGCGGCTCCCCTTATGCTTATAATTAGCTGGGGAAATTTATGATTCTGACGTGGTCTTGCTGAACATTTTGTCACCAGTGTTTTATTTCTGGGTTTTCCTAAATTATTTGTGAACGGTATATATGTAATTTTATTTAACTTGATGATTAGAAATATCCTGTTCAACCGCTGATGGGTTATAATTAGGTATAAAAGGTGAAAGGAATATGAGACTTGACATAGAGAGGAAAGATAATATACAGCTTGACACTATGGCATCCTAAGATATTAACAACAAAACTGATAGAGCGCATGGAGAGCCGGCCTTACTACATGGGCACTCAAGCGACCACCCTGGACGCTGAGGGCAAAGAAGCGCCGAAGTGTGGGGGCAGGAGGGGAAGAGACAGTATTGTTTCATCAAGATACCGGTACTCAACTTTTATTTAGCTGCGATACAATTCATTCAGGCCAAAACATGCAATGGAAATCTTTTATAAGAAAACACTAAAACAAACGTATGACTTATTTTATTTACATTCTTGACTTAATTGTTATTGAGTTTTACTTTATTTACAGTCTTGACTTAATTGTTATTAAGTTTTTTTTAAAATTATTTGTGTTTTTTTTTTTTGGTAAGTAATACTTATTTAAAACGTATCTGTAAACCACTCGTTCCATGCGCTGAATTCTCTTAAGGCGGATCTGAGCGCTTACAAAATGGAGATAAAAGAGAAACATTATCGCCTGCGAGTGCCGGAGTTGACTGGGGGAACAGCGGAATGGTTAGAATGGTAGGTGAAATTATATACTACTCGTCAAAAGTCAAGGGCCACCCTATTATTTTCAATACACTTTTATATAAGAGTATAGAATGATTAAATAAAGGAAGTTTTTAGTACAATTGGTTGCAGTATCTTCCTCTGACAGTCCTCTATGCACGTTAAGCATAAAAACAACTCACTGACAACCATGGTGATCACGTGCAATTTGGTTTGCTGACCATAAATTCACATTTTTAATCTGTTTTTTTCAAACTTCCGTACAACCAAACAGGTGAAGTAATCGTGCTGATTGACATTCCACGTGCAATGGCGACTTTTCGTGAACAGAGTTCACTCTTAATTTGTTTTACAATCAGCAGACTTAGGGTAGTTTCATCACTTGCAAAAACCATGCCAC
The DNA here is from genome assembly GCA_024509875.1 of Oreohelix idahoensis. Lineage (NCBI taxonomy): Eukaryota > Metazoa > Mollusca > Gastropoda > Stylommatophora > Oreohelicidae > Oreohelix > Oreohelix idahoensis. The sequence continues at coordinate 362,010 of JAMPIV010011609.1, forward strand.
CGAGAAGAAGTCTTGACACCTTACAAAGAATAAGGACTATAGCGTGGGTTGAAAGTGGTTTATCTGTCCGTGAGGTTGGTAGAAGGCTTGCAGTATCACACTCTACTATCCAAAGAATTTTGGAGAGATTTCAGGCCACAGGAAGTGTGGAGGATCGCCACCGGCCAGGTCGCCCTAGATGCACCAATAGACATGATGACCGGTAGCTCTTGTTGTCAGCCCTGCGCCATCGAACAGTGACTTGTTCCACTCTAAGATGTCAGCTGAGACAAACTGTAAACGTTTATGTCAATCAAGGCACCATTCGCAGACGTTTACATGAATTTGGACTGGCTGCTCGACGTCCTGCAGTCAGAATCCCTCTTACTCCTGTTCATCGCAGAGCCCGTGTTGCTTGGTGTCGCGAGCACATCCGATGGACAAGGCAACAATGGAGTCAAGTTTTCTTCACTGATGATTCTTGCTGCACTGTGTCATTCAATGAAGGCAGGATTCGAGTTTGGAGACGACAAGGAGAGCGATTTACTGATGACAAAATTCGGGAGGTGGGTCGTTATGGTAGGGTTCTGTCATTGTCTGGGGAGGCTTCTACAGACACGGCAGGACACCACTCTACATCATCCAAGGCAACTTGACCGGCCCAAGATACCAGAACGAAATCTTGAGACCAATTGTTCAGCCTGCTCTGGAGGCCATAGGTCGTAGTGCCATCATTCAAAATGATAACGTTCGACCCCATCGAGCTCGTGTGGTGAATGAGTTTATTCAGCAACATGGGATCATCAGGATGGCGTGGCCAGCTCATTCACCTGACCTTTCTCCGATAGAGCACCTCTGGGATGTCCTTGGTCAAAGATTGTCAAAAATCACCCCCTGCCAATGGATGTTGCACAGCTGACTGCATTTCTGCGTCAGGAATGGCAAGCTGTTCGCCAGGATACTCTTCGCACCCTTGTGGACTCTTTGCGTCTATGCTGTCTTGAATGCCTTGCTGCAAACGGTGGTCATACCCGATTTTGAAATGTTTATTTGTCCAATATCTATTGTGTGACTTTTGAAAAGGTGGGTGACACACTTCACAGCTTCATTGCGTTTGAATGTGTGTTTCCATTTCTTTACGTGACATGTCAATTTGGTATTCTTCTTCTTCTTCCTCGCTCGCCCTGAAAAGGACGGTGGTTGCGTTGTGTCTGTTTGCGCCTAAGCTGTGATATCTGCACCTTTCGGTCGACACATCCGACTTCTGCACGGCATTTTTTAGGGACCGGGTTTGCCTTCCCATTTCGATCCGTACTCGCTCAGCCAGACTGCACTGTTGCAGACTGTTTCCAGGACCACCACGTGGAGGTGGAGTACGGTCTTGACCGTCTCTGGTTCGCTGGTCCTGATGCAAGCAGTCAAGCTATGGGTCGCTGACTGCATTCACTATTGTTGCATCTTGGGGTCCCTATTTGGTATTCAATAAATGCCGTTTTGACTGATACCAATTACGTTTATATCAGATTTGTTTTATGGTTTCAACCAAGGTTTTTCTAAGTGGCCCTTGACTTTTGACGAGTAGTATATTTAATACGTAAACCAGGCATCAGGGAAAATTAGAAAACGTGAAAACATGGAGGGATTGAGGCCTACAAATTCGGTTTGTAATTAACATAAATCTTAAATACAGACCTCAGTTGTAGCTGTAATAAATTCACAATGACTCATGGCTTGCAGACGTTTACGTTACATTATACTTACCCATAATCAGAGGCGCCCCGAAGGTATGTAGCACACGAGGTGGATCCTACCGTTGGCACCCTCCTCCATATAGAGACACACTTGCAAGAATATTTTAAACAGTAAGTACTATCTGTTGAGGACTCTCACCAGTATGATGAAATTCTATATACTTCTGATTACCAGGATGTTGCATGCGTATTCTGATATTAGAAGTCAAAGTCCTCCGGGTTCATTTAATCCATTTTCTGGGATTTCGTTATACACTACGCTCGTATCGATATTGTCAATTGTAACCCGTGTGATATGTTGGTACTTGAACATGCTTCATATTAAAGATATGTATATTGACTGACCTGATTATTCTCTTGCATTATTAATATTAGCAGTGTGAGGCAGCGTGTTTATGCATTAAATGTCACTGGTCATTATTGTTGAATAAAACAGTAATATAACAGAACTCGGAGCAAGCAAGAGGACATGCACACCATCATAGCTGGCAGACGCTGGAGCTGGGTTGGCCATGTCCTCAGAAGAGACCCCGATGACATCACAAGAACAGCTATGCTATGGACCCCTGAAGGAAAACGAAAGAGAGGCCGTCCAAAAACAACTTGGCGGAGGACTGTGGAGGCTGAGATGCAAAGAATGAACCAGAGTTGGGGCACTGTACGAAGGAAGGCCGCCGACCAAGCAAAGTGGAATCAGTTTGTTGTTGCCCTACAAGACGCCACCAGGCGAAATGGCCACTGACTGCTTTGACGGTCGGCGGCTAAGGATCAAAGAAGAAGAAGAAGATAACTGAACTCAGAATACGTCATTGAATAAGACCATGATTCGACGACTCTAACATTTAATTAATATTCTCTTTTCCATGAGAAGTCACAACTACGTAACGACATAGTTCACAATCACAGTTAATGTACGTGTCGCAAAAGTTCATATTCTTCACTAAAATCACATGTTCAATAATATACAGTTCTGCTTAGCGGTCAGTTCCTTTTTCCAGCCAACATCCTTTGGCATGGTTCATATGCTAACTAGACTTACTCCTGCTTCTAGTTTTATAATATCCTTTTACACTAGACTTACTCCTGCTGCTAGTCGTATAATATCCCTTTGTACTAGACTTACTCCTGCTGCTAGCTACATAATATTTCTTTATACTAGACTTACTCTTGCTGCTAGTATCATAATATTCCTTTATACTAGACTTACTCCTGCTGCTAGTATCATAATGTTTATTTGGCATACAACGCCAGGCTAATCAGCCATATATATTCAAACTGCGTTAAGGACGACACGACTTACGTTTGCTCCAAGAATACACTGCTAAATTTGGCTTACACGCCACACACATATAAATTCAGTAGCTATGCCACACTTTCCAAAGTGGTTATACCACACATACCATAGTGGCTGGGCCACACATTCCATAGTGGCTAGGCCACACATTTCAAACACTGCCGTTGGGGCCGAAGCCCACAAGTCGAATGACGGTTCCAAGTCATACGCGTCATGCATAGATATATGCAGACCATGTCGTTAATATATACATAATTATTTGAGGTGTTCCATGGTGCAATCATTTGAGTCGGATCCAAACCGAAATGCTTGCAAACATGTAACGATTCTCAACATCATCCCCCTCGCTCCCAAACGTGACACTCGTGGCCCGCATGAGAGTGGTGGAGAAGACGTACGCTTCTACCATATGATTATTAATAATATATATTTATAATAATCAATGAATACCCACAATAAGTTTTATAATACCAACTATAACAATCTACAAAATGGTATCTAAAGAGTTTATTCATTTTTTTCAGAGAAGTTGCGCGATAATAAATCCGCTAAGTTGTTGTCTGATCCAGCAATAGGTAGAATCGTAAATGAGAATTCTTGGAGAAGCAAGTACCATCTGTGAATTCTCGAATTCCGCATAGTTCTGGATGTAATGTAAGTAAGAGGGCTGTGGTCTGTCTGGATGTAGAAGTGCGTGCCGATGAGGTATCTTGACAGCTTCTCGAGGCACCAGACCACGGACAGGAGCTCACGTTCACCTGTCGCATACTTCTATTCAGCTGATGTCAATTTGCGTGATACGAAGAAACACGGATGGAGTATTTTCTTGTAGCATTGTAACAAACAGCCACCGATCCAATAACTGGATGCGTCTGTTTGAAGTATGAATGGAATACGTAGATTTGGTAACAACAAAATAGGTGTCTTAGAAAAAAATTTCTTAATATTTACCAAAGCGCTCTCGCAATCTGGTTCCCAATGTAACTTATTCGGACTACCTTTGGCCAACAGTGAGGACAAAGGAATAGATATTTGTACGAAGTGCGGGATGAATTTATGGTAATAGTTAATTAAGCCTAAAAAGCTTCTAGCCTGTTTCTTAGTTGACGAGGTAGAAATATCTAGAATTCTCTTGACTGTATTGTCATCAGGATATAGTTTGTGGTTACCTATGCGGTGACCAAGAAAATAAATTTCCTGACAACCTATTTGGACCTTTGAAGGTCGCACAGTCAAACCGTGTTTGCGTAACGTATGCAGAAGAGAAGTTAAACCAGCAATGTGGTCTTCCCAAGAGTCATGAAATAAGCAGATGTCATCGATGTACGTAATGACATCTTTCCGATCGCCAAGTAGACGGCGCATCATGCGTACAAAAGTCGCAGGCGCGTTTACTAGACCAAAACACATGTAATTCTATTGGAAAAAACCAAGTGGAGTTGTAAACGCTGTGAATGATTTGGCATGTTCAGCAAGTGGAATTTGCCAATAGCCTTTAGAAAGATCTAATTTACTAAAGAAAGTAGCGTTAGATACGTGTGATAGAATATCGTCCAATAGATGCATAGGTTCGGCGTCTGTAACTGTAATGCTGTTCAGTCGCCTAAAATCAATGCATATACGTAAGGAATCATCCTGCTTCTTGACAATCACCATTGGGAATGCGTATGGTGATTCTGAACGAGATATAACCCCTAAGCGTATCATCTCTTTTAGTTCTTTCTCCACCCTATCTTTGTGGTGTAAAGATATAGGATAGGGTCTTAGTTTAATAGGTTGATAGTCAGTGAGGATAATGTCATGGGAGTTAAGTGATGTCCGACCTGGAAGATCTGTAAGAACATCATCAAAAGAAATAAGAATGTCCCGAACCTGACATTGTTGTATAGAAGACAATGAAGAGGAAATAGTCACATCCTTCCAAGACTCTAATGATTGTAAAGAAGGCAATTGAAAGTGTAAAGTAATAGATGACGTAGTATCTTCCTCATGAACCACTGCAAAAGAAGCAGCATGATGTGAAGAATCACTAATAGAGTTAATGACAGGAATTAACTTGTGTGGTCCTTCTACTGCTAATTTTAGCATGTTGATATGAAAAGTTTTGATTTTAAATCTGATATTCACAGAATAGTCAACATCTGTGACCTGTTTAATGATGTCAAATGGACCTTGCCATGATATTAGTAATTTATTGTTATTATGAGGTAATAATAACCAAACTTTTTCACCTGGTTTAGAGAATCTTAAAGTTCTTTTTTGATTATGCAATAACCTTGATCTATGAGCAGCAGATTTGATACTATTAGATGCATAAGTGCACGCATCAATGATTCGCTGTCGGAGATCAATAACCAACTCATAGCTGTTTCGAGTGGGTGTATGAACTGCTGCTCACACCAACAAATCCTTAAGTATCATCATTATTCCGCGGGGATTCGAACCATATGCTAACTCGAACGGAGAAAACCCGGTACTTTCTTGAGGCACGTATCGAAATGCGAATAAGGCCGCCGGAAGGAGACGATCTCATTCACGCAGGCACTCCTCAGTGATCTTAGACAGTATCTGTTTTAGTGTCTCATTATAGCGCTCAGAAACACCGTTCGATTGTGGCCTATACGCACAACAAAACGAATGCTGAACAGATAACATGGACTCTAGATCCCTCATAATATTGGAGGTAAATTGTGATCCTTGATCTGACAGAATGTCCTCTGGAAAACCGATACGACAGAATATAGAAAATAATGCATCAGATACAGATGCAGTTGTGATGGTTTTCAAAGGTATGGCTTCTGGCCAACGTGTGCAAAGATCTTGTCGTAAATTTATTTTGAGAGAAACGAGTCGTAGAAATAGTGGTCCGGTTTAGAGTGGAAAATGATGATGGAAAGCTCAGTGATAGAAAATGTAGAGATTTAATAGTTGCTTCACAGCGTGCTGGAGGAGAGTAAAGACAGACTTATTTACGACAAATCGTTTCTCTCAATCTTCTCTTTCACTCTCCTGGTCAAACAATTATTTGCCAGTTTTCCAGACCCGCATCTGCGCGCACACCGATTTGGTGTTTTTCAACCACACAGACGACGTTGATACAAACTATATTAAACGAATAGGGGAAAAGTTGGGCTTTGGGTATATCCAACACACAGAACTAAATGAGTTTATGTGATTTTATTCACTTTAAACATCAATCACTAAAAATATCAGATATTACATAAATTATCATAAGTACACAAATGCAAATAACAAATTTGGGAGGGGTGAAGAAGATTGGTATCGACTAAGCCCTTCCCGCTTATTAGACAAAGACAAACCCAGTCCAGAGATAGATAATATCAGGAACACGGGTACGTTAACCTAACAGTAAAGTTAATTGCTCTGAAAGAGGTGTTATAAAGTTAGGTATAAGTGATAGAAAAAACCCTGTTCTTCCCAGCTGTTCTTCCCTTTACTAAGCAAATGGAAAGGAGGGGGGTTTTAAACAGAGTTAACCAATTATTAACTCCCCCTTAAAGGAACAATGCAGGGAATACAGAAAAATTATATTACTAGGCAAGAAAGTTAACAACAGGGTTACAAAAGAAAAAGATTAAATTTCCTGTCATTCATGCACACGCGTGAGGATCCACACTCATCTACTCACACACTTACCGAATGCAGCCTCAGACGATAAATAAAAGTATATAAAAACAGCAAGTATTCTTTGACATATGAACTGTCTAGTCCTTCGATGTCCCGCCCCAGATGTTTGCGAGGTTTTGTTGGTAACAATTATTCTCACTTATCGCAAGACTTGAAGACTAAGAGTTCTCGTGTTATTATTATATAAATAAAGGAGTCTATGGGATGGCACTAACACAGTTCGGCACAGGGGTGAAAATGAAGTGGTCTCTTTTAATCCTCCGCTATGATAAAATTCCTTCAATGCGTGATGATAGTTTTATTAGATCCAATTGAGGAAAAACTAGGCTCAATCACAGTCAGGAAAATATGTACTCTCTCATAGTAAACAGTAAATATACTATCGCTACTGGCGATGATTACCTCCTAGTTTATCTTACAGGTTTGTAATGATAATTTGATGATTGTTCTTTCAAATGTTCCTTGGGTGGGCTTTATTTCATTTAATTATGACAGCTAGGTCGCAAAAGGACCGCCACAAGATTATATTTAAAAAGAAATGTTTCTTCAATATGACTGGAAGTTTATAGGATGATTTCTTTATTTCTTTCTTTATTTAGCTGGGACCGCAGGTACGATCACTCTGTGTGAAAGAAAAAAAGACATGTAACATACCGAAAAATCAAGCGTGATAAATTTCCCGTTAAGCCTATAATACACTCGAGTATTTAATTATGTATTTAATAAACACTGCGCGAATTCTAGTGGTTAAAAACACACATCTATAAAACTAGGACTTAACTGAATTTATTAATTATAAATTCCTTCGCGACTTTAAAAGTTAATTTAAGCATCTATTATCTTTTGAAATAATATAATAGATAGATCATTATATTTAAAACTGGAACTATTGAGATGGTTTAATTTAATAGATTTAAATTAACACAAAATCCATTGAAATAGAATGACTGAACTAGACCACTGATCACTTTACACAATATATATTACCGCTTTGCACAGAATAGAAAACACTGCAAATATATATATAAAATCCAGGGGAAAATCTATAACAAGATTTCAATAAAGCTAGTGCTTCTGTAAAGGTCTGGCCAGCGAGTGATAACGTGTCTAGTTCTTCATGGTCTATTTAGCTAAAATGGAATGTAAGTTGAGTGGGACATGATAAACTTGACAGCTTATTTGATCTCACGAACTTTTGGGGATCTGACCGCCAAATCAAGAGAAGAAACCGCACCCTGGTCTTCGTATCTCCGTTCGCTGCTGCCCGTTCGCTTTCCCCGTTCGCTCGGTTCCTCGATTGACACCGAGACGCGAAATTAGCGGCAAGCAACTGCGTCTCGTATCAGGGACCACTACTGTCTTTGATAACGCCGATAGTCTCCCCTAAAATCCCTCAGTCTGTCTCTTTGATCGTTGTCGCTGTATCTGTTTGATTCTGGCGACGCCCCCCACTGGCCAAGTTAATGAAAATAACTGCCTATGATTGTTCAAGAGATGTTAGTGGGCGTGATTTAATCTCTCCTTAAATCAATGCGATGACCAGAATGAACGATAGGTAAACTTTCCGCATATCAATCAGCAAACGTGTTTGCCTTCTGTGTGGAACAGTTGCATAGCTAATGAATCCACGTGAAAGAAGTCCCGTTTTTACAAGAAGTAACAACAAAGTTCAGGGTCAGCCGAGTTCGTCCATCACAATCGTCCCCTCTTTTGAGACGTGAAAACGTGTTTTCATGTTTGATTTATGACGATGAAGCTGCCCTGATCTGTAACTTTTGGATGATTGGTATCTTCACCTTCCTCCTCTTCCTCTGTAGTCCAGTTTCTACTCAGGAAATCAGCCCCGACATTCTGTCTTCCCGGAATATATTCCACTTTGAAAGAATAAACGCTTAAAAGGAGGGCCCAACGCATGATCCTAGCGTTAAATTCTTTATTGGCACCAAGAAATGCTAACGGAGCGTGGTCTGTTTGCACCGTGAAAGATGTACCATAAAGAAACTCATGATGGCGTCTGATACCGTCAATCAGAGCAAGACATTCCCTTTCAACTACGCTGTAGTTCCGTTCCGCTTTATTTAATTTCCGACTGCCATAGGCAACTGGAAATAGCATGTTCAGGTCACTGTCATCGGCTTGAAGCAGTGTTGACCCGATGCCCTGACCTGACGCGTCGACTCTCAGTACAAAAGGTTTCTTGAGGTCAGGCAACCTCAAAATGGGGTATGCAGACAACTGTCCTTTCAAAGTGCTATACGCGTGTTCGCACTTTTGATCCCATATGACCTTATCAGGACAACCTTTCTTTGTGAGGTCAGTCAGAGGTGCCGTCAGTCCGTTGAAGTTCTGGATGTACTTCTGATAGTATGCACATAGCGATATGAAGGAACGTACGTCTTTCTTCGTTCGGGGTCTTTTTGCTGCCACTATTTTCTCCACGTTCTTCTTAATAGGCCAACTGCATCCGTGAGAAATAGTGTGCCCCAGGAAGTCTAACTGTTCAAACCCGATGAGACATTTGCTAGGTCTGGCTGTGAGACCCGTTTCCTGTAGTCTCCTGAGGAGCATAGCAACCGTAGCAATATGTTCTTCATAGGTTTCCGATGCAATTAAGATGTCATCCATGAAATTATGGATATGGGGACTTTGCAAAGGTTCTAGAAGCTTCCTCATCATCCTGGTGAACACTCCTGGTGCGTTATGCAAACCGAACGGCATCACGTTAAATGTGTAATGTCCTTCACTAGTGCTGAAAGCTAACAAAGGTTTAATTTCCTCCTTGACTGGTATTTGATAATAACCTTTACTGAGGTCAATCTTGGAGAAGATCTTTGCTTTGCTGAGCTTGGTGAACAACTCAGAAACAGTTTGGAGAGGTTCGGGCTGGAATTCCGTTACAGCGTTTAGCAACCTGTAATCAATGCACAGCCGAACTTCCTTATTGGGCTTCTGCAACAGCACTACGCTCGAGCTGTAAGGAGATGTAGACTCACTGATAATTCCTGCCTGACGCAGCTTGTCTATTTCTCCGCGAAGTGCATCAGCTTTAGCGTACGGGATGGGGTAAACTCTGGTTTGAACAGGGGTCTCGTTTGTTAATTTCATATCAAATTCAATGAGATTTGTTCGACCAGGTACATCCGTTAAAACTGCACTGTACTGTTTTAGTAGAGCCCTGGTTTCTGTTTGTTGTTCTGGTGAGAGATTGTCGCCGAACTTGACATCTTTAAAGGATTCTGTGGGTTGCAGTGGATACTCCATGCAACCATCATCATCTTCCTCGTCTTCCGTTGCTATGGCGACAGCCAGGAGATGCTCGGAGGATGGCACCGGTCTTTCCAAATATTTCTTTAGCAGATTTATGTGGAAGACCTTCTCCTTTCCTTTGATGGAGATCTTGTAGTTGGTACGTGAGATCTTTTTAAGGACGGTAAACGGTCCTTGCCATCCGATGCGAAGTTTATTGCTTCCGGTTGGAAGTAGCAATAGGACTTTCTCCCCTGGTTGTAGTTCTCTCTCTTTTGCAGCTTTGTTGTATCTTTTAGTAATTTTAGCGCGGGCTTTCTTAAGGTTGGTAGTAGCTAGATCCCATCCTAGCTTTAGCCTTTCCTTAAGCTCAGATACATACTTGCTTGCAGAGACGACTGTCTCGTCAGCCTTCTGGTCTGTCAGGGACCGAAGTAAGGCTTCTAGTGGCCCCTTAATAGGTCTGCCAAATAAAAGTGTAGCTGGCGCAAAACCCGTAGACGCTTGGGGTACCTCTCGGTAGGCGAATAAGGCAGCCGATATATATTGGTCCCAGTCTTCCGGTTTCTCCTGACCCAGCTTACGTAACATCATGGTGAGGGTACCGTTAAAACGTTCCACGAGCCCATTTCCGGCCGGATGGTAGGGACTTGTGTGGATATGTTTGGCCCTCAAGATCTTAAAGATCTCCTCCATTAACAGGCTACGGAATTGGGATCCATTGTCCGTCAAAACTTGTTGAGGGAATCCCAACCGTGTAAAAATTTGCACAAGGGCTTCTGCGACATGCTTGGAATTAGTGCATGGTAGCGGTACGGCTTCGGCCCACATAGTGCAAGTGTCAACTAAGGTCAGGATGAACCTGTTCCTTCTTTTGGTCTTTTCCAGGGGACCAATAATGTCGACAGCAACCCGTTCAAATGGAGTCCCTACTATTGGCATTTGCCCCATAGGTACTGGGGGTGTCAAGTGCTTGGGTGCTACCCGTTGGCACTGGGCGCAGGATTTCACATACCTGACAATGTCAGAGTTCATTCCTGGCCACCAATAGTGGGTTTTTTATTCGCTGAATAGTGGCGTTTTGTCCCATGTGTCCGCTAAAGGGAAGAGAGTGCCCCATTTCTAAGATCTGGTTTCTGTACTGCGTCGGTACTAGGAGCTGGTTATTCCCCGTGTCCGGGTTGCCCGTTCTACGATACAATACACCATCCTTAGAAAAGATGTCTCCGTTGTGTCTGGGGTCCTTAGCCATGGGCAGTTTTTTAAAGCAGGGCGCCAGAGTAGGGTCCTTTTGTTGCGCCTCCTTCAGTTCATTCGGCAACAAGTTTGGCGCAGGCTCCCTCTCCTTCTTGGCTTGCCCTCTTGTGGTTACCGCTGCCACAATCGGCTCCTTAGGTCTCCCAATGAACACATATCTACATCCCAGGATAACTGGGTAGATCGGATCATCCATTATGGCCGCTTTAATAACTCCTCTGACAAAGTCAGAGTGTATTTCTACCAGTGCGATAGGAAGCGTCCTGGGTGCATCACTCCTGAAAACTCCACTAAGTTTGACGGTTTCCTCTGTCTCCTGACCGGGTTTGACTAGGTGCCTAGCGACAATACAATCAAAACTTAATCCAGTGTCAAAAAGACAAGTAGTAGAGGTACCGTTCAAAATTACAGTTCCTCGAGTTGAGGGTCGGTCCCCCTCAGGTTGAGAATCACTGACATTGACTCTACCTTTCGAGGCTGTATGCAAACATCCAATGCGGTTTGCACCGGTTTGTTTGCCCTGATCAGACGTTCCTGGTGTAGGGGTCTTCCCTTTTCCTTGACCTTGGTGGCCGCGCTGCCACGTAGGCTTGTTGGGTTGATCAGAATTGGTGTTGGGGGGGTATCGGGTTTTGTAGAATTTCGATTTTTCCTGGGGGGGTTTCTGGGTATTGTTATCTCGTTGGTTATAATGTTGAGAGGAAGTGGAAGAATAGGATGCCTGCTCTAGATTCTGTTTTCGAGATGGCTCATCGGTGGGTTTACGTTTAGTGCTGGGAAGTTCGGCCATTGCATTGCTATAGCGTTCGGCTTTATTGAGTATGTCTTCAAGCCTGACTGCCCCCTTTTCCGCCAAAAATCTACGCGTTTCATTCGACAAAGTGAATTTTATCTGCTCCACAAGAACAAGTTCGAAGAGTCCCTCATATGAAAGAGGTAGGTCAGATAATTCAATGCACTTCTTCAGATAACCCGTGAGACGTGAAGAGAACTGTGGAAATGTTTCCGTGCTCTCTTTTCGGCTGTTTCTGAACAACTGCAGAAACTTTCGGGCAGTCATCTCAAACTGCTGTAGTAAGGCCTTCTTCAACATGTCGTAATCATGTTGATTCGGTCCCAGCTTTGTGTACACGTCATAAGCATTGCCTTTCAGTGACGTTGAAAGTTTGAGCGCCCAGCGGGTACTCTCTAACCCATAAAGATTCGCGAGTCTCTCGAATTTTTCTAGGTAGCTGTCAATTTTTTTGTTAGGGCTAGGAAAAGATTCTAAAGAAAACGACATAGCAGTTAATTGGGCAGATTGAGTACTGGAGAGGTCCATTGATTGAGAATGGGGCGAAGACGGCTCTCCGTTAGTCGAAGTAGAGGCGCCCCGACTCTCTAGAGCCTTAAGCGCCAGTTGATGCTGTCTTTCCTTGTCTCTCTCTCTCTGCGAGTTTCCATCTCTGCTTCAATTTTCTTCTGTTCCAAAAGACGTTCTTCCGCTTCTTTCTTATCTGCCCTCTCCTGGGCTTCTCTCCTCTCTGTTCTTTCTTTCTCTTCCTTCCTCTCAGCTTCTGCTCTCTGTTGCTCCACGTCATAAATTTCCAATTCCTGGTTAATAAACGCGTTTGCAGCTTCTGCATCTAATCCTGCCTCTTTCGCTTCCAACCTCAAGATGGACCTCATCTTTATCCTCTCTGCCATTGTTAAAGAATAAGATGAAGTATGCTTAGAGAACTAGTAAGAAGAAACGCGAAAGGGAGGAACTCTGAACCGCTACGAGAAAAAAACACAAGTACAAATTTACCTGTGTTACCTCCTACCTGTACTGTGCAAACTTATCGCTGCTATTATCTGGCAATTAAGGCTCTAAACGCAAGCGACTATGCCACTAAATGGTAAGTTACACTGGAAAAGAATCTACTTTTACTAACAGTAGAGAAAAATTTAAATTAAAACAATTTAAAAGGAAAAAAAAAATTTTCCCCTAAATTTTAAATCTCTGACAACAAACTCCGTCCCTAAAGTCAATTATTGAGATGAGACGTTGTTAACTTACTTTTTAAAAATCAGAACAATCCGTCTTTAGCTAAGCTCAACTCTTTTTGACTTCAAAAACCTTAGTGACTGTAAAACAATCACGCAATCCCAGCAACTCTTATAAAGAAAGAAATATAATTATCTCCGCCAAAGGATAATTAGAATAGCAAATATTTTTGTTTATCTGTACTTTCTACTGCTGTGGAGAGAAAACAACCTGTAAATATGCTGTGTGGACAACCCAAATACTTAAAGAACGTTTGTCTAGGGGTGTAATTATTTATTAATTTCCCTAATTCACAAAGACAAATCATTCACACTCTACCTAGTTAGACCCAAACTAAATCAGACTCAAAATATCTTTAACCCGGCTATGCGATTGCCTCAAATGTAGCTCATAATCCCAGAACCAGCCCACAAATATGTGTGCATCAAATGTATCTCAAAATTATCCCGGCGAGCCAGCCAAATATTGTCGTAAATTTATTTTGATAGAAAAGAGTCGTAGAAATAGTGGTCCGGTTTAGAGTGGAAAATGATGATGGAAAGCTCAGTGATAGAAAATGTAGAGATTTAATAGTTGCTTCACAGCGTGCTGGAGGAGAGTAAAGACAGACTTATTTACGACAAATCGTTTCTCTCAATCTTCTCTTTCACTCTCCTGGTCAAACAATTATTTGCCAGTTTTCCAGACCCGCATCTGCGCGCACACCGATTTGGTGTTTTTCAACCACACAGACGACGTTGATACAAACTATATTAAACGAATAGGGGAAAAGTTGGGCTTTGGTTATATCCAACACACAGAACTAAATGAGTTTATGGGATTTTATTCACTTTAAACATCAATCACTAAAAATATCAGATATTACATAAATTATCATAAGTACACAAATGCAAATAACAAATTTGGGAGGGGTGAAGAAGATTGGTATCGACTAAGCCCTTCCCGCTTATTAGACAAAGACAAACCCAGTCCAGAGATAGATAATATCAGGAACACGGGTACGTTAACCTAACAGTAAAGTTAATTGCTCTGAAAGAGGTGTTATAAAGTTAGGTATAAGTGATAGAAAAAACCCTGTTCTTCCCAGCTGTTCTTCCCTTTACTAAGCAAATGGAAAGGAGGGGGGTTTTAAACAGAGTTAACCAATTATTAACTCCCCCTTAAAGGAACAATGCAGGGAATACAGAAAAATTATATTACTAGGCAAGAAAGTTAACAACAGGGTTACAAAAGAAAAAGATTAAATTTCCTGTCATTCATGCACACGCGTGAGGATCCACACTCATCTACTCACACACTTACCGAATTTCAGCCTCAGACGATCCATAAAAGTATATAAAAACAGCAAGTATTCTTTGACATATGAACTGTCTAGTCCTTCGATGTCCCGCCCCAGATGTTTGCGAGGTTTTGTTGGTAACAATTATTCTCACTTATCGCAAGACTTGAAGACTAAGAGTTCTCGTGTTATTATTATATAAATAAAGGAGTCTATGGGATGGCACTAACACAGTTCGGCACAGGGGTGAAAATGAAGTGGTCTCTTTTAATCCTCCGCTATGATAAAATTCCTTCAATGCGTGATGATAGTTTTATTAGATCGAATTGAGGAAAAACTAGGCTCAATCACAGTCAGGAAAATAAGTACTCTCTCACAGTAAACAGTAAATATACTATCGCTACTGGCGATGATTACCTCCCAGTTTATCTTACAGGTTTGTAATGATAATTTGATGATTGTTCTTTCAAATGTTCCTTGGGTGGGCTTTATTTCATTTAATTATGACAGCTAGGTCGCAAAAGGACCGCCACAAGATTATATTTAAAAAGAAATGTTTCTTCAATATGACTGGAAGTTTATAGGATGATTTCTTTATTTCTTTCTTTATTTAGCTGGGACCGCAGGTACGATCACTCTGTGTGAAAGAAAAAAAGACATGTAACATACCGAAAAATCAAGCGCGATAAATTTCCCGTTAAGCCTATAATACACTCGAGTATTTAATTATGTATTTAATAAACACTGCGCGAATTCTAGTGGTTAAAAACACACATCTATAAAACTAGGACTTAACTGAATTTATTAATTATAAATTCCTTCGCGACTTTAAAAGTTAATTTAAGCATCTATTATCTTTTGAAATAATATAATAGATAGATCATTATATTTAAAACTGGAACTCTTGAGATGGTTTAATTAAATAGATTTAAATTAACAAAAAATCCATTGAAATAGAATGACTGAACTAGACCACTGATCACTTTACACAATATATATTACCGCTTTGCACAGAATAGAAAACACTGCAAATATATATATAAAATCCAGGGGAAAATCTATAACAAGATTTCAATAAAGCTAGTGCTTCTGTAAAGGTCTGGCCAGCGAGTGATAACGTGTCTAGTTCTACATGGTCTATTTAGCTAAAATGGAATGTAAGTTGAGTGGGACATGATAAACTTGACAGCTTATTTGATCTCACGAACTTTTGGGGATCTGACCGCCAAATCAAGAGAAGAAACCGCACCCTGGTCTTCGTATCTCCGTTCGCTGCTGCCCGTTCGCTTTCCCCGTTCGCTTGGTTCCTCGATTGACACCGAGACGCGAAATTAGCGGCAAGCAGCTGCGTCTCGTATCAGGGACCACTACTGTCTTTGATAACGCCGATAGTCTCCCCTAAAATCCCTCGGTCTGTCTCTTTGATCGGGGTCGCTGTATCTGTTTGATTCTGGCGCCGCCCCCCCCCCCTGGCCAAGTTAATGAAAATAACTGCCTATGATTGTTCAAGAGATGTTAGTGGGCGTGATTTAATCTCTCCTTAAATCAATGCGATGACCAGAATGAACGATAGGTAAACTTTCCGCATATCAATCAGCAAACGTGTTTGCCTTCTGTGTGGAACAGTTGCATAGCTAATGAATCCACGTGAAAGAAGTCCCGTTTTTACAAGAAGTTACAACAAAGTTCAGGGTCAGCCGAGTTCGTCCATCACAGATCTATGCAAGTTAAAATATACCGAAATCCATTATTTGATGGAAGTGCCAAAGGACCCACTATATCCGCTGCGATTTTTTCGAATGGTCTTTCAGGCACGTCCGTAATTTGTAAGGATGCCGTATGGAATCTGCCCTTACGTGCTATACCTTGGCATGTTGTACAAGAACTACAGTACAACTTTGTGTCTTTGTTAACCGCAGGCCAATAAAATTGTGACGTAATACGAAACAATGTTCTTTTGATCCCCATATGACCTGCCATAGGGGAGTCATGACCTGTTTGTAGGACCAATGGTCTGTACTCTTTCGGAACTACTACTTGATGTATGATTGATTTGCCATTATCAAAGTATCTAGTAAGTATAGATTTTTTTATTTTAAACCAATGTTTAGACGATCCTGTATGTTTAGTGACTTTTTGATCTGCTATGCTAAATAAACATTGCAACATTGGATCACTTTTCTGCTTTTCTGCAAAAACAGATGGTGTTACAGTACCAACCGGAGACATAATTGTATCTATAATTGGAGTAGGTGGTGTAGCCATGTCCGTAGCTAACTGTTGTGCTTTAGTTATAACAGCATTCGCCACCTGTGGGTGAGAGTCAACCCCCATTGCAATCTCCTCAGGAGTGCAATCTTTAACTCCTGGTATGTTTCCTACAATTATTTCAGCTATAGGCGCTCTCAACCCGCAGGCATAAACAGTGTCTGTGTAAAAAGGCGTATTAATGTATACTCGTGCCACCGAAAAACTTTCTATATTCCCTCCAAAAGTGATACAATTCACAGATTTGCCTGTGAATGCAGAGGGCTCGATAAGCGAGTGCTTTATCCCGACCGTTGAGCATCCGCTATCCCTTAAACTTGTACTGTTTTCCCATACAAGATTCCTGGATGAAATGTGAGATAACCCATATTCACTCACGTAGACATTGTAGGCATAACATGACCACAGTTAAGTGTCATTGTAGACTTAGATATATGTTGTGATTGACACTCATAACAAGTATCATTTATTACCATACATGCATTAGCATGATCATTATCATCATTATCTTTATCCTTCTTGACAGTGCAATTATTTGCATGTCTAGGTTTACATTTCTCCCTAGAAGGAGATCTGGCATTACCTTTATTTTTCTTGACATACTTTTTCTTACTATAATAAAAATCAGAGGAATCATCATTCCTGGAATCTCTGCCATATGATGATCTTTGTTTATAGTAACCTTTATGTTGTGAATCATCATAATCCCTGCCTTTGTGATACCCACGATCATAAGGTGAGTACCCTCCACAACCTCGTCGATACAAATTTGAAGGAGAGCGATGACGACGAAAGTTGTAAAAGCCTCTATCAGAATGATAACAATCTGAACGATAACGTCCATCAACGCTCTTAGATCGAGGTCTGTGATCATAAGATCTGTGATCGTGCATTGCTAAGCACGCAGGCAAAGGATCTCAAATAGAAGATTTATAAATATCTTTATTCGGATGTGCGATTACGAATTGTCTTCCAAATTTCTCATATTCATCGATATAATTTGGATGTCTCTCCTGCAAAAATGATTCTCATTCACTACTGCATGCAGATAAAACATTATTACGTAGCATGAGATCCATGAGACCTACGTAAGTTTTATTAATGAAAGAGAGATCAATGCATCTGCTAAAAAGTGTTTAATCGATGCAATGAATTCGCCAAAATCAGCATCTTTACGTGGCTTAGCCGTATGAAAACGATCACGGAATCCAGACTCAGTTAACTGGAAACGTCTGAGTAGTACCTCTTTTACGACGTCGAAATAGTTTCTACTTTTTTCATCTAGACTCGTGAAACATTGGAGTGAGTCGCCAGTCAAAAAATCAAGTAAAAGACTGCTCCATCTTTCTTTTGTTATAGTTAAAGCGGTAACTTTCATGATGAACATAGAAAAAAATGAATCAATACAGTCGCGAGTCTGAACAAAATGAGGCATTTTCAGCTTCGGATAGAAAATATTTGTACCAGCTGAAGTCTTAGCCTGTTGAGACTGCACTTTAGCCTATTCCAACACCTTTTCTTTTTTCTGCATTAAGTCATAATGCTTCAAGCTCCATGGCATTTCTATGAGCTTGATCTAGTTGAAGAAGTTCCATTCTTCTTAACTCCATTTTCTCCTTCTTTAATTCTCTTTATCTTTTTGAGCCATTTTCTCCTTCTCTAATTCTCTTTCTTTATCTTTTTGCTCTCTGTCTTTATCTTTGTGAGCCACATTTATTCGTTCTAATTCCGATTTCATAGACATTTCTTTATCTTGTTGAGCTAATTCTTTTTCCTTAAGTTCTCTTTCTAAGGCTAATTCCAACTTCCTAAGTTCTTCTGCCCGTTTAACAGCCTTGCGCTGTTCTATTCTCTCAAGACGCGATAAATGTTCCTCATATTTAGTCTCTGCATAACTCTCAAGTTCAGCTCCTGATTTTCCTAAACTTTTACCCATGTTGATAAAGTCCTCTAGTGTAGACATGTTTAAAGGTTTATGAAAACCTTTCAATAGTATCTACTATACACTAGGATATAGAACTCAATATGTTATGTACATATGTTAATCAATAACAAACAAGATACGAGTATAGGTGACAAAGGACAATGAAAAAACAATCAAATGAACTACATTGAAATGATATCTTCAGTTATCCGACAAAAATTTATATTATAAAGTAAACAAGGTAGACTCATACATAGTAATTAGCAGAAAAGAAAGTAAAGAAATAACATTACAAAAATTAACGAGACAAGTCGTCTTAAACTAACATGTAGACAGACAAATGTCAGATAACACACGAAAACAATTGTAAACAATACAGAAATTAGGCTATGCAAATTAAAATGACGTAGTTACATGACGTAACAACTAAGTACACAAAAATATGGTTGTATTGCAAACTGAAGATTCAGTTAATTTATATCCTAACTAAAAAGTTAGATCTTCAGTCAGCTAATACCACCATGAAAACCTAATAGACGTTAACATTCGCTGAATTTTTCCTGAGAAAATTCCAGCCAATATTAAGCCCTTTCCATCCTTCCCGACGAATATACGAATAAACGAATAAATATGAATGGGGAATACACAAATGATAAGTAGGAAAGCAAGCAAAGTGACGATAAACTGCAGACCAAAGCTAGTTCAAGGACAGTATGAAAGTGTTCAAGCGCTTCGATAACATTAAGAACTTATCTGATTATCTATCCTGCTATACTGAGAAATACATGATTGCATGTAAATCCAAGCTTCAGTTCCACACAAGTTCAGTCAGCAGCTGATGTCCATTGATAGGTGTAAAAAGTTATTCTTTCCCTTCTGTAAAGTGTCAGTCTGTAAAGAAGTGTGGTGTGTTGTTGAGATCAGGCATGCTCCAGTCTACCCAGCTGTAAATGGGTAACTCACCCTAGTCCTGAGTTAGGAAGGCAAAGGCTCCAGTCAACAGTAGTTTCCCTCTAAGGCTCCAGGGGAAGCAGGCCCTAAACTTGGTCACTTCAGCCGACGCAGGATGGTGTAGGTATGGAGTAGAAGTGTAGCTTGTGATTAACGCGAATGGTGTACTGTTCGTGTTCTGACCAAGATAATCACTCATACACTTGTGTCTACAAGGCACCAATGCAGACTGCTGGAATCTTTGTTTACACAATTTATTCAGACGTACACCCTGGGACATACGAGTACATCATGGTAAGTTGACACATCAATTTGTAGGTATACATAGCAGATCTGAAATCATGACACATTCATAAATAATGGGCAGTACATCAAAAGTTCAATGTCATGATACATTATGGCCGCATCCCCTATCTGACTAAACGCGTCAGTGAAGGCAGATCGGTAAATAACTAAAGTTACTTGACGTCCATAGTTTGTAGTATATTATGAAACCACGGAAAGGGGGTTTCTATCAATAATGAGATCTCCTTGCCACTGTCCGATAATAGGATACATAATCTGTTCTCTTGGCAGTGATCAAAACATATCATGACAGAAATATAACATGGCCGCCTCCCTGAGTTGTCGCTCACTCACTCGTATGAAGGTGAATATAAGCCAAAGTTAATTTATAATGAGTATATAAATGATTTCATAAATGTTTCCATACAGCTCTACGGTGATCAGGTTAATTCACGTAGCCATAACCGCTGTAGGAAAGCCTGTCATCTTTGTCGATACAAAACACGACCCTGGCGATACGAAGCACAATGTTCCATCTAGGTCGAATCGACATGAGATCATCAAAATAGGGTCTGGCAATACATGGAGTCCGAATTATACATTGTACCGTACCTTACGAGAGTCTCTAACATAAACTCTAGTAGAGATACCATCTCCTTTAGAAGAAAACCACTTCATAACTCATATTTCCTTAAGAATCTACCAGCCCTTTGAAGAATGCGTACCCGCCATTATCACGGTACATCGGAACTCATCACGACTTGTCAAGACAACTCATACTTCCGCTAGAGCGGAATAACAAGAATCTAGTCCCGCCTACCCATCCAAAATATACAATATAGGATTGATTCTACTTGTACTAATAATATGTAATACATATGAATTCAGGCCATAAACATAATAAGCAAATTAATCTATTTTCTGGCCCTAAAAAATTAAGTACAAACGTAAGAACAATATAAGTGCGCCGGATCAATATCAAGAACGATTACTCCTATAATCAAAAGTGTGAATCAAACATGGATTATCTCGCTTTCCCCATAGACAGCATTTTCATACACAAATAAATGAATGTCTATATCTTTTCCATATTAAATAGCCATATCGATTTTTATAATATGTGCGTCAAAATATGCACGCAACAGATTACCACACCCCTCGGGAAAAAAATGGTACATTTTTTTTTGAAATACATCTAGGAGCAACATACAATAGGCTCACAACGCACCAATAACAATGCGCAGATGATAAGCATAAGTTTTATGACACAATTTCCACATTAGTTTATACATAAATTTCATCAAATTTATCTTAACATCATGATCATCAAAGACGAAAAACATTGAAAGATCAGCGGTGAATAAATATCAATAAACCGCTAAGTAGTGTTACAATCAATATATGATATATTACATATGTGTACACATTTCAACATAGAAACAACTGTATCAAAGTTGTATAACAGTTATGAATCATGTGGGCATCTAGACAAAATATCTGCCATCACATTTTCTGACCCACGGATAGCTCGCACCGAAAAATGAAATGGCTGTAGAGCAATCGCGTATCGCGTTGATCTCGCGCTCTTCAGATTTTTACTCTGAATAGCCGTAAGAGCTTTCTGGTCAGTTTCCACAATGAAATGCGCGCCCAGAAGAAATCTTTGCAGTTTAAGGATTGACCAAACCATAGCCAATAATTCACGGTCTAGGACCGAGTAATTCTTCTCTGCGGCATTTAATTTCCGAGAAATATACATCACAGGATGCAGAGTTCCAGAGTACTCTTGCATTAGTGCAGCTCCAATCCCGGTGGATGAAGCGTCACTACGAAGAATAAATGTCTTATCCTTAGAAGGCAATACTAGGATAGGTGAAGTAGAAAACATAGTTTTAACCTTATCCAAAGAGGATTGACATTCTTGAGTCCAATGGACTACATTAGGAGACCCTTTCTTTAGCAAGGAAGAAAGAGGTGACATAATGGAGGACAGATTCGGAATGAATCGTCCATAAAATTGTATTAGACCTAAGAGACTTCGTACTTGCTTTTTAGTCTTAGGAATAGAAATGTTAAGTATCTTACTTGTATTATGGTCTTCTGTTTTTAGGAACCCATGACCAACACGGTGTCCTAAGAAAGATATTTCGCTAAAACCAATACATGCTTTCGATGGTTTCGCTGTCAGGTTATGCTCGCGTAAGATAGACAATAGTTCATTTATACCATTATAGTGATCGTTCCAAGTATCACTGAAAAGACAGATGTCATCAAGATACGCAATGACATCTGAGCGATGAGATAGGATTCGACGCATCATGCGTACAAATGTTGCAGGGGCGTTCATAAGACCGAAAGGCATGAAATTCCATTGGAATAGACCCCTAGGCGTCGAAAAAGCAGTAAACGGTTTGGCGTGTTCGGATAGTGGAACTTGCCAATATCCCTTAGACAAATCGAGTTTAGTAAAGAAGTGAGAATTCGATAGTCTCGTAAGTAGCTCTTCTAGTAAAGGCATAGGTTCAGCATCAAATTTAGTCACTTGATTCAATTTGCGATAATCCACGCAAAGACGTATGTTATTGTCTTTTTTTCGTACTATAACCATCGGCGAAGAATATGCTGATGTGGATGGTTCAATAATTTTTAACTCTATCATCTCATCTAACTCTTTCTCTACCTGTGCTTGAAAATGTATCGGGATAGGATACGGTCTGACTCTTATAGGACTATGGTCAGTAAGAATAATGTCATGTTGAATGACATCAGTTTGACCAGGAATGTCAGTAAGGACATCCTGAAATTGTTCTAACATAGTAGAAACTTGTTTCTGCTCTCCTGGAGATAATTCTGGAGAAATTGCAACATCTTTCCATGATTCATTAGAGTGAAGAGGAATCATTGGAAAAGGTAAATTTACATCCGAGAAACTCGTTTCCTCATCCTGTATTACTGACAGAGATGAGTACTGTCCATGTTGGACTGGAAAATCGTCCGTTGCCTGGAAAACAGGTTGTAAATAATCAGGACGTTCATGGAATTCCGTGAGCATGTTGATGTGGAAGGTTTTACGCTTCCCGTCAATATCGACGATATAGTCAACATCGGAAACTTTTGATATTATATCGTACGGACCTTTCCAAGAAATGAGAAGTCTATTTTCCCTACAAGGTAGCAAGACAAATGCTTTGTCACCTGGACAAAGTTGTCGCAAACATCTCTTTTTATTGGCAAATTCCCTTGCCTTCTGTTTCGCAAATTCAGAAGAAGCAGTTGCCAATTTGCATGCTTCAATAATCTTGTGTCTAAGTGCGATGACATATTCATAAGAGGATTTTGTGTCATCGACAATATTATCAGCAGTTATAAGATCATGAAGTAAGGACATAGGACCTCGCGGTTTCGCGCCAAAGACAAGTTCAAAGGGAGAAAATCCTGTATGTTCGTTGGCGACCTCTCTATATGCAAAGAGAGCCGCGGGTAAAACCCTATCCCAATCCTGAGGATGATCTTCTGTTATCTTACCTAGTAGGTTTTTCAGAGTTCTATTCAAACGTTCCACCATCCCATTGGACATAGGATGATAAATACTACTCAGCGATCTCTCTATCTTCAGAGTCGACATTACTTGAGACATGGTATCCGATATGAGTTGGGTACCATGGTCGGATAATATTTCTGCTGGAAACCCCAGACGAGAAAATATTAACCAAAGAGCATCTGCGACATCAGCAGTAGTTATGCTCTTTAGAGGAACAGCCTCCGGCCAACGTGTGCACATATCAACACACGTCAAAATAAATTGGTGTCCTCTAGCAGACTTTATCTTAAATGGACCAATGATGTCTATCGCCATTTTTTGAAATGGCCGAATGGGAATGTCTGCAGCCTGAATAGGTGCATCATGGCGTGGACCTCTGGATTTAATCTCTTGACATACTTTACAAGATCGACAATAGATTCGTATGTCCTTATTCACAGCAGGCCAAAAGAAAGATTGAAGAACTCTAGCTTTAGTACGGGAAAAACCCATATGTCCAGCACACTGCGAATCATGAGCGTGCTGTAAGATTTTAACTCTCATATTTTTAGGCACAAGGATTTGAGAATGAATGGACTTAGCGGAGTCTTGTACCATACGTACAAGTACGCCATTCTTCATCGTAATCCAAGATTTACGATTTGTATCCTTATTCGGATCACCTTTTGTTGCCAGAGTAAAGAATTTCTTTAGAGTAGGATCATCTTCCTGCTGTTTGATAAAGGAATCGTGGGAAATCTCCAAGGGATCATCTTGGATCTGCGCATCATTATCTTCAGAATGTGAAGATTGTGGCATATTAAGAGCTTGAGCCCTAGTGATTACTGCATTAGCAGATTGCATATTAACATTTTCCCAATTAGAAATTTGCTGTGGAGTGCATTCTTTCACTCCATGAATGCGACCGATGATAAGATCAGCGATCGGATTCGGCAAGAGACATGCTTGCACCTCTCCTGTAAAGAAAGGCGTAGCAATATTGATAATGGCAGTGGAGTACTTCTCCAATGTGCCACCAAATGTTACACATTTGACTATATTGCCTGTAGCTCGAGAAGGATTTACGAGTGATTGCCTCACTCCAATGGTAGTGCACCCCGAATCGAAAAGAATTGATACCGGAGTACCATCTATTAGGCCCCTATTAAAGACAAGAGCACCCCTTCCATTATGCGCAATTGACGCATGGAGAGCGGGAAGCGGGTGACCGCAGCTTAAAGTAGAAACTGTGGTTGGATCGAATAATGTTTTGCATTGCGAACACTCAGATGCTCTAGCAAAATCGAAAGCGGAATTTGCTACACTATTGGAGTCTTTTTTATCATTATTCTGATTATCGGTGTCGTGGAACTCCTGTTGTGCAGAGTTAGCCTGGTAATAAGATTTACCATGTCTTTTGTGTTGTGATCTACCTCGGTTATAATTGTCTCTATAATTATTATTGCCTCTGTTATAACCCCTATTTGGGTTTGAATCATAATATTCATGATCATAATCATCACGCTCATTATATTGAGTATCCCTGTAATATTGGTTTTTTTGTCTCCATGAAGCACTTGGGTAGTTCCTATAGCTACTCCCTTTCCGAGAATTTCTAACATTATGGGTACCCCTCGCGTGTCGAGGACTATCAGCCCGATTCCAGTTCTTCGAAGAAGAACTCTGATTTGAGTGGTTATCTTGGTTTTGATACTTATTCCAATTAACCTTTTTATCAAATTTATTTTTAGCTCCTTGGAATTTGTGTGAGTAATTCTGATTATATTCTGTTGCCGAAGCAACTGGCATACTCTCTTTAATGTTAGAGTTACTAAGAATCATGTCAGGGTGTGCCGTGGCATACTGGTCACAATATTCTTCCATTTGCTTTAATGTACTAGGTTTACGCTCATGTAAGAACTCTAGGAATGATTTATTTACAGAAGACATGACCTTGTCTCTTAGCAATAAATCCGTAAGACCATCAAATGTTTTCTCTGTTTTGGATAATTCAATCCATCGTGAAAGTGTAATTCGTGCTTTTGAGATGAATTCTGAGAATTCTACACCTACCTCAGGTCTCATTGTTTTAAACAAAAGACGATAACCTTCCTCAGACAGCTGATATCTCTTTATCAAAGCTGCCCTAACAGCATCATAATTATCTTTGTCGGCCTCTTCAACAAAATATAACTTACTCAGAGACTCCCCTTTTAGATTTTCAGACAACTGATTCACATACTGTGATTTGTCAACATTATGAGATCGACAAGCCCGTTCAAATCTAGAAAGCCAAAATGTTATGTCATCACTGGTAGGGTTGAACGCTGGTACCTTGACCTTGTACACAAAGGGTTTACCATTACCACCAGATGCCTGATTAACATTACTCATACATGTCAATTTTAATTTCTCTAATTCAATCTCATGTTCTCTTATTGCTTTTCTCTCTTCAGCTTCTCTATCTAATCTTTTCTGTTCTGCAGCAGCAGCAACTTCTAGTTTTTTCTGTTCTGCAGCAGCAGCAACTTCTAGTATTTTTTGTTCTGCAGCAGCTTCCAATTTCTTCTGTTCTGCATCAAATCTCCTTTCCTCCACTTGCATCTGCAATTTCTTTAGTTCAGCAGCAATATCTGCTTCTTTTTCTAATCTTTTTTCTTCAGCCAGAGCTTTTCTCTCTTCAGCAGCAGCAGCTTTTCTCTCCTCTGCAGCTAATGCTTTGTCATATTGAGCAACAGCCCATTGTTCTAAGTCTTTCCCAGTCTTATCAAGGGATTTTCCTTGTGCTATAAAGTAATCTAATGTAGACATTTTGTCTTCTTAAATCAGAAACCTGAAAAAGTAAATAAATTACCTTATTTCACTTTAATGGGAGACAAGTCTATACCATAGACTTAGTCTTAGTGAAAACTTGTATGGTTTATAATAACCAATGATAACTTGAGTACCTGTGGACAACAATAACTGTATCTCAAATACTGTGGGAGACAAGCCTTACAAAGGTCTTGTATACCTCAATGTAATCAATGATCACTTGAGTACCTGTGGAAAATAATCATAAAGTACTGATCTGTACTATACTATCAGTGTATACCACTATGACTCCTATGTCATATGTCAACTAAAGACATTACAAAGGACAAACAAGAAAAGACAATATGAACACATTTGCAGAGATCAAATTAAATTAAATAGGAGAAATGAAAAAAATGATCACAGAAACCGTGATGATAACTGCAATAAGATAACAAGACAAATAACGCCACAGTGTATAAACATAAGGGTGTAAAAAACTGAAATGAAAGGAAAGATGAGACCTACAATTATACAAACAAATCAAACAAAAAATAAAGAGCAGAAAAAATGTTACAAATACAAATATGAAACAGTCGTCACAACTAACCAAATATTTGCAAACTATGTTGCATGCAAATTTCAATTAAGAAATTGCTCCCTATAGAACGCCAGAACAAGACCAATATCACTCGGTATTTCCTGTTCTAGTCACCTCCCATCCAGGCCCGCAAAGACATAACAATCACACATATAAACAAATAATATATAAACATAAATATATTTAAATCATCAATGTGTGTATCATATCATGCAATGTGTTGTAGTTGCAATGTATAGTACTGTATGCTCAGTTTTAATAAATTAGACTACCACTTTATTGAGTAATAGATTTGCTTTCTAACTATTACACTGTCCAATTTTTTTGAGCACATTAGAAGATCCACCTATGAAATTTGCACGTTATGTTCAACAACACTGTGATTCTTCTGTACGTTGAGAAATGTCAACAATACTGTTTCAGATATTTTCTACACTTGATACCACTGTCCTGTGTAATACTGTCTGTACAGCGAAAAACTGTCAACAAGCGCTGACCTAGATACAGCATCCTATCGGTAATACAGGTCAAGCTGACATCGACTGTATAGCTGTCCTACTGGTGTTGATGTGGTCAAACAAATGTTCTTTCAATTGTAAACTGTGATTCTCAACACAAGACTGCGTAGGCTGGACCCAGGAATCTGGCTCGCCACTGTAAAAAGTTATTCTTTCCCTTCTGTAAAGTGTCAGTCTGTAAAGAAGTGTGGTGTGTTGTTGAGATCAGGCATGCTCCAGTCTACCCAGCTGTAAATGGGTAACTCACCCTAGTCCTGAGTTAGGGAAGGCAAAGGCTCCAGTCAACAGTAGTTTCCCTCTAAGGCTCCAGTGTAAGCAGGCCCTAAACTTGGTCACTTCAGCCGACGCAGGATGGTGTAGGTATGGAGTAGAAGTGTAGCTTGTGATTAACGCGAATGGTATACTGTTCGTGTGCTGACCAAGATAATCACTCATACACTTGTGTCTACAAGGCACCAATGCAGACTGCTGGAATCTTTGTTTACACAATTTATTCAGACGTACACACTGGGACATACGAGTACATCATGGTATGTTGACACATCAATTTGTAGGTATACATAGCAGATCTGAAGTCATGACACATTCATAAATAATGGGCAGTACATCAAAAGTTCAATGTCATGATACATTATGGCCGCATCCCCTATCTGACTAAACGCGTCAGTGAAGGCAGATCGGTAAATAGCTAAAGTTACTTGACGTCCATAGTTTGTAGTATATTATGAAACCACGGAAAGGGGGTTTCTATCAATAATGAGATCTCCTTGCCACTGTCCGATAATAGGATACATAATCTGTTCTCTTGGCAGTGATCAAAACATATGATGACAGAAATATAACATGGCCGCCTCCCTGAGTTGTCGCTCACTCACTCGTATGAAGGTGAATATAAGCCAAAGTTAATTTATAATGAGTATATAAATGATTTCATAAATGTTTCCATACAGCTCTACGGTGATCAGGTTAATTCACGTAGCCATAACCGCTGTAGGAAAGCCTGTCATCTTTGTCGATACAAAACACGACCCTAGCGATACGAAGCACAATGTTCCATCTAGGTCGAATCGACATGAGATCATCAAAATAGGGTCTGGCAATACATGGAGTCCGAATTATACATTGTACCGTACCTTAGGAGAGTCTCTAACATAAACTCTAGTAGAGATACCATCTCCTTTAGAAGAAAACCACTTCATAACTCATATTTCCTTAAGAATCTACCAGCCCTTTGAAGAATGCGTACCCGCCATTATCACGGTACATCGGAACTCATCACGACTTGTCAAGACAACTCATACTTCCGCTAGAGCGGAATAACAAGAATCTAGTCCCGCCTACCCATCCAAAATATACAATATAGGACTGATTCTACTTGTACTAATAATATGTAATACATATGAATTCAGGCCATAAACATAATAAGCAAATTAATCTATTTTCTGGCCCTAAAAAATTAAGTACAAACGTAAGAACAATATCCGTGCGCCGGATCAATATCAAGAACGATTACTCCTATAATCAAAAGTGTGAATCAAACATGGATTATCTCGCTTTCCCCATAGACAGCATTTTCATACACAAATAAATGAATGTCTATATCTTTTCCATATTAAATAGCCATATCGATTTTTATAATATGTGCGTCAAAATATGCACGCAACAATAGGAGACCTTGACCCTGGTAGTACGACCGTTTGAAAGTATTGTACCAGTCTTCGAACATTGATTATCGATCTGCGTTGCAGCTTTTGAAGCTGTTGATGAAATCACACTTCTTCCCACGGTTCAGCTTCTGGAAGTTGATGACGATCGTTCTATCAAAATAGTTCAGCCTCTTGTAGTAGATGAAGATAGGATTATCTCAGAAAGTGTTGTCTGCTAGTGATGACGGCATCGATACAGTGACGTCACATACTGACATGCGCGTTAGAGTTGCCAGCTTGTCTTGAATGAATATTCACGCTTAAATAGTCTATCGTCAGTTCGATTCTCTTTCGATACTTGACAGGGGGTGGTTGCATCTACGAAATCCGAACACTTCTGACACCAGTATGTTGAGGACTGTCACCAGTATGGTGAAATTCTATATACTTCTGATTACCGAGATGTTGCATGCGTATTCTGATATTAGAAGTCAAAGTCCTCCGGGTTCATTTAATCCATTTTCTGGGATTTCGTTATACACTACGCTTGTATCGATATTGTCAATTGTAACCCGTGTGATATGTTGGTACTTGAACATGCTTCATATTAAAGATATGTATATTGACTGACCTGATTATTCTCTTGCATTATAAATATTAGCAGTGTGAGGCAGCGTGTTTATGCATTAAATGTCACTGGTCATTATTGTTGAATAAAACAGTAATATAACTGAACTCAGAATACGTCATTGAATAAGACCAGGATTCGACGACTCTAACATTTAATTAATATTCTCTTTTCCATGAGAAGTCACAACTACGTAACGGCATAGTTCACAATCACAGTTAATGTACGTGTCGCAAGAGTTCATATTCTTCACTAAAATCACATGTTCAATAATATACAGTTCTGCTTAGCGGTCAGTTCCTTTTTCCAGCCAACATCTTTTATCATGGTTCATATGCTAACTAGCCTTATTCCTGCTGCTAGTTTTATAATATCCTTTTACACTAGACTTACTCCTGCTGCTAGTCGTATAATATCCCTTTGTACTAGACTTACTCCTGCTGCTAGCTACATAATATTTCTTTATACTAGACTTACTCTTGCTGCTAGTATCATAATATTCCTT
Organism: Oreohelix idahoensis; assembly: GCA_024509875.1. NCBI lineage: Eukaryota > Metazoa > Mollusca > Gastropoda > Stylommatophora > Oreohelicidae > Oreohelix > Oreohelix idahoensis. The sequence goes on from JAMPIV010011609.1 coordinate 392,132, forward strand.
TATACTAGACTTACTCCTGCTGCTAGTATCATAATGTTCATTTGGCATACAACGCCAGGCTAATCAGCCATATATATTCAAACTGCGTTAAGGACGACACGACTTACGTTTGCTCCAAGAATACACTGCTAAATTTGGCTTACACGCCACACACATATAAATTCAGTGGCTATGCCACACTTTTCAAAGTGGTTATACCACACATACCATAGTGGCTGGGCCACACATTCCATAGTGGCTAAGCCACACATTTCAAACACTGCCGTTGGGGCCGAAGCCCACAAGTCGAATGACGTTTCCAAGTCATACGCGTCACGCATAGAGATATGCAGACCATATCGTTAATAGATACATATTCATTTGAGGTGTTCCATGGTGCAATCATTTGAGTCGGATCCAAACCCAAATGCTTGCAAACATGTAACGATCCTCAACACTATCATAATAGTGTCGGATGGCACCCTGTTCCTGGCCGTCACCCGGGGCGGACCGCCCCCTCGTACCCCCTTAGTACGCCACTTCCCATCATCATCATTTTCCTGAGCGCTTCTTACGGAGCATGGAAGCAACACTACAGCTGATCCCAGGTAGAACGCCGGCACCAAGCAGTCACATGATCGTATAGCGGTAGTTAATGTGGCAGTTGGTTTTACTTGAGGAGGCTGCCAGTTCCATGAGCAACCTTATATTTAGCGCATTATATATCATGCATGTTTATATTTATTACAATCTTATGATAAAATCTGTTGATTTATGATGTTTTATAAGTACCACCTTGTATTGTGGCTTTTACTGAAAATGATCAGATTAGACAGGGTGACTGTGACACTGGTTTGATCGTACGTTATAAAGTGTTTTTAATGCTTCAACTTTTATTTGGTATAGATAGCCGCGGAACTACCGTTATGTACTGTGGAATACAGACTGATAAATTAATATAAATGAAAATGTTTACTTTTGTGTACATATTTTATTTTTAACTTGATGATTAGGAATATCCCGTTCAACCGCTGATGCGTTATAATTAAGTATACGAAAAGTGAAAGACATTTGAGACTTGAGAGAGAGAGAAAAGATAATAGACAGCTTGACACTATGACATCGTGAGATATTAATCACAAGACTGAGAGTGCATACGTGTGTTTACGAATCTAGTTACGACATGGATAAAACCGAAAGTAAATATCGATAAACTAAAAGAAAATAAATAAAAAAGGTTACTGACAGAACAAAGTCAGTCCTATTGTGTGGCTCTGAGACATGGAGAACAACAAAGACAACAACCAAAAAGCTACAGACTTTCATAAGGTGGTGCTTGCGTAGAATAGAAGAATTAAAATGGTGTGACAAGATCACGCCGCCTAGGCCGGTCCCAAGCCCGGCTGAAAAAGGAGGAGGGTGGCCTGCATGGAGGCCGTAAGGAGGCAGCCCCTCCACCATGCAAAGGCACAACAGGCCAATCACCTGTTTGCTTTAAAACACGATTACGAGCAATACAAGAGAGAAAACTGGACTGATTCTAAAGACGACGAACTGGAACGGACTACGGACTACGACTTATGGAACATAGAACACAAGAAGTATAAATGGGAAAGAAGAGGAGCTGGTGGAAGAGATGAGGAAAGCAAAATTAGAAATCCTGGCTATAACGGAAACAAAGGAAAAAGGGACAAGGAGTCATGGATCTCGATGGCAAGACGCTGCTCTACAGTGGTGTACCCACGTCTGAAACAGCCAAAGGGGGCGTGGGTTGCATTGTGGCCAAAAATCAAAAAGATAGTATCAAGGAATGGAACTTTGTCTCGGAGCGCATTATGGTTGTAAAACTAAAAGAAGGTGAAACCATAGTCAATCTGGTCATAGTGTACGGGCCAAATGAGGATGAGAGAGCAGAGGTCAAGGAGGAATTCTTCGAGCTGCTTCAAAGGACAGTGGATGACTGCCTAGATTAAATTATAATGCTCGGAGATTTCAATGCGAGAGTTGGAAATGACCATGCTAGATGGGGTGGAGTTATCGGAAGATATGGAGAAGATATTCTCAATGACAATGGAAAGCGACTCCTTAGATACTGCATTGAGCAGAAACTAATCATTACAAACACAAAGTTCCCCCATAAGCGAATACATGCAGACACTAGATATGAACCAACAAAGAACGAGAAGTCAGTGATCGACTACGCCATTGTTAGGAGGAGCTCATTCAAATATGTCCGGGATGCTAGAGTCTGGAGGGGGCCAGAGATTGGAAGTGATCACTACCTTCTTACTTACTTACTTAGTCGTTCCCCTTCTACCGTGAGGTGTAGAGGTTTGGAAGAGAGAGCGCCAGACCATTCTATCAGCTGTCTTCTTCCTGGCCTGGTTCCATTCTAGTCCTCGGTCCTTCAAAGATTGTCTAATGTTGTCCTCCCAGCGGACTCTGGGTCGTCCTGGAGGTCTGGATCCCTGGCTCTTTGTTTCCCATGCTTGTCGTGGTAGCCGATCTTCTCCCATTCTGCAGACATGGCCAAACCATCTTAGTTGGGACTGTTCTATTTGGGTCTGCAGCGGATGGGATTTCAGGCCTTGACGTATCGTCTGGTTGCGGACCATGTCTCTTCTTGTTACTTCAACCACTTTCCTCAGATACCTCATTTCTGAGGTTTGGATCTGGCTTTTGTGGGTTGTAGTCATTGCCCACGACTCGCATCCATATGTCAAAACTGGGACATAGGTGGAGCGGTATACAGCCATCTTCGTTTTCTTACCAACCTCTTTCTTGCTGAGGAATCCACGATTTATGGCCTGAAAAAGTCTCCCAGCCGCTGCTTTTCGAGTGGCCAACTCTTCTTTGATGCCTCCCTTTCGGTCTATAATAGCTCCGAGATATTTAAAGTGGTCGACCTGCTCCAGGACCTGTTCTCCCAACTTAATCTGATGTTTTCTTTCTTCTCGTGATATCACCATGGATTTTGTTTTAGAGCTGCTTATGACCATCCCTCTCTTCTCCAGCTCTTCCTTCCAGACTTGCAGGTTGGATTGGAGATGTGCCTCTGATTTAGCAATCAGGGCAACATCATCAGCAAATGCCAGCTCCGAAATATAGACCTGTCTCATCTTCCAGTACCCCACTGAATACTTTCTTGTTCTCTCCTTACATGCCTTGATGACATCGTCCATGAGGAGTATGAAAAGATAAGGTGACAGGATATCACCTTGTCTTACACCAGTGGTGGTCCTGAACTCTTCTGACTTATGGTTTGCTGTCCTCACATAATTTCTGCAAGACTTGTAGAAGCTCTGTATAGCATGAATCAGAGGTGCTGGAATATTCTTCCTTGCCAAACAGTCCCAAAGTTTGCTCCAGGGGACCCTGTCAAACGCCTTTTCCAGATCTATGAAACAAAGATGGATCTCACTCTTATACTCAAGGGCCTTTTCACTCAGCTGTCTGAGTGTGAAGATTAGGTCTTGAGTACTTCGGTTTGCTCGGAATCCGCACTGGACCTCATCCAATTGTGGCTCAGCTAGGCGTCGGAGTCTCTGCTCTAGGATTCTAGAGTAGATTTTACCAGGGACACTGAGAAGGGATATGCCTCTATGGTTTCCACATTGTCGATTGTCACCCTTTTTGAAAATTGGTGTTATGATGGCAATCTCCCAATCCTTTGGTATGGTCTTGTTGCACCATGCTGCCTGTAGGACCTTTAAGAGTAATAGGTCGCCTGATGCTCCCATGTACTTAACCATTTCTGGTGTTATACCATCATGCCCTGCTGCTTTGCCCATCTTGATTTTCTCTAGTGCTGCCCTCAGTTCTTCCATCTTTATGTCATCTTCACCATCATTGGTTTTCTCTTCTGTGCTAGTGGTTATCATTTCTGATGCTTCACCATGCTCACCATCCAGGAGTTCTGAGAAATATTCTTTCCATCTTTCCATTACTTCCTTCGGGGCAGTAAGCAATTTGCCTTGCTTGTCCTTTATAAATTTGAGAGGGCATTGTTTTTCCTTCCTCATGTTCTTTAGGGTCTTATAGAACAATTTCTGGTTTTCTTGTGCATCTTTTTCTAGCTTTTCTCCAAATTCTTCCCAGGACTTCTGTTTTGCTGCTAGCACTTTGTTCTTTGCTTCTGTTCTGAGTGTCACATATTCTCTATATTTTTCCATTTGTCCTGTTGTGTTTTTAGCTCCTAAGTATTGTTTCCATGCCATTTTCTTCTCTCTTATTTTCTCTTTGACTTCCTCTGTCCACCAAGGTGTCCTCTTTCTCTGGTTCCCAAGTCGGACTTCACCGCATGCTTCTGCAGCAGCTGTCTTTATGATATCCTTGAATTTATTCCAGAGGGTTTCCAAGTCATCAGGTCGTTCTTCTGTGTTGCTCACTGCTGTAGCAATAAGCCCCTGATATCTGGTCTTAATTTCTGGCTCTCTCAGCTTGTAGGTCCTAATGCTCATTTCTCCTGCTCGTTTACTTGGTTTCTTGCGTGATGTTGGGCAGTTCCTAGGCTGAGCAACTCTTTCAGTTGTTCGTTTGATTGTTAGCAGGTAGTGATCACTTCCAATCTCTGGCCCCCTCCAGACTCTTGCATCTCGGACATATCTGAATGAGCTTCTCCGAACAATGGCATAGTCGATCACTGACTTCTCATTCTTGGTTGGTTCACATCTAGTGTATGCATGTATGCGCTTATGGGGGAACTTTGTGTTTGTAATGATCAGATTCTGCTCACTGCAGAATCTAAGGAGTCGCTTTCCATTGTCATTGAGAGTATCTTCTCCATATCTTCCGATAACTCCACCCCATCTAGCATGGTCATTTCCAACTCTGGCATTAAAATCTCCGAGCATGATAACTTCATCTAGGCAGTCATCCACTGTCCTTTGAAGCAGCTCGAAGAATTCCTCCTTGACCTCTGCTCTCTCATCCTCATTTGGCCCATACACTATGACCAGGTTGACTATGGTTTCTCCTTCTTTTAGTTTTACAACCATAATGCGCTCCGAGACAAAGTTCCATCCCTTGATACTATCTTTTTGATTTTGGGCCACAATGCAACCCACGCCCCCTTTAGCTCTTTCAGATATGGGTACACCACTGTAGAGCAACGTGTTGCCATCGAGATCCATGACTCCTTGTCCTTTTTTCTTCGTTTCCGTTATAGCCAGGATTTCTAGTTTTGCTTTCCTCATCTCTTCCACCAGCTCCTCTTCCTTCCCATTTATACTTCTTGTGTTCCAAGTTCCATAAGTCGTAGTCCGTAGTCCGTTCCAGTTCGTCGCCTTTAGAATCAGTCCGGTTTTCTCTCTTGTATTTCTCGTAATCATAGTTTAAGACAAACAGGTGATTGGCCTGTTGTGCCTTTGCATGGTGGAGGGGCTGCCTCCTTACGGCCTCCATGCAGGCCGCCCTCCTCCTTTTTCATCCGGGCTTGGGACCGGCATGGGCGGAGTTTACCTTCTTACAATCAAAAGAAACACTGAAAGAGTTGCTCAGCCTATGAACTGCCCAACATCACGCAAGAAACCAAGTAAACAAACGGGAAAAATGAGCATTAAGACCTATAAGCTGAGAGAGCCAGAAATTAAGACCAAATATCAGGGTCTTATTGCTAAAGCGGTTAGAAACACAGAAGAACAGCCTGGTGACTTGGAAACCCTCTGGCTTAAATTCAAGGACATCATAAATGTAGCGAAAGGTTTTCCTAGTATGATAATTGTGGTAGAGCAGAAGTAGAATCTCTCTCCATAAAATATGAAGTTCCAGTGCCCGAGAAGTACACTGGTATCACAAGTGAGTTACAGCTGTGAATATTCTGAGCTGGACAATAGATTTAGGCTTCAGAAGTATAAGTTGCTACTTTTGCTATAGTAACCTTATGTGATAATATAATTAAATTAGAAAAAGTAACTCAAAATTTAACAGTTGAAAATTTACCAAGTCAAATGAGTACAATTTCATAATTTATTATGTACATCTATATATTCTTGTAATGAGAAATGGGTGTTGGAAGATGGTAAAATGAATGATTATTTATAGTTACAAATTAAACTAAATAATAGAAAAGTCTTGGATTTATCTTCCGCTGAAATTACACAAAAGTTTGTCACAGTATCTCTTTGATATCTCTTGCTATCTAGTTCTCATCATAGACAGTCATTTTAGAAACTGCTCACAGGATTTGTTGGATGTATACACATAAAACTCATCTGATGTTAGTTCGAGGTTCCTGAGACACACTGATGATCAGGAAGAATTTCCTTCAGCCCGCCCTATAACTACGGGGGACTAAGGTGTTTAGGATTGGTTAACCTCTAGGCTTTAGTTAGCAGGATCAACGGTCTTCAAGTCTTTTGGTTACTCGATCAACAATGATCATAAAACTTGATCATAAAACCTGGAACAAAAGGTAATAGGTGGCCATGGTGTTCCAACAATCTCACCACCCACTGCGGTTCATGAGGCGACCATGTCTTCAGTGTTTGTATATAAATGAATGAATCATGGTAGTATGTTACAGAGATAGCATGATAAGATAATGTACACTGTGCAGAATATAACAAATCACAAGTTATGATACATGGGTACGCTATAACCTTTGCCTTCCACTTATGGATGTCAAGTCACTTATGTACTTGCTGTTATGTCATAAGCTTCCAGGCAAGAACTAGCCATGATATATTTGGCTAACCAATTAATGGTTATGCTTCCTGACAATGCCGGTGAAGGTTATCTCTGGTTAACGTCATTCCCTTTTTATCATGTCTGATACAATCAAATCGTAAATAACATCTGAAATAACACGGTATTAGTCATACGTATATCTTTAATAAACTTACATACCCTCTTAGGATGTATAAGCTCATGGTGAGACTATATTGGCTGAATTTAATCTGCCCTGCATGCAGCGTGAAAAAAAGAACTTTTCTTGCAGATGCTGTCTTCCAGTTTCTCACTCTGGCTTCTGGATTTGGTGTGTGTGATTTTCAACGCGCCGCTCTGTTTTTATATCTCAGTCTCTCGCCCGTACGAGAAAGCACCTGCTAAATTCCCAAAACATTTTCGTTTAATCTCTCGGTTTGAGGCGATTTGAGGCAATCTGTGCTTTTCCTGTACTTGTTTTCTCTTCTGTTCACTTACACATTTATATCCTTCCTTCCTTCCTAGGTATCCTTTCATTTTCCCCATATGAGGCTTTTATTCTATCCAATTTATATTTAAATCCGTTTAGGCTCTTTAGTGTAACAATTTTTTAAAGATTATTAGCTAATTTTTAGCAGATGCGATGACGATGAAAAATTTTAATTATTTTTAAAACTATTTATATTTGAATAATATCCTTTTGGATATAATTCATAGTCTATCTCCTTTAGTGAACTATTATTATTTAATTGCATTCCAACCAGGCGTTTTCTTGTAGTTTTAAATTTAATGTCCAGTAAATGCAAGCTTTTAAAGTCGGCCATTCATTCCTATATTAGCTATTTCCTTATTCTTCAGTACCGTCTGGCTTAAACATATTTCACATTTTTTCCGCCGTCTTCAAACTTCAAAGAAAGACCGCCGCGCTGTCCTTGCGCTGTGTGTGTGTTTCCACAACAAAGCAAGAGGAACCAAATCTCGTTACAGAGACCTCTTCTTTAAAACAGTGCATGCACAGGGGTGAAACAAGGCTGTATTATGTCACCACTACTTTTTGGAATAGCTATTGATTGGGTTATGAGAAACTATACCCACAATGAACAATTGGGTATAAAATGGACAAATGGTAAATTCATGGGGGACCTGGATTTCGCAGATGATGTAGCATTCTTAAGTTCAACACCAAGACAATCCCAAGAAGCAATAAATAATTTGTGTCATCTCTCGGTTAAAATAGGTCTCCAAATAAATGCCTCTAAAACTAAAGCTATGAACTTTTCTAACGAGACCTTTGATATCATCTTGAACGGTGAAAAACTACAGAAAGTTGAAAGTTTCAATTATTTAGGCAGTAAAATGACTCAGGATGGTGACACAACAAGAGAAATCCATACTAGAATTGCTTTGGCAGCTAGCGCCTTCAATAGATTATCTAACATTTGGAAATTACGATCATTGAATATACATACCAAGCTTCGTCTGTTTAATTCAAAAGTTATCTCAGTGTTAACATACGGCTGTGAGAGTTGGAAAATAACAAAATCATTGGAGAACAAGCTGAATACATTCGAGAACAAATGTCTTAGAAAACTCATGAACATCAGTTGGAAAGAATTCAAGACTAATCGACAAATAAGAGAAGACTCTAGGCAGAAATATGTCTCCGACTATATAAGGAAAAGACGATGGTCATATATCGGTCATGTCCTACGAATGCAAAACAACAGAATACCACTACAGGCGCTCACTTGGGTTCCTGAGGGTAAGAGGAAAAAAGGAAGACCAAAAGAAACACTCAGAAGAACAATAATAAGAGAAGGAAGAACGTTGGGCCTAAATAATGTGCAAGAGCTAAGAGGAGTGGCGTCACAACGAACAACCTGGAGAGCACTGGTTTCTGCCTTATGCGCCGTGTTTGGTGCTTAAAGAATGTATTATTATTATTATTATGCACAGTTAACTTTTTGGTAACTCATGCTGCAGTTTCTCATTACTTTTCTGTTTCTCTATATCTGCTTTGCTAGGATGACGACTTAAAAAATCGGGTCCAAGATTGTCCCGTCCTGGAATGTATCTCACATTGAACGAATATGGAAATAACAGTAAACTCCACTTTAAAAGTCGTGAATTTAATTTTTTAGACACGGCTAAAAACATCAAAGGCTGGTGATCACTTTCAACAATGAAGTGTTTCCCGTAAAGAAAAGGGGCACATTTATTGATCGACCAGACCAAAGCGAGGCATTCACGTTCAACGGTAGAATAATTTCTTTCAGCTTCATTTAACTTTCTACTGGCAAAAGCTACTGGTAGAAGCATATGTGGCGGTGTGTCTGCCCGCTGTAGTAATGTTGCTCCGATGCTTACATTGCAAGCATCCGTTCTTAGTACCAATTCTTGTGTGAGATCGGAAAGGGCAAGGATAGGTTTATTTGTCAGCTTATTTTTCAACTCTGTATAAGCCTGTTCACACTCCGCAGTCCATTGTATTTTATCCGGCTGACCTTTTTTGGTTAAGTCGGTTAATGGCGCGCATAGTGAGTTGAAATGGGGTATATATTTCTGATAAAACCTGCACAGTGACACAAGGATCTTACATCCTTCTTAGTTTGTGATCTGGGTGCTTTTCTCATTTTCTCTACATTCATTGGGTCAGGAGACATTTGCCCTGTAGAGATAGTGTGACCTAAAAATTCCAATGTCTCACATCCAAAATGACACTTAGTTAAGCGTGCTGTCAATCCCGTTTCTCTCAGTCTATCTAACAACATGGAGAGTGCTACTATGTGTTCCTCGAATGTAGTGGTAGCAATCAGAATATCATCCATGAAGTTGGTGATTTGAGGATTTTGTAATGGTTCCAACAATTTCTACATCATTCTGGAGAAGATACTTGGAGCATTCTTTAAACCAAATGGGAGTACATTGAGCTCGTAATGTCCATCCGGTGTACTAAAGGCTAACAGTTTCCTAACTTCTGGTTTCACTGGCATTTGGTAGTATCCCTTGCTTAGATCTACGTTTGAAAAATACCGAGCCTTACTCAATGTAGCAAACAACTGATTGGTGTCAGGTAATAGGTCTACCTGAGATTCAGTGATAGCATTTAGTTTCCTATAATCAATGCATAACCTGTGTTCACCACTAGGCTTCCTTAATAGCACCACACTTGAACTGTATGGAGATTCAGACTTTGAAATAATTTTCTCTTTTAAGAGATAGTCAATCTCATCCTTGCGTGCCTGTCCTTTAGCATAAGGTATAGGGTATGTCCGCATACAAACTGGTGTAGGGTCAGTAATCGTCATGTCATACTCTAACAGATTAGTACACCCCGGCTTATCTGTGAGTACCTCAGCATGGATTTCTAACACCTCCTGAACTATTTTCCTCTGCTCAAGAGTTAAATGTTCACTCACATTAACCTGAGCATAACTTTCTGTAGATGTTAGGGGGTATTTCATGGAGGAAATTGGTTCATCCTGCATTTCTGTTGCAATGGACAGGGTCATGATATGTGCAACTTCTGATGCTTCCCTGTCATAATACTTTTTAAGAAGGTTGACATGATATACCTTTTCATTTCCTTTCTTGTCAGTCTTATAATTGGTCCTAGAAAGTTTTTCCAATATGACGTAGGGACCCTGCCATCCAATTTACAATTTATTATTGCTGCTGGGCAACAGTAACATAACTTTTTCTCCCACATCAAGTTCCCTTTCTTTTGCTGTTTTATTGTAGTAAGCAGCCTGTTTCCTCCTGGCCTGTCTCAAGTTATCATTGGCCAGTTTTCAACTTGTTTTCAATCGAGATGTCAACTCGTTGACGTATTGGTATGAAGAAGTCACGGTTTCTTCTGCTCTTTCATCAGTCTATGTCCTCAACAATGCTTCCAGTGGACCTTTGATTGATCGTCCAAACAACAATGTAGCTGGAGCCAATGCTGTGGAGCTATGTGAGACTTCCCTATAGGCAAATAGTGCTGAGGGTAAGTATGTGTCCCAAGTTTCAGGTTTCTCGCTAGCCAACTTTCTAAGGATTGAAATGAGCGTGCATTGAACCGCTCTACTTGACCATTCCCTTTGGCGTGGTACGGGCTACAGTGATATTGTCTAGCTTGAAATATCCTGAATACTTCTTGTGTTAGCTTTCCCCTAAACTGAGAACCATTGTCAGTCAATATTTGATGTGGGAAACCTAATCGGGTGAATATTGTTAACAGTGCCTCTGCCACATGTTTCGAATCTATCGATGACATTGCTACTGCCTCTCCCCACATAGAGCAAGTATCGACCAAGGTTAAGATATATGCATTTCTCTTCTTGGTCCTACTGAGGGGTCCAACAATATCCACGGCAACACGTTCAAAAGGCGTTCCCATAATAGGCATTTCTCCCAGTGTTGCTGGTGCAGTCCTATGTTTAGGAGCTACTCTTTGGCATTCTGGACAGGATCTCACATACCTCTTTATGTCCTCTGTGATCCCTGGCCAAAAGTAATGACAGGCTATCCGTTGTCCCGTGGCTTCTATTCCCATATGTCCACTGAAGGGTATAGCATGTCCTAGCTTCATAACCTGCTCCCTGTATGATTTTGGCACTACAAGCTGTCCATGTCCTTTAGGTCCTGTTCCAGCTTTTCTATATAGTAGGCCATTTTTCATATATAAGTCTTCTTTCTCTGGAGGGTTATGGCTTTTAGGTAATTTGCCAAAGCAAGGCTTCAATGTACTGTCAGCAGTTTGAGCCTTTCTCATCTCTTCTGGATGAGTATTGATGATAGTGTCCTTCTCTTTCTTAGAGCTTGCCCTGGTCTGGACTGTTGCCATCACTATGGGTCTTATAGGTTCTCCTAGAAAGACATATCTACATCCAAGTATTAATGGGTAGATAGGGTTGTCCATCACTGCTGCTTTGATCTCTCCTTCCAAATAGCGAGATCTTATGTTAATACGTGCTATGTGCAGTGTCATGGTTCTGCTCCCTTGACTGGTCCTCTGATTTCCACGGTTTCTGTGGTTATCTGTTCAGGACTCACCAGAGAAGAGCACACTACTGAGTCAAAGTCCAAGCCTGTATCATATAAGCACTGTACTTTGGTGCCATTCAAGGTCACTTCCTCACAGACAGGGGGATGATGGAGGTCCTTCTGACTATCTGCCAGGTCCTTCCTTCCCTTGTTTCCTGTTGTAAGGCATGCAGCGTGATGAGGAGGGTTTTTCCGTCTGCATTCCGCAGTATTGTGGTGACTCATTTGGCAAGATTTACACCACTTTCCTTCCTTTCTTGGAGGTTTCTTTTCTGATCCTAGAGGGTTTTTGTCTTTATAATCAGTTCTGTGATTGTTCTTGTTGGAATTGTCCCCATGTTCATAGTTGGTATAGTTTTGTGAAGGTTTGAAGTTCTCCCCCTGCTTCTTCTTATTTCCTGATACTTCTGCCTGAGCTGCTTGATATCTCTCAGGCATGGTTAAAATATCTTCCAATCCTTTCTTTTATACCTTGAAATTTTCCTAAGCTAATCCATTTTGTCAGATACGTTTCCAATCTGGCAGAAAACTGGTGATAGTTTTCTCCTGGAAGTAGCTTTGCAGTTCGGAATCTCTTTCTGTAAGATTCAGAATTCTTTTCGTACCTAACCAGTAAAGCTTGTTTTAAGATTTCATAATCTTCCTGGTCTTCTTTTGAGAGTTTTAAATAAACATCGTATGAAACTCCCCTCAAACCCTGAGATAGTTTAAGGCTCCATTTTTTCATTTTCCAATCCATAGGTAGAGGCCAATCTCTCATATATATCCAGGTACGACTCGATGGCGTCCTCTTTCTCAATAAATGGATCCAGGTGGAAACTCATGGCTCCATTTGCCGTGCTCTGGTTGGAGCTACTCTCAGAGTGAGGTGAGCTAGTACCATGATTGCTGGCTGCTCCTTGGAGTTCAAGTTCCTTTAAACTTAACTCATGAGCTCTTTGTAACCTTCTCTTCAGCCTCAGCTTCAAATCTTTTGGCTTCTCTTTCTGCTTCTCTCTCTGCTTGCAATTTCCTATCCTCTGCTTCCATTATTAGTCTTCTTTCTGCTTCCAGTCTTTTGGCTTCTCTTTCAGCTTCCAATCGTTTGTCCTCTCTATCAAAATATTTGTTCACTTCAGTTGCGACATACTGGATAAGAGTATCACCTGTCAATCCTACGTCCTTTCCCTCCTGCATGATTGCAGATCGAAACTTCACCAAATCAGCCATGATGCTTACTTACCAGAGGGTATATAATTTTATCTTCACTAACCAACTAACTTAATTAAAATCAATTAATTACTTTGAACAAGACAAATCCTTAAAACCTTGTGAGCGTTTTCCTATTTATTTCGTACTCAATGGTACTACTATTACGAACAATTTCTAAGTTTTAGAATTTTTCAAAAAAATTTATTTTTACACACTATTTGTGGCTCAAGATAGAAGAATACATAGATAGTGGCTCAGGATACAAAATAATATCTCGGACAAGCCCCCAATGTAGCGAAAGGTTTTCCTAGTATGATAATTGTGGTAGAGCAGAAGTAGAATCTCTCTCTCCAGAAAATATGAAGTTCCAGTGCCCGAGAAGTACACCGGTATCACAAGTAAGTTACAGCTGTGAATACTCTGAGCTGGACAATAGATTTAGGCTTCAGAAGTATAAGTTGCTACTTTTGCAATAGTAACCCTATGTGATAATATAATTAAATTAGAAAAAGTAACTCAAAATTTAACAGTTAACAATTCACCAAGTCAAATGAGTACAATTTCATAATTTATTATGTATATCTGTATATTCTTGTAATGAGAAATGGGTGTTGGAAGATGGTAAAATGAATGATTATTTATAGTTACAAATTAAACTAAATAATAGAAAAGTCTTGGATTTATCTTCCGCTGAAATTACACAAAAGTTTGTCACAGTATCTCTTTGATATCTCTTGCTATCTAGTTGTCATCATAGACAGTCGTTTTAGAAACTGCTCACAGGATTTGTTGGATGTATACACATAAAACTCATCTGATGTTAGTTCGAGGTTCCGGAGACACACTGATGATCATGAAGAATTTCCTTCAGCCCGCTCTATAACTACGGGGGACTAAGGTTTTGAGGATTGGTTGACCTCTAGACTTCAGTTAGCAGGATCAACGGTCTTCAAGTTTTTTGGTTACTCGATCAACAATGATCATAAAACTTGATCATAAAACCTGGAACAAAAGGTAATAGGTGGCCATGGTTTTCCAACAATCTCACCACCCACTGCGGTTCATGAGGCGACCATGTCTTCAGTGTTTGTATATAAATAAATTAATCATGGTAGTATGTTACAGAGATAGCATGATAAGATAATGTACACTGTGCAGAATATAACAAATCACAAGTACATGGGTACGCTATAACATTTGCCTTCCACTTATGGATGTCAAGTCACTTATGTACTTGCTGGTATGTCGTAAGCTTCCAGGCAAGAACTAGCCATGATATATTTGGCTAACCAATTAATGGTTATGCTTCCTGACACTGCCGGTGAACGTTATCTCTGGTTAACGTCATTCCCTTTTTATCATGTCTGATACAATCAAATCGTAAATAACATCTGAAATAACATGATATTAGTCATACGTATATCTTTAATAAACTTTCATACCCTCTTAGGATTTATAAGCTCACGGTGAGACTATATTGGCTGAATTTAATCTGCCCTGCATGCAGCGTGAAAAAAAGAACTTTTCTTGCAGATGCTGTCTTCCAGTTTCTCACTCTGGCTTCTGGATTTGGTGTGTGTGATTTTCAACGCGCCGCTCTGTCCTTATATCTCAGTCTCTCTCCCGTACGAGAAAGCACCTGCTAAATTCCCAAAAGATTTTCGTTTAATCTCTCGGTTTGAGGCGATTTGAAGCAATCTGTGCTTTTCCTGTACTTGTTTTCTCTTCTGTTCACTTACACACTTATATCCTTCCTTCCTTCCTAGGTATCCTTTCATTTTCCCCATATGAGGCTTTCATTCTATCCAATTTATATTTAAATCCGTTTAGGATTGTTATTGTAATATTTTTTTAAAGATTATTAGCTAATTTTTAGCAGATGTGATGACGATGAAAAATGTTAATTATTTTTAAAACTATTTATATTTGAATAATATCCTTTTGGATATAATTCATAGTCTATCTCCTTTAGTGAACTATTATTATTTAATTGCATTCCAACCAGGCGTTTTCTTGTAGTTTTAAATTTAATGCCCAGTAAATGCAAGCTTTTAAAGTCGGCCATTCATTCCTATATTAGCTATTTCCTTATTATTCAGTACCGTCTGGCTTAAACATATTTCACATTTTTTCCGCCGTCTTCAAACTTCAAAGAAAGACCGCCGCGCTGTCCTTGCGCTGTGTGTGTGTGCGCTGTGACGCTAACCATTTTTCCACAACAAAGCAAGAGGAACCAAATCTCTTTACAATAAAGACAGCTGCTGCAGAAGCATGTGGTGAAGTCCGACTTGGGAGCAAGAGAAAGAGGACACCTTGGTGGACAGAGGAACTCAAAGAGAAAAAAAGAGATAAGACAATGGCATGGAAACAACACTTAGGAGCGAAAAACATAGCAGGACAAATAGAGAAATATAGAGAATATGCGATACTCAGAACAGAAGCAAAAAACAAAGTGCTAGCAGCAAAACAGAAATCCTGGGAAGAATTTGGAGAAAAGCTAGAAAAAGATGCACAAGAAAACCAGAAATTGTTCTATAAGACCCTAAAGAAAATGAGGAATAAAAAACAATGCCCTCTCAAATTTATAAAGGACAAGCAAGGCAAATTGCTTACTGCCCCGAAGGAAGTAATGGAAAGATGGAAAGAATATTTCTCAGAACTTCTTGATGGTGAGCAAGGTCAAGTATCAGAAATGATAACCACTAGCACAGAAGAGCTGCCATCAATGGTACCTATACCTTGTAGCGGTATGGCAGCTTGCGTACCCTGACAATCCCCAGAGCTATGCCAGTGGGAGTTTTACTCCTGGTAGGTTCAACCAACCCAATGGGCTGATCACCCGTTGGCTTGTCACACCGATTACGGAAACAACGGCAGATGGATCTATTTGTTGTTGCCCTAAAGACGCCACTAGGCGTGATGGGAAACTACAACAGAGAAAATCAATCTGCTGTTGCCCTTAAGACGCCACAAGGCGTGATGGCCTCTGACTGCTTGGTCGGTCTTTGGCTAAGGACGGAAGAAGAAGAAGGTTCAACCAAGCTGGACTGGTCTGTGTGGGTAGGGGTCAGACAAAAGCTGGTACCCTGGTCCTCCAGGTTGGGGGTTTTAGCATAGGGCTGACACCCCTGTCTATGTAAAAAAATAATGAAGTTACGGAAACAACATCAAATGAACAAACTTTGCTGCGGGATGGACATTTGGAGTCTGTGGCTCGTATGACTGTCAGTGGTGAAAGCCGAAAGGAAGCCACTGACATGAAAGCAGATGTCCTGACCGCAAAACAGGATACGAGAATAGGATTTTGGAATGTCAGGACAATGTACGAGACAGGTAAACTAAGACAGGTTACGGCTGAAATGAGAAACTATAGGTTACACATCCTGGGGATAAGTGAGAGCAGATGGACAGGGGCAGGAAAAGTTAAAACAGCAACAGGAGAAACAGTACTTTACTCTGGAAGAGAGGATGGACAGCACAGTGAAGGCGTAGCCATTATTCTACAGAAAGGGATAGAAAGGACATTACTGGAATGGAAACCCATCAGCAACAGACTAATACGATTGAGATTGAGAGGGAGATTCACCAACACTACAATAATACAATGCTACGCACCAACGAATGATAGCGATGAGGAGGTCAAGGATGAATTCTATCAACAACTGCAGAAAGAAATGGAAGACACACCTAGATATGATCTTGTTATAGTAATGGGAGACCTCAATGCGAAAGTTGGTACACACAATACATATAATGAAAGAACAATGGAGAAATGCGGCAGCGGAACAGCAAACGAAAATGGGGATAAGCTAATAAGTTTCTGTAGCATTAACAACCTGGTCATTGGAGGAACACTTTTCCCACATAAGGAAATTCACAAGTTAACATGGGAATCACCAAATGGTCGGGACAGAAACCAGATAGACCACATCATGGTTAACGGCAGATGGAGACATGCATTACAATATGTGAAGGTAAGAAGAGGTGCAGATGTGGGAAGTGATCACCATTTAGTAGTAGCAAAACTGAAAGTGAAACTAAGAAGGGCTGGACCAACTGTTACTACACAGAAAAGGTTTGACATCAGCAAATTGAAGGACCCCCTTACCAGAAAAGCTTTTGCGGCCGACATTAAGAAACGATATCAATTTACCAAAAGCCAGGAAAAGACATTGACTGATGATATAGACCAGAATTTCAGCACCATTTCAACAATATATAAGGAAAGTAGCAAATCATGCTTAGGATTCCAAGAAAGGAAGAAGCAAGACTGGATAACACCAGAAACACTAAACACCATAAAGATGAGAAAGGAAATGAAAAGAAAGAAAACAGAAGCGAAGTCCCCCAGGTTAAAGCAACTATATAGCGAACAGTACAGTCAGCTGGACAAGGAAGTTAAACGCCAAACCCGAGCCAACAAAAGGAATTTCCTAGACGATCTTGCAAGACAGGCAGAGGAGGCAGCACTGAGAAATGAACAAAGCACAGTATACAAAATAACTAAATTCATCAGCGGAAAACGAGGTGCAAACAATATTACATTAGTAAGAGATAAGCAAGGTTATCTCATCACGACAGCAGAGGGACAGGAAACAAGATGGGCAGAGCACTTCAGAGAAACTCTGAACAAGGAACCACCAGAGACACAACTGAATGTTCCTGAAGCTGAAAACGATCTAGATGTGAATACAGACATTCCACGAAAAGAAGAAATCATCACAGCAATCAAAGGGTTAAAGAACGGCAAAGCTCCGGGCCATGATAACTTAAATGCAGAGCTATTTAAGACAGACCCTGAGCTAGCAGCAGAACTATTAGAACCACTATTTGCACAAGTCTGGAAAACGGGGACAACACCATCAGAGTGGAACAAAGGAATAATTGTCAAGTTGCCCAAGAAGGGAGATCTTGCAGACTGCAATAATTGGAGAGGAATCACTCTTCTCTCAGTTCCCAGCAAAATACTAGGCAGGATAATTATACAGAGAATTTCAAAGGCAGTAGACCACAAACTGAGGAAGGAACAAGCAGGATTTAGAAAGAATAGAAGATGTGTAGATCATATATTCACTCTCAGGAACATTATAGAGCAGTGCTCAGAATGTCAAAGACAGTTTTACATTAATTTCGTAGATTTTGAAAAGGCTTTTGACAGCATACATAGGGACAGTTTATGGAAAATACTGAGGGCTTATGGAATTCCAAGCTGCATAGTGTCAATTATAAAAAGCCTCTATGCCAACTTTACGTGTAGTGTTGGGCAGAGCAACGTAACCTTTGAGGTGAAGACAGGAGTACGACAGGGATGCTTCTTGTCAACCACTCTATTTTTAACAGTCATAGACTGGGTGATGCGCCAGACAACAGAGGGCAGTCCAAGAGGAATAAGATGGACAACATTTTCTACATTGGAAGATCTGGAATATGCAGATGACATTGCACTACTAGCACATTCACATCAACACATCCAGGAAAAAACGGATAGACTTAACAAGTTCAGCCAGCAGGTGGGCTTGAACATAAATTTAAAGAAGTCTGAGGTCATGACGCTCAATGTGAGCAACCCTGAGCCCATATCAGTAAGGAATCAGCAATTGGTACAGACAGATACCTTCACATACCTAGGAAGCATAGTAACACCAGACGGCGGGGCAGGCAAAGACATCAACATCAGAATGAATAAGGCAAGAACAGCCTTCTTTAGCCTAAACAACATCTGGAAGTCCTCCCAATACAGCACAAGCACAAAATTAAGATTATATCAGAGCTGTGTGCTTTCTGTGCTTCTCTATGGTGCGGAATGTTGGAGAGTTACAGAGAAGGAAATGTCAAAATTGTCCTCCTTTCACACAACATGCCTAAGAAAAATTCACCGAATCTTTTGGCCGAATACCATCACTAACCAAGATCTGCTTACTCGTAGCAAGCAAGAGGACATGCACACCATCATAGCTGGCAGACGCTGGAGCTGGGTTGGTCATGTCCTCAGAAGAGACCCTGATGCCATCACAAGAACAGCTATGCTTTGGACCCCTGAAGGAAAACGAAAGAGAGGCCGACCAAAAACAACCTGGCGGAGGACTGTGGAGGCTGAGATGCAGGGAATGAACCAGAGTTGCGGCACTGTACGAAGGATGGCCACCGACCGAGAAAAGTGGAATCAATTTGTTGTTGCCCTACAAGACGCCACTAGGCGTGATGGCCACTGACTGCTTTGACGGTCGGCGGCTAAGGATCAAAGAAGAAGAAGAAGCACAGAAGAGGAAACCAATGATGGTGAAGATGACATAAAGATGGAAGAACTGAAGGCAGCACTGGAGAAAATCAAGATGGACAAAGCAGCAGGGCATGATGGTATAACACCAGAAATGGTTAAGTACATGGGAGCATCAGGTGACATATCACGCTTAAGGGTCCTACAAGCAGCGTGGTGCAACAAGACGATACCAAAGGATTGGGATATTGCCATCATAACACCAATTTTTTAAAAAGTGTGACAATCGACAATGTGGAAACCATAGAGGCATATCACTTCTCAGTGTCCCTGGTAAAATCTACTATAATCATAGAGCAGAGACTCCGACGCCTAGCTGAGCCATAATTGGATGAGGTCCAATGTGGATTCCGAGCAAACCAACGTACTCAAGACCTAATCTTCACACTCAGACAGCTGATTGAAAAGGCTCTTGATTATAAGAGTGAGATCCATCTTTGTTTCACAGATCTGGAAAAAGCATTTGACAAGGTCCTTTGGAGCAAATTTTGGGACTGTTTGGCAAGGAAGAACATTCCAGCACTTCTGATTCATGCTATACAGATCTTCTACAAGTCTTGCAGAAATTATGTGAGGACAGCAAACCATAAGTCAGAAGTGTTCAGGACCCACACTGGTGTAAGACAAGGTGATATCCTGTCATTTTATCTTTTCATACTCCTCATGGACGATGTTATAAAGGCAAGTAAGGAGAGAACAAGACATTATTCAGTGGGGTACTGGAAGATGAGACAGGTCTTTGTTTCAGAGCTGGCATTTGCTGATGATGTAGCCCTGATTGCTAAATCTGAAGAAAATCTCCAATCCAACCTGCAAGTCTATAAGGAAGAGCTGGAGAAGAGAGGGATGGTCATAAGCAGCTTAAAACAAAATCCATGGTAATATCACGAGAAAAAAGAAGACATCAGATTAAGCTGGGAGAATAGGTCCTGGAGCAGGTCGACCACTTTAAATATCTCGGAGCTATTATAGACCGAAATGGAGGCATCAAAGAAGAGTTGGCCACTCAAAAAGCTGCAGCTGGGAGACTTTTTCAGGTTATAAATCGAGGATTCCTCAGCAAGAGAGAGGTTGGTAAGAAAACGAAGATGGCTGTATACCGCTCCACCTATGTCCCAGTCTTGACATATGGATGCGAGTCATGGGCAATGACTACAACCCACAAAAACCAGATCCAAACCTCAGAAATTAGGTATCTGGGAAAGGTGGTTGAAGTAAAAAGAAGAGACATGTTCCGCAACCAGACGATACGTCAAGGCCTAAAATCCCACCCCCTGCAGACCCAAGTAGAACAGTCCCAACTAAGATGGTTTGGCCATGTCTGCAGAATGGGAGAAGATCGGCTACCACGACAAGCATGGGAAACAAAGAGCCAGGGATTCAGACCTCCAGGACGACCCAGAGTTCGCTGGGAGGACAACATTAGACAATCTTTGAAGGACCGAGGACTAGAGTGGAACCAGGCCAATAGGAAGACAGCCGATAGGATAGTCTGGCGCTCTTTCTTCCAAACCTCTAAACCTTACGGTAGAAGGGGAACGACTAAGTAAGTAAGACAAGATCACGAGCGTGGAACTGATGACAAGAACGAGGGAAGCGTCAGTAGATGAGATGTAGACGTTTCCAATGAAACGGGAACACATTGAGAGGACCTGTTGATGTTATTGTCATGGATTAGAGCAGCTGTTCCATTAATTCTCAATACTTTGATTTTGATCAACAACAGAACTGTTGTTGTTAGATCATAACCAACACTATGTTGAAACAGCACTAATGAAATAATTCTCTATTTCACCACCAAACTCTAAATAATCTTTGTAAAATCATCAACAATAGGAACATTTCTGTTACGTCATCAGTAGCACAACTATCTCTGTTACACCAGCAACATCACTTATATCCCTTAACTCATCAACATCCTTTATATCTCTTACATCATCAACAATATTTATCTCTCTTACATCATCAACAACATTTATCTCTCTTACATCATAAGCAACATTTATCTCTCTTACATAATCAGCAACACAACTATCTTTCTTATATTATCAACAACATTTATCTCTCTTACATCATCAACAACACAATCATCTCGCTTACATCATCAACAACATTTATCTATCTAACATCATCAAAAACACAACTATCTTTCTTAAGTTATCAACAACATTTATGTCTCTTACATCATCAACAACATTTATCTCTCTTACATCATCAACAACACAACTATCTCTATTAAAGCATCAACAACATTTATCTCTCTTACATCATCAACAACACAACTATCTTTCTTAAGTTATCAATAACATTTATCTCTCTTACATCATCAATAACATTTAACTCTCTTACATCATCAACACAATAATCTCTCTTACATTATCAACAACACAACTATCTTTCTCACATCATCAACAACATTTGTCTCTCTTACATAATCAACAACATTTATCTCTCTTACATAATCAACAACACAACTATTTCTCTTACATCTTGAACAACACAACTATCTCTCTTACATTATCAACAACACAACTATCTTTCTCGCATTATCAACAACATTTATGTCTCTTACATTACTAACAACACAACTATCTTTCTCACCTCATCAACAACACAACTATCTTTCTCACTTCATCAACAACATTTATCTCTCCTACATCATCAACAACACAACTATCTCTCTTACATCGTCAACAACAGAACTATGTTACATTATAAACAACATTTATCTATTTTACATCATCACCACCACAACTATCTCTCTTACATTGTCATCAACACAAATATCTCTCTTACATCATCAACATCATGTATCTCTCTGACATTATCAACAACATAAATATCTCTTACATCATCAACATTATGTATTTCTCTTACATCATCAACATCACAACTATCTCTATTACAGTATCACCAACACTTACCTGTGTTACAACATCAACGATCCAAAATCTCTGTTACACCATCACCAACACTATCTCTTCTTCAGCATCAACAAATATAAGTTCACATTGCATTCAGCCGTAGGTACATCAACTTTCATTGACCAATCCAAACAACTTTAACAAAAACAACAACAATAGAAAATGTTTCTCTCATTTGCACATCACAAAGGTCACGGTGTGCTTAATAGTGGTCTCCGGGGAGACAACAATAATACAACTACTTCTTCCTCAGGCAGTCGTCAGGGGCAACTAAAATGAGTTGATGAAGGGGATTAGCAACGTCATCATATTAAACAAATTGCTACAGGGAAAAACAAAACATCTACAGAAACATATGAATGTTTCGATGCAGGTTGTCTGCAAGTGGACCGGCTGTATTGTTGTCTCTATGCTTCATAATGGCCATAAAGGGAAATAAATGAATGATGGCCAGAGTGCCCATAATGTTTTTACCCAAATATAAAAACTAGACTGTAAATTGATTTGTCAGCATCGTAATCGCCACTTTCACCTTTAGACATACATCGTTACTATTATCAACACAAACTATTTCATTTACTTTCAATATCCAGAAAACAAAAGCAGCACAACTATTAAATATCACAAACTAAATTCAGCTCTTTCTTGTCACTGTCGCCATTTGCAGATATTCATGACTTCGATACAACTGATTGGTTGTTTCTGTGGAGATAATCTCTGTAAGCGTTATACTTGCATATAGAATATGACAACCAGCATACTTGTACACTCATATGTCAATTCAATCCTGGCGTATGGCTGTGAAAAATGGCGAACAAGAAAAACGATCACCTAGAAATTAAAGACTTTTATACAATAGAAAGTTTCAACTGGTATGACAAGAACTGATGATACGAACCAGACAAATAGAGCAAGAGATGAGAAGATGACGCTGACCTTAGATAGTACATACACTGAAGAAACCTGTGGATAGTGTTACAAGATAGTCCCTGTTATAGAATTCCCAGGCTGGCGATGCAGAGATGGCCCAAGAACACACGGAAAAAGGACATACACAAAAATAATAAGGAAAACATGGAAAGAGCTTTAGTTGATGACACGGGATAGGAAGTCTTGGCATAAGTTTGATGACAGCCTATGTTCCTTTCGAAGCTAAGCGGTGATGTCGATACTTATATACAGTTTATAACAACCAGCATAATCTTCAATATTGTGAACACAAAATTGACTGTACTATAAAAGGGAAACAACTGCTGAGCAATACAATTGATGCATGAATTATCTCCCTGGAGATAATCTACCCAAGTTATAAGTGAGAAACTATTTCTTGTTCCATGATACGCCTATAATGATAGCATAGTTCCATTCACATTATCTCTAATAAATCTACAACTGTTTCTACGTACATATCACTCATAATTCTACCCTGTGTAACCAAATGACATAGATAACAACGCTTACGTATCGGATAATGTAGGAAAATATATTTTCATAAAATAATTAAAGAAACAACATGTAACAAAAGTAAAGGTCATTAGAGTGTTTTCTGTATTAGTTGTATTACAAACTTATTATGAACAAATTATAGCAAATAGAATAATAATTAAATACATACGGTCACTGCACAGGAATAGTCCAATACAAAAATAAAGATCTTTAAATCAAAATGTCAATTCAGTCCTATTGTATGGCTCTGAAGTATGAAAGGCAACAACAGAACAACGCAGAACCTACCGATTTTCACAAATGAATGCTTGCGTAGAATAGCATTATTGTCATGGCATGAGGTCACTAATGTGGAACTGATGACAAGAACTAGACAATTGCCAGTGGAACAAGAGATGAGAAGAAGACGATGGCGATGGATAGCGTACACGTTGAGGAAACCTGTTGATAGCATTACAAGGCAGTCCTTACTGTGGAATCTCCAGGGTAAGAAATGAAGAGTTAGATCTAAAACACACGGAGAAGAGAAATTGAGGTGCAACAGATATTGGCGTGGGACTTGATACGTGTCTGTTGAAGGCCATATGCTCATTGGGGAGCTGAGGAGGGATGAATGGCCTTGACCTATAGAAGCGATTTGTATTTATTTTGCAAAATAATTTAATGTGGGTCGCGATGAGTAGTTTGCGTCCACGGTGGCTGGTAAACATAAATAACGGGAAAGGTTAATAGGTCAGATAAAAAGTATATACCGTCTATTAGTTTCTTGTAAAGATTTTGGCTTGATAAGTTGCGAGACTCACAAAATAGGAAGAATTTCGATGCTGAGAATGAAAATAAATATCAACCTCGCTTACCAATGATAAACTGTATACAGTGCCAGGTCAAGAGATTGGTTGTTGATGTTTCTACTGCCCACTTCTCGCGGCAAAGGTGCTGGGTTCGATTCACTGTAACGACACGCTTCAATCTACCAAGCTGCAAATGGGTACCTGGTTTTGCACTTGAGTTAGGGAAGGAAAAGGCAGTGAGGAAGGGAACTGGTCACCCCATCTCTCGATACTGGACCTTATATAGGGAAGTGTTATGATTAAATTCATAACGATTATATGTGTAGTATAGTAAGCTCGACAGAGCTCCATTTCTTATATTTTAATACGAAATTACTCACTAGTACAGGAAATGACGTCATGCCGATATGGTACGGTAGCAGACGCCAGTTTAAGCAGAAGTTTTGTTTTGTCGTCTACAAGAGAGATGCCGATAGTTTTGATGCAAGAGGTCGCACGTGTGTTTGCTCTTGCAGTGTACTGTGTTGTCCCTGAGTTTTACCATCACTAGGACATCAATGTACTTAGCTGAGGTGTTCCTACATTATTTGAACGTGAGGAAGTAGCTTTCATTACTGTGTCGAATGTATTAATATATTAAACGTTTGAGAATGCAAAGACAGCGTCTCCATAACGGAACGGACTGCCTGGCGACATTATGAAAACTGCACATTACTGCCCTTGCCATTAGGCGTGAACCTATTATTATACTTGATGGAGCTATGAAACGGTTCGTAATAAATTACGCATCGTCAATTTTGAAGAGGTGTTTTATCAACAAATTGAATTTTTATATTGATTCGTGTCTGTCAACATACTCCTACGTTTACTTTGGCCACGGATAACTATCCGAACATAATATTTCTTTATAACATGAAGACGGCACGCATCAGGAAGTCTCTGTCGTAAATTTATTTTGAGAAAAGTCTTAGAGATAGTGGTCCCGTTCAGAGTGAAGAATGATGGTGAAGGCTCTGTGATAGTAAGGAGTTTAGAGTAAATAGTTGATTCACAGAGTGCTGGGGAGAGCAAGGACAGACTCTTTTACGACAATCCTTTTTCTCAATTCTACTCCTTAAAAAAACTCTCCTGGACAAACAATTATTTGCCAGTTTCCAAGCACACATGCGCTCACACCAATCTGGTGCTTCAAACACGGACGTACGTGAATACAAGCTATGTTAAACAAATAGG
This sequence comes from Oreohelix idahoensis, assembly GCA_024509875.1. NCBI lineage: Eukaryota > Metazoa > Mollusca > Gastropoda > Stylommatophora > Oreohelicidae > Oreohelix > Oreohelix idahoensis. The sequence goes on from JAMPIV010011609.1 coordinate 417,646, forward strand.
GGTAATTTTTCTTGGGCCTTCCAACACAGTGATACAAGTTTTACGTGTTTATTTATCATTAAAATCCGTCACAACATATATCAATTTTACAGGCAAAAATCATAGGTACAGAAAAATACAAATAACAAGGTGGGGGGGGCGGGGGGGTGTATGAAGAATAGTATTCACTATGCCCTTCCCTCTTGAAATAGACAAAGATAAACCCAGTCCAAAGATAGGTAGTTATCAGAAAAAAGGTAATTTAACCCCCAACAGTAAATTCAATTACTCTAAAAAAGAGGTGTTACAATACAAAGTGTGGGTGGTAGAAAAGTCCTGTTATTCTCAACTATTTTTCCCTTTACTAAGAAAATGAAAGGGGGGAGGGGGGATATTAAAAAGAGTTATAAAATCCCACTTACAGAAACAATACAGAGAATACGGTAAAGTATTTACCAGATAGGCAAATTAAACAAATGGTTGTAAAATCAATCTCATGTCATTCATGCACGCTCGTGATGGCCAACACTCATTTACTCACACACTTACCGATCGTAGAATCTGGCACTCCATAGAAATATACAAAAACATCAATGAAACACCTGACACAGGTAGTGTCTTTCTTCAGTGTCCAGCCCCAGATTATCAGGTTTATATGGTAGTACAGTCCCGTAATCGCTGGACGGTGAACCTAAGTGTTCTTTGGTTTTGTTATTTAAAAAGGAAAGTTCTATTGGGATGGCACAGTTTCAGATCCAGGTGGTGGAAATGGGGTGTGGTATCACTGATTTTTCCGCTGATGGTAATCTCCTTAATGCATGAGGACAACAACTGACCGGTGAGGTATGGTTTTACTTCGAGGGTTTAAAATCCAGTGAAGAAAAATATGCACAGTCAGTGTTCGGAAGATTTCTATTTTCTTTCGCAGTAGAGCAGTAAAATAATACAAATAGCTCTGGCACTGTTCTTCTCCAGTTAAATTTAATTTAATTGATGATGTGGTTAATTCGTACTTGGGGCTGCTTTCTTTCTGGCAAAAATTTAGATAGCGGAATCCCAACAGAGAATCGCTACAAGACTAAAATTTAAACACAGTCTCATCAAGTTCTGGAGGTTTTAAAATCCGAATCGGTAGGACTCTATACAATGTTTTTGCTGGGATCAAAGGTTCTGATCACCCTATATAAAAGACAAAAACATGTAATCATACCGAAAAATCAAATAACATTCTAAAGCGCGATAAATTTACGCGTTAAGACTATTATATACACTCGCGTATTTAATTATATATTTTAAGAAAACACTTTGCGAGTTTAATGGTTAAAACACATATCTATATATATAGAACTTAACTTAATTTATTAGTTATAAATTCCTTTACGACTTTAAAAGTTCATTAAAGCATTTAAGCATCTATTATCTTTGGAAATAATATAATAGATATATCATTAAATTTACAGCTGGAACATTTGAGATAGGTTTAATTTAATAGATTTAAATCAACCCAAAATCCAGTGAAATAAAAATGAATGAACTAGACCACTGATCACTAGAACAAATATATTATACCGTTTAGCACAGAATAGAATTCACTGCAAAATATAGCCCACAATCCAGGGGAAATCTAACAAGATTTTACTATAGGTAGGGCTTCTGTAGATATCTGGCAAACGAGTGATAAAATGGCATTCTACATGGTCTGTATATATATAAAATGGAATGTAAGATTAGTGGGGCATGTTAAAATCTAACACCTTTCTTCAACTCAGGGTAAAATTGAGATTTTAGCCGCCCGTTCCTCGTCCGATTACTCAATTCTCTGGCCACTTGATCTTTCCCGTTCGCTCCGTCTTTCGAGCGGTTCTCTGGTTGGCACAGAGATGTGAAATGCGGCTGAGGCGCTGCTACCGTCTGTCTTGGGGGACCACTGATGCCTTTGATCGTGTCCCGCTTAACTTGTTTGATTTAGGCAACGCCCCACTGGGCCGGCGTACTGACCAAGGTAATGAATTAACTGCTCTTGATTTCTCTAGAGATAGCCGTGGGTGTGGTTTAACCTCTCCTTTAGACAATGCGCTCTGCTGAATGCACAGAAGATAAACTGTCTCCATATTAATTAGCACACGTGGTGGCGAGTTCACTCACCTCTGACACATATTAATGAGCCCAGGTAGGGTTCCACGTTTCTGTTGTGCATAGCTAATGAGCCCAGGTGGAAGAATTCTCGTTGACGATAAAATTACCACAATATTCTTGGTACTGTCGGGGGTACTGATGTTATCCGAAGGGTCGTTACGAAGGGTCGTACCATATCATTCAACACTTCAGGGCCTTCACTTCTCATACTAATACGTACGTCACAGTCTCTAACATTTCACTCCCCTACTGCAGTATCTGCTATGGAACTACCTGCCAAGTTCTCAACGAAACTAGCTTGAGAATAAAACAATAGACCACCAACCAAGAGGCATAAAACACAGTTGATATTCAAGTAAGAGTACCGTTGACAGAATATACCTAAATAATCAATCGTCACTCAACCTTTGGTCATTTAAAATGAGCGGTTCATTGAATGACTTTATGACACATACAGTGGCAACCAATCAACATATGTAAAAGGTTAGCATATTTACCTTCTGCCCCGTGATGGTCTTAGGAGTAACTGATGAGACAAACTCTAATTAGACATACTCTGATGAGACAAACTGCGATGAGACAAACTCTCATGAGACAAACTTTGATGAGAGAAACTGTGATGAAACAAACTCTAATTAGACACACTCTGATGAGACAAACTGTGATGAGACAAACTGCGATGAGACAAACTCTCATGAGACAAACTTTGATGAGAGAAACTCTGATGAGACAGACTCTAATTAGACACACTCTGATGAGACAAACTGTGATGAGCCAAACTGTGATGAGACAAACTGCGATGAGACAAAATGTGATGAGACAAACTCTCATGAGACAAACTTTGATGAGAGAAACTCTGATGAGACAAACTCTAATTAGACACACTCTGATGAGACAAACTGTGATGAGACAAACTGTGATGAGACAAACTGTGATGAGACAAACTGTGATGACACAAACTTTGATGAGAGAAACTCTGATGAGACAAACTTTAATTAGACAAACTGTGATGAGACAAACTGTGATGAGACAAACTGTGATGAGACAAACTTTGATGAGAGAAACTCTGATGAAACAAACTCTAATTAGACACACTCTGATGAGACAAACTGTGATGAGACAAACTGTGATGAGACAAACTGTGATGAGACAAACTGTGATGAGACAAACTGTGATGAGACAAACTCTAAAGAGAGAAACAAAGAATAGAACTACTAATAGGGCCGGATTAAGCCAAGAAGGGCATCTAGGTTGTTTGGTGTTCCCCCCCCCCTCTTCACCTAATAGGCCATAAAAGGAAAAATAATGTCAAGGATCCCGTTACACGCCCATTGAGACATATTGGGAATATGGTGTTAGGCCCATATTTTCTTGACCATCAGCACACTATGGGTGATGTGGTCAGCATCACGCTGGCCACCTTAACCTTCCCAGAGTTGCTGTGGGATCCAATTAATGAGGCTGGAGCCGCTTGCGGTCTAAAACATCTCACCTCAACTGCGAATTGAACCATGGCCCACCGAGCTAGGAAGACAGTACACTAACCACTGCCCTACCTTTGCTCCTAATAAGCAATAACTTTAGTATTCTTTTAAGCCCCCTGATGAGTGCAGATGTGATGAAAGGGAAATGATCTTGGAAAATACTTGTTGAGTAGAGTTAATTTTGGGTTAGAGTACTTGCTTGCAAATTAGTAATGGATTTGTTTAAAAATATATCCTCTTGGTTTCGGGGAAACAGTATGTCAGATAGCGGGTGAACTCGGGTCATAATGTACTGTTTCTGTACTGTTGTGAGTTATATGGGAATAGCTCGTGCCTAGTCCGTGGGTATTTTGGAGAGCTGTGTTCTAAACGGCCGAGCCAGGTGACTGGGGTTTTGAGTGTGGACTAGTGTGTGAGTCGACGAGAGAGGGTTTTTGGGCGTAGACCGGGGTGGTCAAGCCCGGATTTTTCTAAATGTATGCCTGCGCAGGGCTGGAGAGAAAATGTCGACATATGTTTTGCTGTGTGTACGGCCTTGTGTTACTGCAGTATGGTTTTTCCAAGATTTATGGTAGGCCAAGATTTATGTAGGCCAAGATTTATGAAGGCCAAGATTTATGAAGGCCAAGATTTATGTAGGCCAAGATTTGTGTAGGCCAAGATTTATGTAGGCAAGATTTATGTAGGCCAAGATTTATGGTAGGCCAAGATTTATGTAGGCCAAGATTTATGTAGGCCAAGATTTATGTAGGCCAAGATTTATGTAGGCCAAGATTTATGGTAGGCCAAGATTTATGTAGGCCTAGATTTTGTAGGCCTTGATTATTATATAACTGGCGTAGATGCAGTCTTTGTGCACTGATGGGAAGTATAGAGATTTTGTAGGCAATGATTATTATATAACTGCCGTAGATGCATTCTTTGTGCACTGATGTGAAGCATAGAGGTTTTGGAGGCCTTGATTATTATATAACTGCCGTAGATGCAGTCTTTGTGCACTGATGTGAAGTATAGAGATTTTGTAGGCCTTGATGATTATATAACTGCCGTAGATGCAGTCTTTGTGCACTGATGTGAAGTATAGAGATTTTGTAGGCCTTAATTATTATATAACTGCCGTAGATGTAGTCTTTGTGCACTGATGTGAAGTATAGAGATTTTGTAGGCCTTGATTATTATATAACTGCTGTAGATGCAGTCTTTGTGCACTGATGTGAAGTATAGAGATTCTGTAGGCCTTGATTACACTGACAAACAACATTTTTCTTTCTTATATAAGAATAAGTGTTCTTAGGTCAATTTCTTGCGCTGATTTCAAATCTGAAATCCGTTTATCTCTATCACGTCGGGTTCTTAAGATATTTGTGAATAAATATATTTTTGGGAAACCGTTATTTGCTCCGTTTCATTTTTACTATAAAACTTATTAAAAATTAATAAAAAGCAACATAATTCTACTTTTTATACTGCTAAAAGATGCATGACATATGTTACGCGATTTTTCAAATAGTTACTGTATTTTGAAATAATTCTGAGCAAAATATGGCTTCTAGAAGTTGTAGAAATTCGGCTGATCTGTTCTGTTACGTGTGCGGATATTTTACCGATCGTGTTGACCAGAAAAACTTTACACCATTACTAAAGAAAGCATATGAACTTTATTTCGATTCGAAAGTTGATGATGCAAATAAATCTTGGAAGCCAAATGCAATTTGTTCGATACATTGGCAGGTTGGTTACGAAAATCGCCGAAGCATAAGTCGATGCCTTTTGGAGTGCCAGTAATATGGCGTGAACATACAAATCACACTACTGATTGTTACTTCTGCTTGACAAATATCCATGGTTTCACTTTTAAAACTAGAAAGTCTGTGGTTTATCCAAATATTGAATCGGTTTCGAAACCAGTGCCTCATGATCCAATCACGTGTCCGATCCAAGTACCACCAGAACAATATCCGTTGGACGTAAATGAACCATCAGAAAGTGATAGTTTACCTGCTTTAGAAACTAATTCTGACTCAGATTACATACCGGTGAATGATGGTGTTTACTTAATTAACCATTCAGAACTTTCAGATCTAATACGTGATCTCGCTCTTACCAAAGGACAAGCGGAATTACTCGGTTCGCGACTCAAAGAATGGAATCTTTTAGCGCCCAATACTCCGATATCTAAATTTCGTCATAGACACAGAGAACTTGTTCAATACTTTGAGATGGATGATGACATTTGCTATTGCAAAGATGTAAACGGTCATGAGCACATAGTCAACGAATGGCGATTTTTCATCGATTCTTCCAAGACTAGTCTAAAAGCCGTGTTATTGCATAACAGAATTTTTTTTTCATCAATTCCAGTCGCCTACTCTGTTCATATGAAAGAAACTTATGACAATATGGCTATACGTTTGGAAAAAATAAAGTACAATGACTACCAATGGCGGATTTGTGGAGACCTAAAGGTCATTGCAATTCTCACGGGCATGCAGACTGGGTATACTAAATTTTGTTGCTTCCGATGTGAATGGGACAGCCGCAACAGACAGGAACATTATGCAAGAAAGGTGTGGCCTATCCGGGATCGTATGCAGCTCGGGCATAAAAATGTAATACGCGAGCCATTAGTTAACAAAGACACCTTCATTTTACCACTGTTACATATAAAGTTGGGGCTCATGAAGAATTTTGTAAAAGCGTTAGATAAAACGAGCAAAGCTTTCACTTATCTTCGAGAAAAGTTTCCGCAAGTTAGCGATGCAAAGATAAAGGAAGGTATCTTTGTAGGACCTCAGATTAGGAAAGTTATTGCAGACAAACAATTCGAGAACTTGTTACATGGTAGTGAACTTCGCGCATGGATGGCATTCAAATCGATCGTCGATAACTTTCTGGAAAATCACAAATCTGTCGACTATGTTGCATATTGTTAAGCAGTGCATAGATGCATACAGAATTATGGGCTGTAACATGTCCCTCAAAATCCATTTGCTCGATTCGCATCTTGACTTTTTCCCTGACAACCATGGCGAAGTCAGCGATGAACATGGAGAACGATTCCATCAAGATATCGCCGTAATGGAGTCACGTTATCAAGGACGGTGGAGTGTGACCATGCTTGCCGATTATTGTTGGATGCTTCATCGCGATGTACCACATGCCATTCACCGACGAAAGTCGACTGCAAAGAAATTCAAGCCTACATAACTGTTATACTTCTTGTACGAATGATGTTGTAATACTGTATGCGTTGTTAAAAAACTTCAATTGCGTATTTCTAGAGATCCCGACCTGATAGAGAAAAACGGTTTGCAGATTTAAAAACAGCGCATTAAAATTGACCAGAAAAACATAGAAATGTTAGAGAAAGAAAAAAAAAGTTTTTTTTTGTTAGTCAGTGTTATTATATAACTGCCGTAGATGCAGTCTTTGTGCACTGATGTGAAGTATAGAGGTTTTGGAAGCCTTGATTATAACTGCCGTAGATGCAGTCTTTGTGCACTGATGTGAAGTATAGAGATTTTGTAGGCCTTGATTATTATATAACTGCTGTAGATGCAGACTTTGTGCACTGATGTGAAGTGTCGAGATTTTGTAGGCCTTGATTATTATATAACTGCCGTAGATGCAGTCTTTGTGCACTGATGTGAGGAGTAGAGATTTTGTAGGCCAGGATGTGTAAGGGACGTATGGTGTGTTAACTACATTATGAAGATTCATGTTTCGATGTAACTGTATTCGTCTAGATCTACGTGATGTTATAATTGTAATAAACCATGGTTAAAAATCATCAGACGTTACACCATTCCATGACTTGGTGTGTACGCTACTGTGAGTGACTGTCCCAAAACACACTCACCTTCTTCACCATAAATACAAACTCCTGGATTCTTCTTGTAGTAACAAAATCGTGATGTATCAGTGGTGGTTTACAGATTTAGCGGGATTGAATGCCTGCGACACCTATTCGCGTTGATGAACTGTGTGGTATTAATAACAGCATATCCTAAGGACCACAGTGTTTGCTTCTCGAGTTTATGTATAGCCTGTGTGGCGCAATTGAGGAAATATACCACTAACATATTTGCACCTGAAAGTGACGTCGAGAAAACATTACAGTAGCAATTACCTATCGGTATCGAGAAAACATTACGGTAGCATTTCACGGCATTCTCGTGATGAACATTGACAGTAGGGCAAAAGGTCAACATTTGGATCGAATGCCTACAGCATTACTAGCGGCGATGAATTACAGATGTACAGCGTTTCCAGCCTAATTTTTTGTATCAAATGTTGCAAGTAGACTTTGACAGTATTTATTTTGGCATATGAAAGAAGGACTACAGGAGTCCATGATATTAAACATTTGAGCGATACCAGCGTCATTCACGCCATAAGAGTTACAGTGCCTGTTCTGGTCCATATTCAAATTCAACTATATGTGCAGTGTTTTGAGAGTTCGCCTGCACGTATACCTCAAGTGACGAGTTGCGGAGTTGCTGTGTTCACTTCCTGTCGTCTTATGCATTGTTGAGCGCATACTGTACAGTGGCAGGGATCTGAAGACAAGAAAGCCTAGTCCTTGTACCTTTCTGCAGTGGAGTGTTTTATCGCCAGAACTTTGTGATATCCAGTGTGTTAGCGAAAGGGACGGGATGATCTTCAGATAAGTGGTTTTGTTGTGTGTAAATGTTGCGGCTTCTGTCCATGTCAACAAGCCTCAATCTTCACTATCCTATTCTATTGATAACTATTGTTGTTGTTGTCGATAATTATATCGATTAAGTATAGAATATGATGATGCGTGCGTTTTTTTTTTAAGGTTCTATGTACAGGAATTGATGACATGGTATTTGAGATCTAATAGCAATTTCTTGGAAAGATAATTGGTTTAGTGAGGTAGAAAGTTGATTTATACATATATGGTTGACCGAGTAAGCAATTCACAATGGATTGTGATACAGATCCGGAGGATATGAGGCCTGTATTAGAATATTTATTTCAGAAAGGTAGAGATGATGATGGATTGGAAGGTGGAGCACTTGAAGCAGATGTAATGGATGAATTTTTGATATAGCTTCATTGACCGTTAAATTTTTGGGAGTTAATTTAAGAGATATTTGATATTCATTAACCGGTAAATTTTTGGGAGTTGATTTTCAAAAAAATGATATAATCATTTTTTTCCCTGGGGGTGTGGCAAACTGATGAGTGCAGATGTGATGGAAGGGAAATGATCTTGGAAAATACTTGTTGAGTAGAGTTAATTTTGGGTTAGAGTACTTGCTTGCAAATTAGTAATGGATTTGTTTAAAAATATCTCCTCTTGGTTTCGTGGAAACAGTATGTCAGATAGCGGGTGAACTCGGGTCATAATGTACTGTTTCTGTACTGTTGTGAGTTATATCGGAATAGCTCTTGGCTAGTCCGTGAGTATTCTGGAGAGCTGTGTTCTAAACGGCCGAGCCAGGTGACTGGGGTTTTGAGTGTGGACTAGTGTGTGAGTCGACGAGAGAGGGTTTTTGGGCGTAGACCGGGGTGGTCAAGCCCGGATTTTTCTAAATGTATGCCTGCGCAGGGCTGGAGAGAAAATGTCGACATATGTTTTGCTGTGTGTATGGCCTTGTGTTACTGCAGTATGGTTTTTCAAAGATTTATGGTAGGCCAAGATTTATGTAGGCCAAGATTTATGTAGGCCAAGATTTATGTAGGCCAAGATTTATGGTAGGCCAAGATTTATGTAGGCCAAGATTTATGTAGGCCAAGATTTGTGTAGGCCAAGATTTATGTAGGCAAGATTTATGTAGGCCAAGATTTATGGTAGGCCAAGATTTATGTAGGCCAAGATTTATGTAGGCCAAGATTTATGTAGGCCAAGATTTATGGTAGGCCAAGATTTATGTAGGCCAAGATTTTGTAGGCCTTGATTATTATATGGGACCCCAAGATGCAGCAATAGTGAATGCAGTCAGCGACCCATAGCTGTACTGCTTTCATCAGGACCAGCGAACCAGAGCTGCTCAAGACCGCACTCCACCTCCACGTGGTGGTCCTGGAAACAGTCCTCAGCAGTGCAGTCTGGCTGAGTGAGTGCGAATCGCAATGGGAAGGCAAACGCGGTCCCTAAAAAATGAAGTGCTAAAGTCGGATGTGTCGACCGAAAGGTGCAGATATCACAGCTTAGGCGTAAACAGACACAACGCAACCACCGTCCTTTTCAGGGCGAACGAGGAAGAAGAAGAAGAAGAAGATTATTATATAACTGCCGTAGATGCAGTCTTTGTGCACTGATGTGAAGTATAGAGATTTTGTAGGCCATGATTATTATATAACTGCCGTAGATGCAGTCTTTGTGCACTGATGTGAAGTATAGAGGTTTTGGAGGCCTTGTTTATTATATAACTGCCGTAGATGCAGTCTTTGTGCACTGATGTGAAGTATAGAGATTTTGTAGGCCTTGATGATTATATAACTGCCGTAAATGCAGTCTTTGTGCACTGATGTGAAGTATAGAGATTTTGTAGGCCTTGATTATTATATAACTGCCGTAGATGCAGTCTTTGTGCACTGATGTGAAGTATAGAGATTTTGTAGGCCTTGATTATTATATAACTGCCGTAGATGCAGTCTTTGTGCACTGATGTGAAGTATAGAGGTTTTGGAGGCCTTGATTATTATATAAGTGCCGTAGATGCAGTCTTTGTGCACTGAAGTGAGGAGTAGAGATTTTGTAGGCCAGGATGTGTAAGGGCCGTATGGTGTGTTAACTACATTATGAAGATTCATGTTTCGATGTAACTGTATTCGTCTAGATCTACGTGATGTTATAATTGTAATAAACCATGGTTAAAAATCATCAGACGTTACACCATTTCATGACTTGGTGTGTACGCTACTGTGAGTTCTTCTTCTTCTTCTTCCGTCCTTAGCCACCGACCGTCAAAGCAGTCAGTGGCCATTACGCCTAGTGGCGTCTTAGGGCAACAGCAGATAGGTTTTCTTTGCCATTGTTTCCCATCACGCCTAATGGCGTCTTTAGGGCAACGGCAAATCAATCCATCTGCTGTTGTTTCCGTAATCGAAGTGACTGGCAAACGGGTGATCAGCCCGTTGTATGCTGTACATGGTCAAAGAATAAATGTAAAGTTCCCAAAAATAAACATGTAAGTATTAAATTTAGAAGTTTCAAACATTTTAGTCGGGAATTATTTTTGAATGACTTGCTAACTGCACCTCTCGGCCGTGTTTACCAACTTCCTGATCGCTACTGTGAGTGACTGTCCCAAAACACACTCACCTTCTTCACCATAAATACAAACTCCTGGATTCTTCTTGTAGTAACAAAGTCGTGAGTATCACCCCCTTAGCATGATGATGATATATACTAGTATTATTAATAGACTGGTATGTTTGTTTGTTTGTATTGTTTACCTCTTTTATAAAAAAAAATTTCATTTTAGTAATGTTTATTAGTCTCATTTTTATTATTAATAAGGTAAACGCAAAAAAAATAATTTTTATTGAAAAATCTATGCATTTCTTTTTTTAACTTATTAACGAGCCCCAAGAGCGCCGTGTCCCTATCCTTCAGCCTACTTAACCTAATGGATAATCCTGCCCTGACTACTACACACTCAAGCATGTCGTAGAAGGCGACTAAAATGAAGTGCATGGGGCTAGCTATCTCATCATGTAAAACAAATTGCTACAGAAATTACCGCTGCAGGAGAATGAAATTTGTTGGTACACTTCCTGTAAGAAGATTTGTTGGTACTCTTCCTGTAAGAAGATTTGTTGCTACACTTCATGTGTGAAGATTTGTTGGTACACTTCTTGTGTGAAGATTTGTTGGTACACTTCATGTGTGAAGATTTGTTGCTACACTTCCTGTGTGAAGATTTGTTGGTACACTTCCTGTGTGAAGATTTTTTGGTACACTTCCTGTGTGAAGATTTGTTTCTACACTTCCTGTGTGAAGATTTTTTGGTACACTTCCTGTGTGAAGATTTGTTGGTACACTTCCTGTGTGAAGATTTGTTGGTACACTTCCTGTGTGAAGATTTGTTGGTACACTTCCTGTGTGAAGATTTGTTGGTACACTTCATGTAAGAAGATTTGTTGGTACACTTCCTGTAAGAAGATTTGTTGGTACTCTTCCTGTAAGAAGATTTGTTGGTACACTTCCTGTAAGAAGATTTGTTGGTACACTTCCAGTAAGAAGATTTGTTGGTACACTTCCTGTGTGAAGATTTGTTGGTACACTTCATGTAAGAAGATTTGTTGCTACACTTCCTATGTGAAGATTTGTTGGTACACTTCCTGTAAGAAGATTTGTTGGTACACTTCCTGTGTGAAGATTTGTTGGTACACTTCATGTAAGAAGATTTGTTGCTACACTTCCTGTAAGAAGATTTGTTGCTACACTTCCTGTGAGAAGATTTGTTGGTACACTTCATGTAAGAAGATTTGTTGGTACACTTCCTGTAAGAAGATTTGTTGGTACACATCATGTAAGAAGATTTGTTGCTACACTACCTGTAAGAAGATTTGTTGTTACACTTCCTGCAAGAAGATTTGTTGCTGCACTTCCTGTAAGAAGATTTGTTGGTACATTTCCTGTAAGAAGATTTGTTGCTACACTTCCTGCAAGAAGATTTGTTGGTACTCTTCCAGTAGGAAGATTTGTTGGTACAATTCCTATAAGACGATTTGCTGGTACACTTCCTCTAAGAAGATTTGTTGGTACACTTCCTGTAAGAAGATTTGTTGGTACACTTCCTGTAAGAAGATTTGTTGGTACACTTCCTGTTAAGAAGATTTGTTGGTACACTTCCTGTAAGAAGATTTGTTGGTACACTTCCTGTAAAAACGTTTGTTAGTACACTTCCTGTAAGAAGATTAGTTGCTACACTTCCTGTAAGAAGATTTGTTGCTACACTTCCTGTAAGAAGATTTGTTGCTACAGTTCCTGTAAGAAGATTTGTTGCTACAGTTCCTGTAAGAAGATTAGTTGCTACACTTCCTGTAAGAAGATTTGTTGCTACACTTCCTGTAAGAAGATTTGTTGCTACAGTTCCTGTAAGAAGATTTGTTGCTACACTTCCTGTAAGAAGATTTGTTGCTACACTTCCTGTAAGAAGATTTGTTGCTACAGTTCCTGTAAGAAGATTTGTTGCTACAGTTCCTGTAAGAAGATTTGTTGCTACAGTTCCTGTAAGAAGACTAGCATCTGTGGTAGCTCCACCTCCATAAGGAGCGAAAAGGAATCAGAGGTCAAAGTTGAGTCTGTCCCTTGTATAGACTGCAGAGACACGTGACTAAACAGAATATAATCTCCTGTCACGACCTTAATGAAGAAGTGAGCTATCTCTGATCTGTAAATGAAGTTAGCTTCATTTGGGCGCATGAGGCAGGAGTCGTTGTGGTGGTGGTAATCGTCCTAGGCAATCCGTGTTACCAGGTGACTTCCTGCGACTGCATATTAGTGTAGGCTTCGCCTATCTGAGGCATTAGGAGTGTTCGTTTTTCTGGCAATCCGGATCTTTACAAAAAACGAGGAAAGGAAGGGGAAAGGGGGGACGGGGGTGTTCATAGCTTATACTTTAGGTTTCAATATTGCTATAAAAAGCGCTGGTTGGAAACCCGTAGCCGGACAGAAATCAACAGCAAAATTCAAAACTGTGGGAAAACTTGAGATTTCACCAGTCTCTTCCTTACAGGAATTGTAACCTAAATTCTATACAGCTGACATTAGTCTCAGACTATAAGTCCATCTCTCTTGGTGGCTGTTTAGTTTGTCAAATTACATGAGGGAGGGTGCGGCACATCTCAAACATTTGACATATCCTCTCGTTTCCGGTACCGCCGCTGTCTTATTTCTTCGCGATGTTAATAGTTCAGAATGTCCCGTGTAGTTCCCGTATTGTCTCGGATGAGATAAAGAAATAATAGGACCACTGTTTCCTCAGACATACGGGACAAGGCGACTAATATGAGGTTAATGTATGGATACTGGCAACATCATCATGTCAAATAAATAGCCACAGAAACCATGACGACAATAGCATATTAATGCTTTGATGTAAGTGTTCTACTAGGGGACCATCTGCAGTGGTGGCTGTGTGACAAAACATCTGAACATGCTCTTTTGTGTGATCTCTCACACCTTCAGCCCTCCGGCAGTATCCTTTGTTTGTCTTCATTTTTCTCACTCGTCGCTTTTATTTGGCATAAATCCTGCCTTTTCATTCGTTATTTTCACTATTTTGCTCTTTGCTTTACATAGCATGGTAAATTCTCTAACACGCCACTCCCCTATGGCAGTATTTGCTACGGGAGTAATTCGTATCTTATTGTTTTACACTCCACTCCCAGACTGTTGTTACGCTTTGCCAGATTTGGTGACCCGGCCAACGATAATATTTTATCGCATAATCTGTGTGACCATCTGTGAAAACGTGTCCGTCAAACATTTAACCCCATTGGAAAGCTGTTGATCATGTTGACACAAGCCGGTTTGTGATACGATGAAAGAAGACAATACGGTCTGACCAGACATCTGTCTGGCGGAAGCACGCAGATAAAGGGGAATTAAATAATCTGTCGGGACAGACGTCTGGGCGGAGAAGATAACGCCAGAAACACAGGGTCACATATTATGATAGACAAAGGTGCGCTGGAAGTCTTAGGTAACGATTGGAAATCACTGTTGTAAGAGGTCACGCGTGGATATTAAAATTAATATTTTAAGTACGCGTGGGATGAGTAATGATAAACTTCCCCACCCAAACAGTGCTAGATAGATTGGATTGGTTCGCTAGAATCTACTATGATTTGATTGGAACTTTCGACGGAAACACAGCTGGGATTTGAAACTAAGGATTGCGAGATATTATCTAACAAACTCGGCGACACAGACAGATTGCATCGCAGCGTCAACTCAACACCTCCTACAAGCCAGAGGAAAGAGGATAGGACTTATCATTCCACAATTGTAAGGACCAGGTCGAGTATTGGGCAACTTTGGAATTTTACAAATAAACCCGGAACAAGACTGGAAACTTGGGAATTTTATCACAAATAGGCCATAAGAGGAATTTATTCAAATGTTTTCCCAGGCAGGAAAAAATATATATGAAAATAGTACATGCATGAACCACTATTGCAAGAGCTGATTATTGTTTCTGAATAGTTGTGCTGGAAACCCGACAGCAGAGCGACCCCAGACCCCGGCGGGAGTAAGGACGAGAAATGAGTGATAATTACATCACATGTGCCTAAATTGTACATAATTATTTTGTGAGTTTTATGTACCTTTTTAATTGTAATTCAGGCAAATTATTATTCATGCACTCCAGACGCAATTTCCTAGTTGACACCCAGAAGGATATTGGTGAACTTTCATCATATTCCCTGAGTTACATTGTGTGTTCGGGAATTTAATTCTTCTGAGAGGTTAACATTCGATGGTGGAGCGCATGAAAAGGGGCTTTATAGTTGCGGAGAAAAAATGTACTGAGGCATTTGTTTCTTTCTAATTTGTCACAGTTCCTGGTTACAAGACATTAGACTTAAGTACTGAAGTTCCTACGCCACTAGTGTGAGAGAAGAGTATCACCACCAACCGCCTACAGTGGACGAATTATGTGGAGAAGTGTACTCATCACCAAAGAGAAGTGACGGAAACCACGGCTGCAGGACTCATCTGGATCTATGTTTTATTTAACAGGCTACAGCAAAAATACGGACATATTAACGCCCTATCAAAACCTCAGTGAGGAAACCTTAATTTCAATTTTCACCCAATTTTCCATATCTTTTTGCCCATGTAAAGACTAATTGACTATTAAATTTGTTGTATGTTATTTTTAACAAAACAATAATAGTTGATTCAGTTTATATGTACGAAAGCAAACGTAAGAGCCAGTTTTTCTTGATAAATACATATATATAAATATAGAGCCATTACTTATAAGAGGGCATTCGTTAGATTACTCCAACTGGGGGCTTGACGGGCCAGAAATATTTCATAAACCCTTCACAAAAGGCGACGGACCAGATAATAAGTTAACAAATTTTCTCAGCCCCTAAGCAGCGTTTGTTCTTCTGGGAATATCTTGTGAAGGTTCCCCTACGGTAGAAACACCATTCATCTTCTATCTACGTCTTTGCCAAGAGTAATCTTGCTCGAAGATAGATACCTTGGACGACCTACTTTTAGATACGTTTGCGTTGTGACCAATAGTGGGCCACTGCTGCAAAGCAAGGGGAGATAATCCAGTGACAGGCTCATTGCTCTTAAAGAACGAAAATGGAAATTATGATGATGTAAATAGTATCTTTTTTGATTATCACACACCAACTTTCTCTCAGCAACGTGTTTTATAGTCATAGTGTATTATAATTGTTATTATCTCATAACATGCCATGAAGACATGAATCGTTGTCTTCAGTATAGACGTATCAATTGATTTCACTGGGTTGAGTTTAGTACGATCGAGTCCTGTTCTTACGAGAACCAGTTGGTCAAGTCTCAAACGCTGAGAAGTTTAACATTTAAATCTTCAATAAATAATGAATTACTGTCAAGATTAGCATGCCACTACAAGTGGTGTTTTAGGATTCAAAGACGGCCTGTTAGTAGTATGTCATGTACTTTTCGAGGCGGATTCTGGCGGTGGCGCGTGACTTTTATATAAGGAAATATACCGATCGATAACGGCACTGGCGCGTGACTGTTATATAAGGAAAATACTAGATCGATAAATCCGGGCGTGGGTTAGTAGGTAGGTTGTATTGTGATGTTATTTTATGTGTTGTTATGTTTCTTTATACAACATTATATATATATATATATATATATATATATATATATATATATATACAACATAGATAAATATAACAAAGGTCAAGGTTTATAAATAGAAGTATATTGTTACGTCCTTTTTCTCCCTGTGTATTTTAAGGGTGTAGGACTTAACAGTATTGTGTGTTGACACAAGTCTAACTGTTATTAAAAGGATACGCATCAGCGTAATTAAGTATGGTTAATAATGTTTAAATTAGTTGTGCACGAAAGAGCACATATTTGGTGCGGTATTAAATTGGCAAGTACACATAATGCAGTTGAATCTTGCAAACTAACTTATAACTTGTTAAATAAAGAAGTGAAGACAAAAACTCGAAGAGATAAAAGACATTTCATCAATGAACTGGCCGTAGAAGCTGAAAATGCTACAAGAACTGGTAATAGTAGGTGCCTTTATTAAATTACAAAACAACTATGTCACCAGCCTACTGCTATGGAAACACCTGTTAAAGGTAAATTAGGAAATTCAATACCAACAGAAAAAGAACAAATGAAGAGATGGGCTGAGCACTTCATGGAGGTGCTAAACAGACCACCACCAACAGTAACACCTGATTTTAATAATGAAACACCCACAAACACCTTGCCAATAACTTCCGATGAATTCACGCTGGACGAGATCAAACAAGCCGTTAAAAGGTTAAAAAAAATTTTAAGCTGCTGGAGTTGACGAAATTTCAGGGGAAATGATTAAAGCAGTTAATGACAACAACCTCTTGAGAATTTTAGATATTATAAATGAAGTATGGAGAGAAGAACAACCACCACAACAATGGAAAGACAGTATTATTGTAAAGTTACCGAAGAAAGGTGATCTATCAGACTGTAATAACTGGCGTGGTATATCTCAATTATCAGTACCTGGAAAATTATTATGTTGCATGATGTTAGAAAGACTTAAATTGCATGCTGACGAAAAGATCAGAGAAGAACAAGCGGGTTTCAGGCCAAAACGATCATGTATTGATCAAATAGTCACACTAAGAACAATTATAGAAGAATCAGTGGAAAGGCAATCGCCACTTATTATCACCTTCGTCGATTTTCAAAAAGCCTTTGATAGTCTACACCGCCCATCATTGTGGAAGATACTTACAATCTATGGTTTTACAACAAAATATGTGAATATAATCAAAGCGCTATATGACAATGCAAGATGTTGTGTTAGAACAAATAAAGGGAATACAGAATGGTTTACAGTAGAACCAGGGGTGAAACAAGGCTGTATTATGTCACCACTAATTTTTGGAATAGCTATTGATTGGGTTATGAGAAACTGTACCCACAATGAACAATTAGGTACAAAATGGACAAATGGAAAATTCCTGGGGGACCTGGATTTCACAGATGATGTAGCATTCTTAAGTTCAACACTCAGACAATCCCTAGAAGCAATAAATAATTTGTGTCATCTCTCGGTTAAAATAGGTCTCCAAATAAATGCCTCTAAAACTAAAGCTATGAACTTTTCTAACGAGACCTTTGATATCATCTTGAACGGCGAAAAACTACAGAAAGTTGAAAGTTTCAATTATTTAGGCAGTAAAAAGACTCAGGATGGTGACACAACAAAAGAAATCCATACTAGAATTGCTTTGGCAGCTAGCGCCTTCAATAGATTATCTAACATTTGGAAATTACGATCATTGAATATACATACCAAGCTTCGTCTGTTTAATTCAAATGTTATCTCAGTGTTAACATACGGCTGTGAGAGTTGGAAAATAACAAAATCATTGGAGAACAAGCTGAATACATTCGAGAACAAATGTCTTAGAAAACTCATGAACATCAGTTGGAAAGAATTCAAGACTAATCGACAAATAAGAGAAGACTCTAGGCAGAAATTTGTCTCCGACTATATAAGGAAAAGACGATGGTCATATATCGGTCATGTCCTACGAATGCAAAACAACAGAATACCACTACAGGCGCTCACTTGGGTTCCTGAGGGTAAGAGGAAAAAAGGAAGACCAAAAGAAACACTCAGAAGAACTATAATAAGAGAAGGAAGAACGTTGGGCCTAAATAATGTGCAAGAGCTAAGAGGAGTGGCGTCACAACGAACAACCTGGAGAGCACTGGTTTCTGCCTTATGCGCCGTGTTTGGTGCTTATTATTAAATTGAAGGGGTTGCTAATGATTTTTGATAACGTAGTGAGGAGAGATTCAAGATGTCAGCCAGACCTGTCAGAGGTTGGTCTGTATTGTTCATAGCCCCAGTCTATGGGTATACGTTTATATTGTATTAATTCCTTCCAGGAGGAAGTGTTGGCAGCTTCTCTTCTACCGTAAGTGAATGTTGGATGCATTGTGGTATAAACTGATGATTTTATTATTGAAGATTTTATTGGTAGCCTGACAGTCTTGAATACGTGTCTTGGAAAGAGGAAGTTCACGTACGTAAGAAATATATATATATATATATATATATATATATATATATATATATATATATATATATATATATATATATATATATATATATATATATATATATAATACCCTTGCCGTCAAACGAACTACGGCAGGTTGTGGGAGGTCAATCAAGTTTATTACTTTGGATTATGAATATGCACTGTTTGTTTTATATGATGCCTTCCTTTCGATCTACTATGGATGTCTCAGATATATTGTTTATGAAGCCAACCAAAAATGGGACATTAATTGTTATTAACGTTCCACGTATTTAGTACCATTGGCCATAACGTTTATTGCCGCCCTTGAGAGGTCAGCCGTTATCTAGTATGTCAATCAAGTGCATGATCAATATATATCAATGCTATGCACCATCATGTCCCAATGTGGTTTGATACATGATTGATGATGCCTTCTGTGACCATGATTGAAGTTGTTGCGTGTACAAATAAATTGTGTCGTCTACGTTGATCCACGAGTCCAGCGTACCTTACTAAATGTTGGTCAAGTTGATGACAAATCTTGTCAGTGTTGTTGTCGTCATCACCATTGACATATCAGCCCTAAATCACATCAATATTCATTCGCGTTATTGAAATTGTAGGCTACATCGAAGCCTGATTAAAGCTGATAATAATTAAATCAGCAATAATCAGAACATTCGCTAACCGAACCAAAATATAACCATCACCACAGTTGGTAGTCTGAAGAAGAAAGAAAAGAGAGGCTACGTATATATTTATTTATATTTTATTTTCAAACAGCAGTAACAAAAAAAGTAGCCTATATGAGCAGGGTCACATATTGGAAGTCGGTTACGTTAGATGGAAAGAGGGAGGCGTGTACAATTTTTTATGGTATATTTTTATTGGTAAACAACAGTAACAAAAACATACGAACTGGGCACATATTGGAAGAGAGATATTTTTAAGATGGAAAGAGGGAGGCGTGTACAATTTTTTATGGTATTGTCAATGGAATATTGGTTGATAACAATTAGAGTTGTTATAGTGGTACAAGCGGGACTGGGGTTGTTACAAGTAATAGGACAGTACGGTTTCGACGCGTATTTTGGGGGAGCAATGGGTTTATATAACGAAATATGACGTCACAAACTAAAAAAAATCCTGCACTCTTGGGCTAAAGAGGAGGGGGAGGGGGTGTAGAGGTGGGCAACAAAAATCCTGCCCTCTTGAGATAAAGAGGAAAATATAAAAAATCGATAAGTTCGAGCAGGTTGGTCAGGTGCGATAAGTAGGTAGTTTGTAGTTAATTATTATCGTTAGCTGGTAGGTGGGATATGGAGAGAGGGCGGGGGTTATTGATTTTGGCTGGTGGCATGATGACTCGTGTGTTGGGGTGTAGCGGGGCGCGGTCGTCACACAATTTGCTAACTTCTTTTCGCTTGGAAGAGCTGCGTGAGTAAGGAACCAATTTTAGAATGCGTTGGTCGTTGCAGGGGTTCTTACATTGGGTATTTGAAAACAATATAATACCGGTTTATGAGTGTATCTAGCATTTCTAGCCATGGACCCCAGGTGGCAATCAATACGAAATAAATTGTGTAGAGTCCACAAACGTTTGTAACTACATCTTGTAAATGTCTAGAATTGTAGTTAAAAGGCCTGTTAGAGTTTCTCGCTATAAAATTAACAAGGTCCGGGGGTCTAGGTGGTAGTCCGAAAAATCAAAATATTCAAAAGTGCCACATCCAAGAGGTGAAGTGGTGTACACATTTTTATTTATTTATATATTTTTTTTTCAAACAGCAGTAACATAACAAAAAAAAACATTTTATGAACAGGGCACAGAGAGATATGTTTAGATGGAAAGAGGTGAAGTGGTGATATTGTCGGCGTCAACTATTCTTTTTATGTAAAAATATGACAGGGAATTTATGTGTTGGGTGTATGTATAGACAGACGCACCATGCGGTTTAAATCCCACATGTTTCCCGCCCTGTGCTTGTTGTGTAGTGAGTACATCTAAAAGGGTGTTGGTGTCTAGCTTATTGTGTGTAGGTATTGATGAGAGTATAGGGGTGAGAGAAAAAAAACCATGTAAGAGAGAAGACAAAGGTATATGAAGTGAGACAACATTTTTATTTATATAATAAATGGGGTGTAGAGGTGGTCAGCCGCCAAGGTTAGTCTGGTTGACATTGTTGTCTATAAACATTGATAAATTCGCTTAGTATGAGGTTTATAGAGGAAGATCGCTGTTGTCTGGTGTTTTGTGTGTAGGTATTGATGAGAATATAGAGGGTTGAGAGGTGAAGTGGTGTAATTATCGGAGTCAACTATTCTTTTGATGTAAAAATATGACAGGTAATTTCCGTTGTTGGGTGAATGTAATTACATATTGATACGGGCTCTGGTCCACGGGGTAGTTTTCTTTATTATTTATATCATGAGTAACAGGTCTACTCAGGCCAATGTCCATCTAGTGGTATGTAAGTGACCCCAGCACACAGCCGTATTCTCCAACATAAAAAAACACTGTCAAAGGCCAAACTGGACAATTCAAAATAGACAGTTTTATTGAACACATCGAGGCTCCGGAGATATGTCATATGCAGACTAGATTATGGCGTCAACTAGACAGTGCTTAGTGTCGCTGTACAGTCTGCAACTGGAACAATGTCGAGGACATTTTCATTCATTTTTAATAAAGTTCAAACACTCATTCTTTTACCGCTAGTTATGAAACCGAATCGATGGTCGGAGCAACAATTCGCGAGGAAACCATTGATCGTATACTTTTATAAAACTCCGTTAGCATAGAGTGACTGTAATATGTCCACAGACTGGTAATTTATCACCCAGCACGCCTTAGGTAACCCGAACGCTCGGTCCCTGACCGGCCATCTGGGTTCATGACAAATTATCACTTAGAGGCGTGTAAGATGATTTGAAAGTAAAAAATATCTGCTTGATAGCAGAGAAAGAAAAAGGGCGACCACGGAAATTTAGTACATAAAATAAATGTAACTAAGTATTTGTTCCAGTTATCAAACGGTTATCTACTTTTTTGTCCTGCGATTTTCAAATTTA
The DNA here is from genome assembly GCA_024509875.1 of Oreohelix idahoensis. Classification (NCBI taxonomy): domain Eukaryota; kingdom Metazoa; phylum Mollusca; class Gastropoda; order Stylommatophora; family Oreohelicidae; genus Oreohelix; species Oreohelix idahoensis. The sequence continues at coordinate 439,584 of JAMPIV010011609.1, forward strand.
AGTGATAACTTTTCTGCCAAGCAGCAATGATGGGCCCAAAATTTTCTTCCAGTCCTGCTCAAATGTTCCAACCTGTAGGTAAATATCTATTAACCTGTTTTTAATTTTGTTATTTTTGCACGTGTCAAATATTTCTTCAAATGTGTTTGTTCCTGTTGCAAGTGGATTTTATGGAAGGGGAAGTAATCTTTAGAATGTTTTGGACAAGTTAAATTTCGAGTTGCAACGCTTGATTAAGCGGATACTTGTTTGACTTTAGGATAGAATTATCTTTTCCTATTTTTCGAGTGACAGAGTACAGAAAAGCGTGTGAACGCTGTTTAATCTCAAATGTTGAGATGTATTTATTCTGTACAGTTTTGAGCCATGTGAATAGCTCGCAGCTAGTCTGCAGGTATTATCGAGAGCGGTGTTCAAGACAGCCGAGTCTCGTGACGGGTTTTTTTGGCGGGACTAGTGTGTGATTTAAGAGTGTGGTGTTTTGGGCGTGGACTGTGTAGGTCGAGTCCCAGTGGTTTTTGGATAGTGTATGCCTACGTAGTGCTTAAGAAAATGTCGACTTATATATTTCGCTGTGTGTACAGCCTATTTGATAAATTGCAGTGAAGATTTATTAGGCCATAAGAAGATTATTATAGCTGCCATGTGAGCAGGCTTTATTGTGTAATGGAGTACTGTTTAGGCCATATGAAGATTATTATAGATGCCGTGTGAGCAGGCTTTATTGTGTAATGGAGTACTGGTTAGGCCATATGAAGATTATTATAGCTGCCGTGTAAGCAGGCTTTATTGAGTAATGGAGTACTGTTTAGGCCATATGAAGATTATTATAGCTGCCGTGTGAGCAGGCTTTGTTGAGTAGTTTGGAGATTTATGATTCGTGTTTTGCTGTCGAATGTGTGTCATTTATATCATAGTATCTGTGTTGTAACGGAATAAACAGTATCGAACTGTTCCAGTCGTTTGCAACCCTTTTTGACTCCTGCATGTACTCTTATGTACGTACTGTGGTGTGCGAACATATCAACACACCCCGGTCAACATTCCAGACACAGTGACAGGACAGCAGCACACATATATTGAATTAGCCTGTGTGGCGATGATATAGACCGAACCACTACACTCGCAACAGTGGGTGTAAACAGACTATAACATTTAGACTTAGCGCCGTTATCAGCGGTGGTTTCAAATGCCTTAATAACATTTAGTGAGGAGCACAGCAAATCACGGTTTGTAACATTTGGTGGTTTACAGTCAAGTTGGAACGAATACATATGACATTCGCGTGACAAAAGTGTAGAACACTTGACTTTGTTATAATTAGCCCTGTGGGGGCGTGGCTTGAATCTACTGTACTTCGGAACTTCGACCTAGTTATTATCTGCCTGGGTGGCGCATTTGAGAAACCACGCACGCTTTATTCGTGGTAGTATGCAACTTTACACCAGTAGCAATTGACGTCCTATTTCATGCCTATAGACTACAACAACGTCTGCAGTGGTCAAGAGCGTTCAATTAGACTTGGACAGTATTTGTACCAGCATTTGTACGGGTTGTGACAGATTCCTGCAATATTCGGGTTACCTGTGCCAGCTATCACCATCACAAGTTCAAGATGTTATGATACACGGAGTTGCCGTGTACATTTCAGACTAAAGAAGAGTCAAGAGTTGCGGTGTGTGCTGTATTATGGTTCCTGTCAACTTGTGCATTGTTAAGCACATATCATATTGACGCAATTACCTGAAGAGAAACGAATCAAGATCCAGTGCGTTCCCGCAGTGGAGGTTTTAGCAGTCTATGCGATATCCAGTGTCGTGGCGGAAAGAAACGGGATTATTGACAGATAAGTGATTTTTCTTGTGTAAATTGTGTCACTTCATGCATGTCATTAGGCCTCCCTAATTGCTCATTCTGTTGTTATTGTTGTTTATGTCTAATTTGACATATGATTAAGATTTTATGCATAGGTGTTAATGGCTGTTGACATATGTCGATTTTCCTGATAATGATGTGACTTGATAAAGGTGCTATAAAAAGGAATTGGTGATACAGAATTGAGGAATAATCTCATTTCTTGACAAATAGTTAACTTTGTGAGCTGGAAAGGTAATTCTCCAACCTTTTGCGACAATAACTTGTCATAAGTATAGGTGATTACATATATAGTTGACTGGATAGGTAAGTCACTATGGATGATGATGATACAGATCCTGAGGATATGAGGCCTGTATTGGCTTATTTGTTGGAAGAAGGTAGAGATTTTAAGAATTAAAAGGCCCAGAGCTTGAGGAACATGTGATAGACAGATTTTTGGTCAATGCGGCAAAAGCCCTAAAATATTTTGCTGAGGAGAATTTTCATTCTGTTCCTCATTTAAGGATGGCTAAAGATTTAGCGGAATTATTGGTTATGGATCTTCGATTGTTTTCGTACCACTATATGGGTGTTGAACGCGGTCAGATAATGAAGAGTATACGTAAGATAGTGCGCAACGACATGTCTGATGATCAGAAAAAGAAGTTAGAAGATGAGGAGCAAATAAGAGAGAACAAACGGAGTGCCCTACAGGAAAGGGACAGTTGTGTAAAGAGTACTGCTGAAATGAATAGGTTACATGAAATAGTATCCAGACTAACAAGTGATTTAGATAAATCAAATTCGGAACTTGCTGGTGTGCAAGCAAGTTTGAATTCTGCATTGGGTAAGATCAAAGAGGTGGAGGCTAAGATGAAAGATAAGAATAATGAGGTGAAAAATCTTACACAAGAGGCCCAACAGAATAAAGAGGTATATGAAAAATTGAAAGTTGAGAGCAATGAACATGAGAAGACTTATAGAGAAATGCTTCATGATGTCATGGATAATAATGCGATTCTTAGTGACCAAATTAAGGAGATGAATACTGTATCCCACAAGAAGAGTAATGAGCTTAATAATAGAGTTGACTCAGTTGAGAGCAAATAAAGAACAGTACGAGAAAGAGACATTAGTAGAGTTGACTGCTGAGAAAGAGAAGGTCGCTAAAATTGAAAATTTACTAGCAGAGGAAAGCTGCAAAGTTTTAAGAGTTGAGAATTTAAACAAGAAATTAGGTGAAGAGATCTCACATAGAGATGTGGAGATTGCACAGACAAGAAAACGAGTAGATGGCCTGCTTGACATCGCCTTGAATAACAATATGTGGTCTTCTGTAAATGTTGACAGTGATAGACAGAAAGTTGCGAAAAGTCAGCCCCATACACTTTTTGCTCATAGAGAGGTCATAAATAGTAAAAATATATCTTTTCGTGGTAAATACAACTTTCCTAGTTCTGATGTTACTGATAATTCTAGTAATAATTCTTGGCGTCAGACCAACAAAGATTCTTGTGTAACAGCCAGTTCTGTTGATCATGAAAAGAAAGGTGATAAATTTGAGGTCAAGACTCATAAGAGCAAATATTTATCTACTATTGGAAATTCTCAGAAATTAATAACAGGCGTTGAGGCTATTACTACTTGTTCCAAAGATGAAACACATATGCGGAACAATAGAGATACTATTGTTTCTGGCAGTTGTCAAACTCAGCACAGTCAGTTTGAAAAAATTGGTAAATACATTCCCATAGGGGAAAAGAAAACTGTTCTAGTAAGAGAGATAACCCCAAGATTAAACAGTACCAAGGGATATCAGTAAATAATAATTTTCCCTCTCCTAGATACTGTAGACAATTTAACAAATCTCAAAGTTTTGATTGTAAGAATGTTGGAAAGTATGATAGAGATAATAGCTTTTCAAATGTTGCTTTACATCACCAGAGTAATGTTCCTCAACAAAAGACTTAAGTCATTATTTGTAAACAAGGCATCGGTAATAAAAAGTATTTTGATCATAGAACAAATAATAAGCGCAATTGTGCTAATTTTGTTCAACATGAGCCCAGAGTCATTTATAATCAAGGTAAACAGAGTAAAAATAACAGTGGATGCTTGAATACTATTGCTTGCTCTACTTGTTGTTGTGAATGTGGGACTTTGTTTAAGCCTACGGCAGCGACATTCAAGGTCGGTCTTGTTGTCCCCAAGTATTCTGTGACATCTACATGTGATAGGAAGAGCTGATGACATCGTGAAGAGACCGGTGCTTTATACAAGCTATAGTGCTGGGTAATTGTCAATTTGATTTCTACGTTTTTTTTTCCTTCATTAAATTTCACTATTAAGTAAAATGGAAGTTTTCATTTGTATTTTTTGACAGAAGCGACTTTGCGATAAGAGTCAAGGCTTCTGTGACATATTGACGGTTAAAACTGTAGGTCAACTTTACGCTCGAGTGGTCAACCGAAAACCTGTCAGCGTCTAACTAGTATCTGACGTATTACTTACTGAAGGTCAAGCATGTTTACAAGAGAGTGGGAGACTTCGCGTCTGATTTATTATTTTTTTTATGTGAAGACAGTAAATATTTTTGTATTCTATATTAGTACATGACATGTTGTTGTTTTGAAATAACATATAATTTTGTTGTTGTAATGATTATTTCTATGCATCTTTTGATTGCCATAATTTTTTTTTACTGTTGTTATTTTTATGTCGGTAGTTTGATGACATGTTAATACATTTTGATGCTATTTATATATTATTGTGATTGATAATGTGTAGCATGTAATTATTGTCCTTTATACTTCTCTGTATAACTTAGAATTTTTGCAACTGTGTTGTTTAGGATAGTTTTTGTACACGATGAGATAGCCAGCCCTAAGCACAAACTCATTTATTGTGTTGATGTAGTGGTTACTTTTAGATAGTCCTGAGTGTTCGTTATTCACTTAGATTATATTTTTCTCATGTTTTGATGTCATGGTTAATTAATATATAGAACATACAGAGAAGATGTGAATTATCTGTTATGTTGTGAAATGTAATTTTGAAAATAGCTTGCATGTTTGGATTTGTCAACATATTGTGAAACTGTGATTTTTCCAGAACTTGATTTCTTGCCAGTCAGGCATGCAGATTATTTTCTTAGCAGATTTTTTGGAAAAAAAATTTTTTTTAGCAAATATTTGATGGGACCTTTTTTATATTTCATAGTAGCAACAGATTGTAGATTTATTTATAGAAGTATATTATATCAAGTTGAGTAAGAGATAAAGTTATAGCTAAATAGCACTGTAGCTGAGCTGAACGTAATTGTCAGCCGAAAGAACTTAAAGCTTCAATTAAATTTACATGTGCTGATTTAAAGGTTTCTTCGAGATAGGATTTTTGTTTTTGTTTCGCTCATTTTGTTAAAAGTTGATTTCATTATTAGTTTTTTAGTCGTTTTGAATTACCTAAAAATTGAATACTGTTTTAAGTAACTTATCGTTAGAAAATATGTTTGTATGGTACTTTTGAAAAAAAATGATTTTTTTTTTTGGCATTGTAATTTTTTTTTTTTTTTTGTGCCCAGCATTTGACAGTGCGATATCATTGATATGTAGTGTGATTAGTTCTTGTAAAAAGTTGTTTTTTGTTATGATGTATTTTTTTATTTTAGCGCTTGATTTTGCGTTGGTCGTATTATTTATAGCAATGCTATTACTTGTTTGTTCGATGCCTATAATTTATTTATTTTTAGTTATGTATAACTCTTGTAACTTGGTTAAATTCCTTATTAGGTTTTGTTTAGTTATAAATTATTTTTTGGTGGTGTTAGTATAGATATACTTTGATATTTTGTGTTGTGCCTTTCTTACTTACTTACTTAGTCGTTCCCCTTCTACCGTGAGGTGTAGAGGTTTGGAAGAGAGAGCGCCAGACTATTCTATCGGCTGTCTTCCTCCTGGCCTGGTTCCATTCTAGTCCTCGATCCTTCAAAGATTGTCTAATGTTGTCCTCCCAGCGGACTCTGGGTCGTCCTCAGGGTCTGGATCCTTGGCTCTTTGTTTCCCATGCTTGTCGTGGTATCCGATCTTCTCCCATTCTGCAGACATGGCCAAACCATCTTAATTGGGACTGTTCTACTTGGGTCTGCAGGGGGTGGGATTTAAGGCCTTGACGTATCGTCTGGTTGCGTACCATGTCTCTTCTTGTTACTTCAACCACCTTCCTCAGATACCTCATTTCTGAGGTTTGGATCTGGCTTTTATGGGTTGTAGTCATTGCCCATGACTCGCATCCATCTGTCAAGACTGGGACATAGGTGGAGCGGTATACAGCCATCTTCGTTTTCTTACCAACCTCTCTCTTGCTGAGGAATCCTCGATTTATGGCCTGAAAAAGTCTCCCAGCTGCTGCTTTTCGAGTGGCCAACTCTTCTTTGATGCCTCCCTTTCGGTCTATAATAGCTCCGAGGTATTTAAAGTGGTCGACCTGCTCCAGGACCTGTTCTCCCAGCTTAATCTGATGTTTTCTTTCTTCTCGTGATATCACCATGGATTTTGTTTTAGAGCTGCTTATGACCATCCCTCTCTTCTCCAGCTCTTCCTTCCAGACTTGCAGGTTGGATTGGAGATGTGCCTCTGATTTAGCAATCAGGGCAACATCATCAGCAAATGCCAGCTCCGAAATATAGACCTGTCTCATCTTCCAGTACCCCACTGAATACTTTCTTGTTCTCTCCTTACATGCCTTGATGACATCGTCCATAAGGAGTATGAAGAGGTAAGGTGATAGGATATCACCTTGTCTTACACCAGTGGTGGTCCTGAACTCTTCTGACTTATGGTTTGCTGTCCTCACATAATTTCTGCAAGACTTGTAGAAGCTCTGTATAGCATGAATCAGAGGTGCTGGAATATTCTTCCTTGCCAAACAGTCCCAAAGTTTGCTCCAGGGGACCCTGTCAAACGCCTTTTCCAGATCTATGAAACAAAGATGGATCTCACTCTTATACTCAAGGGCCTTTTCACTCAGCTGTCTGAGTGTGAAGATTAGGTCTTGAGTACTTCGGTTTGCTCGGAATCCGCACTGGACCTCATCCAATTGTGGCTCAGCTAGGCGTCGGAGTCTCTGCTCTAGGATTCTAGAGTAGATTTTACCAGGGACACTGAGAAGGGATATGCCTCTATGGTTTCCACATTGTCGATTGTCACCCTTTTTGAAAATTGGTGTTATGATGGCAATCTCCCAATCCTTTGGTATGGTCTTGTTGCACCACGCTGCCTGTAGGACCCTTAAGAGTAATAGGTCGCCTGATGCTCCCATGTACTTAACCATTTCTGGTGTTATACCATCATGCCCTGCTGCTTTGCCCATCTTGATTTTCTCCAGTGCTGCCTTCAGTTCTTCCATCTTTATGTCATCTTCACCATCATTGGTTTTCTCTTCTGTGCTAGTGGTTATCATTTCTGATGCTTCACCATGCTCACCATCCAGGAGTTCTGAGAAATATTCTTTCCATCTTTCCATTACTTCCTTCGGGGCAGTAAGCAATTTGCCTTGCTTGTCCTTTATAAATTTGAGAGGGCATTGTTTTTCCTTCCTCATGTTCTTTAGGGTCTTATAGAACAATTTCTGGTTTTCTTGTGCATCTTTTTCTAGCTTTTCTCCAAATTCTTCCCAGGACTTCTGTTTTGCTGCTAGCACTTTGTTCTTTGCTTCTGTTCTGAGTGTCACATATTCTCTATATTTTTCCATTTGTCCTGTTGTGTTTTTAGCTCCTAAGTATTGTTTCCATGCCATTTTCTTCTCTCTTATTTTCTCTTTGACTTCCTCTGTCCACCAAGGTGTCCTCTTTCTCTTGTTCCCAAGTCGGACTTCACCGCATGCTTCTGCAGCAGCTGTCTTTATGATATCCTTGAATTTAATCCAGAGGGTTTCCAAGTCATCAGGTCGTTCTTCTGTGTTGCTCACCGCTGCAGCAATAAGCCCCTGATATCTGGTCTTAATTTCTGGCTCTCTCAGCTTGTAGGTCCTAATGCTCATTTCTCCTGCTCGTTTACTTGGTTTCTTGCGTGATGTTGGGCAGTTCCTAGGCTGAGCAACTCTTTCAGTTGTTCTTTTGATTGTTAGCAGGTAGTGATCACTTCCAATCTCTGGCCCCCTCCAGACTCTAGCATCTCGGACATATTTGAATGAGCTTCTCCGAACAATGGCATAGTCGATCACTGACTTCTCATTCTTTGTTGGTTCACATCTAGTGTATGCATGTATGCGCTTATGGGGGAACTTTGTGTTTGTAATGATCAGATTCTGCTCACTGCAGAATCTAAGGAGTCGCTTTCCATTGTCATTGAGAGTATCTTCTCCATATCTTCCGATAACTCCACCCCATCTAGCATGGTCATTTCCAACTCTGGCATTAAAATCTCCGAGCATGATAACTTCATCTAGGCAGTCATCCACTGTCCTTTGAAGCAGCTCGAAGAATTCCTCCTTGACCTCTGCTCTCTCATCCTCATTTGGCCCATACACTATGACCAGGTTGACTATGGTTTCTCCTTCTTTTAGTTTAACAACCATAATGCGCTCCGAGACAAAGTTCCATCCCTTGATACTATCTTTTTGATTTTGGGCCACAATGCAACCCCGCCCCCTTTAGCTCTTTCAGACATGGGTACACCACTGTAGAGCAGCGTGTTGCCATCGAGATCCATGACTCCTTGTCCTTTTTTCTTTGTTTCCGTTATAGCCAGGATTTCTAGTTTTGCTTTCCTCATCTCTTCCACCAGCTCCTCTTCCTTCCCATTTATACTTCTTGTGTTCCAAGTTCCATAAGTCGTAGTCCGTAGTCCGTTCCAGTTCGTCGCCTTTAGAATCCGTCCGGTTTTCTCTCTTGTGTTGCTAGTAATCGTGATTTAAAGCAAACAGGTGATTGGCCTGTTGTGCCTTTGCATGGTGGAGGGGCTGCCTCCTTACGGCCTCCATGCAGGCCGCCCTCCTCCTTTTTCATCCGGGCTTGGGACAGGCATTGGCGGAGTTGTTGTGCCTTTCGATCATGTTTATATATTTATTTTTGAATAGGTTATCTGATTAAAATGGTTATTAGTATGTACTGTTATTGACTTTCTCTGCGTTCGTGCCTTTGCTTTCCATCTGTCTTTGGTAACTATTCTTCATTTCATTCCTTCTTTTGTGTTGTCTTTTCGGTATGGATTTCATATCTTGTTTATACTTTCGTACCTCATCTTCGTTTTACTTGATTCTACTTGTATACTTTGTCTTCTTTCAACATTTATACTCCCATTCTTTGTATTGTTGGAATGGTTATATGAAGATTATTATAGCTGCCGTGTGAGCAGGCTTTATTGTGTAATGGAGTACTGGTTAGGCCATATGAAGATTATTATAGCTGCCGTGTAAGCAGGCTTTATTGAGTAATGGAGTACTGTTTAGGCCATATGAAGATTATTATAGCTGCCGTTTGAGTAGGCTTTGTTGAGTAGTGTGGAGATTTATGATTCGTGTTTTGCTGTCGAATGTGTGTCATTTATGTCATCGTATCTGTGTTGTAACGAAATAAACAGTATCGAACTGTTCCAGTCGTTTGCAACCCTCTTTGACTCCTGCATGTACTCTTATGTACGTACTGTGGTGTGCGAACATATCAACACACCCAGGTCAACATTCCAGACACAGTGACAGGACAGCAGCACACATATATTGAATTAGCCTGTGTGGCGATGATATAGACCGAACCACTACACTCGCAACAGTGGGTGTAAACAGACTATAACACTTAGACTTAGTGCCGTTATCAGCGGTGGTTTCAAAGGCCTTAATAACATTTAGTGAGGAGCACAGCAAATCACGGTTTGTAACAGTTCCAGTTGTCAAATATTTATGCAAATGTTTTTTCTCCAGTTGTCAAATATTTCTTCAAATGTTTTTTGTCCAGATGTCAAATATTTTTTCAAACGTTTCTTACAGTTGTCAAATATTTATGCAAATGCTTTTTTTTCCATTTGTCGAATATTTATGCAAATGTTTTTTTGTTCAGTTGTCAAATATTTCTTCAAATGGTTTTTTCAAGTTGTCAAATATTTCTTCAAATATTTCTTACAGGTGTCAAATATTTAAGCAAATGTTTTTTTCAAGTTGTCAAATATTTCTTCAAAGGTTTCTTACAGTTGTCAAATACTTATGCAAATTTTTTTTTTCAAATTGTGAAATATTTCTTCAACGGATTCTTACAGTTGTCAAATATTTATGCACTTTTTTTTTTTCCAGTTGTCAAATATTTCTTCAATTTTTTTTTTCAAGTTGTCAAATATTTATGCAAATGTTTTTGTACAGTTGTCAAATATTTATGCAAATGTTTTTTTCAAGTTGTCAAATATTTCTTCAAAGGTTTCTTACAGTTGTCAAATATATATGGAAATATTTTTTTTTCCAGCCGTCAAATATTTCTTCAAATGTTTTTTTTTCTAGGTGTCAAATATTTCTTCAAATCTTTTTTCCAGGTGTCAAATATTTCTGTAAATGTTTTTTGTCCAGGTGTCAAATATTTCTTCAAATGTTTTTTGTCCAGTTGTCAAAAATTTCTTCAAATGTGTTTTTTTCCAGTTGGAAAATATTTCTTCAAATGTTTTTTACTTTCTAGTTGTCAAATATTTCTTCAAATGTTTTTTCAAGTTGTCAAATATTTCTTCAAATGTTTTTGTCCAGTTGTCAAATATTTCTTCAAATGTTTTTTCCAGTTGTAAATATTAATGCAAATGTTTTTTTCCAGTTGTGAAATATTTCTTCAAATGTTTTTTTTCCAGTTGTCAAATATTTCTTCAAATATTTTTTCAAGTTGTCAAATATTTCTTCAAAAGTTTCTTACAGTTGTCAAATATTTCTTCAAATGTTTCTTACAGTTGGCAAATATTTATGCAAATGTTTTTTCCACTTGTCAAATATTTATGCAAATGTTTTTTCCAGGTGTCAAATATTTCTTCAAATGTTTTTTGTCCAGTTGTCAAATATTTCTTCAAAAGGTTTTCAAGTTGTGAAATATTTCTTCAAAAGTTCTTTTCGACTTTACTATTACTTTTTGGACAATGTACCCCAAAGGCTAAATGTATAAGTCTTCTGAAAATTAACTAGACCAACGGTCCCCAACCTTTTGTGGGTAGCGGCCCTTTAACACCTATGCTATACATAAGCGGATCCGTAAGAAACAAAATTTTACGAGAGTAGTTTTACGTCAGATGTACTATGCATATATTATAAATCGGGGCATTTAATACACAGCAAAAAGAAATGTTCATGTATTAAAAGCGAGGCCATCTACAAATCAAAAATTTTTAAAAAAATATTTATTGTAAAATAATTCTTGCAGTTATTAAATATTTCTTCGAATGTTTCTTGTAGTCCCCAAATATTTCTTCAAATAGTTCTTGTAGTTGTCACATATTTCATCAAATGACTAATCCGCTTGCCAATATTTCTTGCAGCTGTCAAATACTTCATTAAATATTTTTTCATTAAATATTTTTCCTGTTGTCAGTACTTGACAAGTCAAATAAGTGTTGCAACTGTCAAAAATGTCATCCAGTTGTCAAACATTTCTCTTAATCGCCAAATATTTCTTCACATATTTCTTCTAGTTGCCAAACATTTTTTCAAATATTTCTTCAAGTTGCCAAAGATTTCTTAAAATATTTCTTCTAGTTGCCCAAAATGTCTTCAAATATTTCTTCTAGTCACCAAACGTTCCTTCAAATATTTGTTTCAGTTGAAAATTGTTTCTTCAGATATTTTTTCTAATTGTCAATTATTTCTTCAAATATTTCTTATAGCTGCCACATATTTTTGTCGAATGTTTCTTCCATTTTCACATATTTCTCAAAATTATGTTCTGAGTTTAACTCTTTCAGTCCCAAGCAAAAAAGTGGGTTTGGCCAAAGCAAAAATGGCCGTCCCAGTATGTTTTTATTGTTTTTGTTTGGAAATAATTTTTTTTTAAATGTTCATATTCATAAATAACAAAAGTACAAAATGGATGGCTATACTTTAAGAAAATAGCGTTTTTGAGTTGTCAAAATTAGAAAAGAGCCATAGAAAGGATCAAGAGATACGAAAGCCAGTATACTGTCGATTGGGCCAAATGGGTCTAGCGGGAAGTACAGTATACTGGCTGTTGGGACTTAAAGAGTTAACAAATATTTCTTGACACGTTTTCTCTATCAATCTAATTTTTCTCCATGTGCTACATTCTGTCATTAAACGTTACACAAACATTACATCCATTAATAAAATATTTTAGAAAATTTCTCTTCCTATCGTCAAACTGTACCCAGACACTTCTTCCAACCATCAAACAAATTCAAAAGCGCGTTTAACGTTATTGAAGTATTCGGTGAGCTTCTTTTATAGTCATGTATTCACAATTATAAAGATCGCTTAATTTTTGACAGTAGAGAGTTTGTCATTGATGATATACACAAGGTATGTGTGATGCACATGGTGTTAGGCCAGCCAGCGTGATGTGATCAGCATTTATAAAAGTATACGATTAATGGTTTCCTCGCGAATTTTTGCGCCGATCATCGATCCGGTTACATAACTAGCGGTAAAATAACGAGAGTGTTTGAACTTTATTAAAAATGAATGAAAATGTCCTCGACATTGTTCCAGTTGCAGACTGTACAGCGACACTAAGCACTGTCTAGTTGACGCCATAATCTAGTCTGCATATGACATATATCTCCACGCAGCCTTGTTGTGTTCAATAAAACTGTCTATTTTGAATTGTCCAGCCTGGCTTTTGACAGTGTTTTTTATGTTGGAGAATACGGCTGTGTGCGGGGTCACTTACATACCACTAGATAAACATTGGCCTGAGTAGACTTATTACTCATGATATAATATAAATAATAAAAAACTACCCCGTGGACCAGAGCCCTTATCAGTATGTAATTACATTCACCCAACAACGGAATTTACCTGTCATATTTTTACATCAACAGAATAATTGACTCCGATAAATACACCACTTTACCTCTCAACCCTCTATATTCTCATCAATACCTACACACAAAACACCAGACAACAGCAATCTTCGTCTATAAACCTCATACTAAGCGAATTTATCAATGTTTATAGACAACAATGTCAACCAGACTAACCTCGGCGGCTGACCACCTCTACACTCCCCTTATTATATAAATAGAAATGTTGTCTCACTTCGTGTACCTTTGTCTTCTCTCTTACATGGTTTTTTTCTCCCACCCCTATACTCTCATCAATACCTACACACGATAAGCTAGAAACCAACACCTTTTTAGATGTACTCACTACACAACAAGCGCAAGGCGGGAAACATGTGAGATTTAAACCGCATGGTGCGTCTGTCTATACATACACCCAACACATAAATTCCCTGTCATATTTTTGCATAAAAAAAATAGTTGACGCCAACAATGTCACCACTTCACCTCTTTCCATCTAAACATATCTCTCTTCCATTATGTGCCCTGCTCATATAATGTTTTTTGTTTTGTTTTGTTACTGCTGTTTGAAAATAAAACAAAAATATATAAATAAATAAAAATGTGTACACCACTTCACCTCTTGGATGTGGCACTTTTGACTATTTTGATTCTTTTGGACTACCACCTAGACCCCCGGACCTTGTTAATTTTATAGCGGGAAACTCTAACAGGCCTTTTAAATACAATTCTAGACATTTACAAGATGTAGTTACAAACGTTTGTGAACTCTACACAACTTTTTTCGTATTGATTGCCACCTGGGGTCCATGGCTAGAAATGCTAGATACACTCATAAACCGGTATTATATTGTTTTCAACTACCCAATGTAAGAACCCCTGCAACGACCAACGCATTCTAAAATTGGTTCGTTACTCACGCAGCCCATCCAAGCAAAAAGAAGTTAACAAATTGTGTGACGACCACGCCCCGCTACACCCCAACACACGAGTCATCACCCCACCAGCCAAAATCAATAACCCCCGCCCTCTCTCCATACCCCACTGATAAAGGGCGTTGATAAAGGAGTTGGGTTGATCGATAAGGCCGAGCTGGTTTAGAGCTGGTTATGTATTTTGTTCAATCGCGAATGCGTGCTTCGTCCGGTTATCATCTTGGAGTAAGGGTCAACGTTATATTGATTAATCATTTGTTGAATGTCCAAGAATACATTCGTTCCCTTCGGAGCTCATCATATAGATACATATTGTTCCTATCAGAAGAGTTCTTTATTTGCATAATCATCAACATTGGCAAATGCAGCAAATAGCTGTAACGTAACGATGTGATAAAGTCCTCAATTTAGAGTCCATGAATTTATTTACAGTTCACACATCAGACATTCACGTAGGTACACGTTCATATATAGTTCATATATAGTTCATTAGGAATTACATGCATAGTATTCATGTCCGTCCGTGTCAAAACAATATGTCAGATGAACATCGTGGCTATATACGTGCGCTGTTGTAGTCAACAGCCAGAAATGAGCACATGAGTTCTTGACATCTACAATGAATCATAATACGATTCTTCTTCCATTATTAGTTTAATTTAATTAATCTCATGCTTAGATTAATTTCCGAACTGACCCTGAAGTCTACATCGATTCATCTATATAATCTGGGCTATATACTCAGCCTTATTTCCTTGGAAGAAATACAAGACACGACCTTCTTGCTTGACGGATAGCGTAACAAAGGCCCTGTAACCAAGTCACCCGGCGTGACCTTCCCAACGCGAATGCGTCATAGTCTCCGCATATATTTCGCGTTCACTATACCGTAAAATATCGACATATTCTATAAATATTAATGACCCCTAAACGTTGCGCATGGGTAAACCCGAGCAGACGCCGTCATTTAAAATAACACCGTAACAGATTTCCTGTCAGACGGGGAAAAAAAAATCTATTAAATAGATTTTTTTTGAACAATATTAATCAAATTATCAAAAATTTAACAAAACCCGACGTATGACCTACGGTGTTCTATCTAGAACAGTGTCGCGGTCATGTCAGTAATATCTTATAATAAAATCAACGTCATATAATACATATAACTTATATTAAATAAATAAATGTTACTGTCACTAACTAATTAACTAATTAATTTGTTGTATGTATAGACTAACTAATAATGTGAGGTGTTATTAAAATTATTCTAACTAACTAAAATTAAAATAATTAATTATAGTATGTACGTATGGTACTAACTAATTAATATCTAATTGAAGAAAATGAGAAATAGTAAAAGAAATAAAAATTGAGAAGTACGGACAATTAAAACCAAATATTAAAGTATACATTAAATTAGAATGCGTGGGAAAATGAAGTGTAAGGATAGATATCTAATTAAATTGACACAATCAGAAGAAAAGAACAGAAAAAATTCATACATTTTTAACAATATATATGAAATGTCATAATGTAATATCTATTACTTTAATAGTTACACTAATTAAAAGGTTTAATTGGTGTGATATTCTTTTGTTTCATCTTTTCTTAGTATATTTTATTTTTTTATTTCATCACACTTTGACTTTATTATCTATTATATACTAATTTAATAAATAGAAAATTTAATCATATTGGACATGAAGATCCAATCGTTGTTACCTCCTGTTGAATTGTATGAAAGTTCATTAAGA
Source organism: Oreohelix idahoensis (assembly GCA_024509875.1). Taxonomy (NCBI): domain Eukaryota; kingdom Metazoa; phylum Mollusca; class Gastropoda; order Stylommatophora; family Oreohelicidae; genus Oreohelix; species Oreohelix idahoensis. The sequence goes on from JAMPIV010011609.1 coordinate 455,118, forward strand.
CACAAGGTTCATATTATCAAATTATGATTTGATGATCCATTAATCGTTAGTTCCTTTATTAGACTTTGAAAGTAAATTGACTAAGTCATCAACGTATCTGTCCTTTCTACATCACAGATTGTTCCTTTTTAACAGTTTTCAATCGAAATGAGTGATACCCAAAGTGGAATTGAAGTCCAAATTTTCAAACGATCCGTAAAACTTGATATTTTGATCACAATAGTTTATTTCGAAATGTCCTTATTTAGGTAGGATGTCCAACTGAATTGTTGTATATTCTGACTTGATATCAATACCGTTCATTGCAAATGTAATGCTTGACTAGTCAGAAAATTGTCTTGAAATTGTAATATTCATTCAGAATCCGTAGGATGTCTGGACAACGTGTCGGCTATGACGTTCTCAGTTCCAGGTATCGACTGTATCTCGAATTCGTAGGGTTGCAACGTAATAGCAAATCGTGCAAGTTTAGCACTTTTATGGTTTGAGCGACGTAATGATGCCACTGATTTCTGATCAGTCTGGATCAGAAATGGAGATCCCAGTAAAAACTTTTCCAACTTGGTAATTGCCCAGATTACGGAGAGCAATTCTCGGTCCACAGTGGAATATTTCGTCTCCGGAGGTTTCAGTTTGCGTGAGATATACAGTACAGGGTGGAGGACATCATCATGATATTGCAGTAGACATGCCCCGAGTCCGTAATTACTCGCATCTGTACGTAGAACAAACTTTTTAGAAGCATCTGGTAATCTTAAAACAGGTGGGCATGAAAATATTTTTAAGATAGTGCGAAAAGTTTTGTCACATTCGTCTGTCCAATTTATCCTTAAAGGCATGTTCTTCTTTAGTAACGAAGACAGGACAGCCGTGATGGATGATAGGTGAGGTACAAATCTGCTATAGTATTGGATTAAACCTAACAGACTCCTAACCTGTTTCTTCGTTTGAGGAACAGATAAATTTAATATTTTAGAAACCGTACTGGGAATTGTTTGGATACGTCCCGATCCAATAATGTGCCCCAGGAATGTTATCTCATTACACGCTATTTGAATTTTAGTTGGTTTAGCGGTTAAATGGTTATCCCGCAATATTTCCAAAACTGATTTAAGACCCAAAAAATGTTCCTCAAATGATGAACTAAACAAACATATGTCGTCAATATAGGTAATTATATCTGATCTACCTGCTAAAATTTTTCGCATCATGCGAATAAAGGTAGCTGGAGCATTCATTAGCCCAAAAGGCATCACGTTCCACTGGTAAAGACCTTGTGGAGTTGAGAATGCTGTGTAGTATTTGGCTCTTTCGGTTAGTGGAATCTGCCAATAACCTTTAGTTAAGTCAATTTTAGTGAAAAGTGTAGCATTGGATAGACGAGGAAGTAAATCGTCAAGGATAGGATGTGGTTCGCTATCCGGTACTGTCTGCGCATTAAGTTTCCTATAGTCAACACATAAACGTATGTTGTTGTCCTTTTTCCGGACAATGACTAAAGGAGAAGAAAATGGAGATGTACTAGTCTCAATAATACCTAATGATATCATCTGTTCGAGTTCCTGAGATGTCTTACTCAGAAAATGTAGAGGTACAGAATAAGGATGAACACGAATTGGTGTATCATCGTTCAGAATAATATCGTGACTAATTACAGATGTGCAACCCGGTACATCAGTTAACACATCTGGGAAAGATTGTAGAAGATCAGCAACGCGTTGATGCTGTTGCGGTGTAACCGTAGAAGAAATGGTCACATCACGCCAAGATTCAGTAGATTGGACAGTAAGTACAGGTAAAGGCATCTGCACTTCAGGAAAAGAAGATTCTTCCTCCTGTATAACAGATAGATTAGAATAATGACAAGTAGATACAGTATTGTCATCTAATTCATGAAAAATTGACTGTAAGTGTATAGGACGTGTATGAAATTGCTTGAGCATATTAATATGGAATATCTTTCTGTGTCCCTTGATATCTAAGACGTAATCAACGTCTGAAATTTTATCAGTAACCTTATAAGGACCAGTCCATGAGATCAATAACTTATTGTTATTGTGAGGGAGTAATACATAAGCCTCATCGCCTGGGAATAATTGACGTAATCGTCTAGATCGATTTTGTATAGATCGAGCCTTAGCTTTTGCAGCCTCAGAAGAAGCTGTTGCCAATTGGCAAGACTCAATAATATTATTTCGAAGATTAATCACATACTCATAAGATGACTGAGTGTCCTGAGTCATCTCTGCATCAATTAATAAATCTTTTATCAGTCCCATAGGACCTCTCGGAGGGGCACCAAAAACTAACTCAAAGGGAGAGAAGCCAGTTTGTTCATGTGGCACCTCTCGGTAAGCAAATAGGACAGCTGGGAGTGCTCTGTCCCAGTCCTGAGGGTGTTTAACAGTAACCTTATGTAAAAGTTGCTTAAGCGTACGGTTAAGTCTTTCAACTGCACCGTTACTCATGGGATGATAAATACTACTCAAATTCCTATCAATGTTCCAGGTTTTCATTACCTCCTTCATGGTATCGGATATAAACTGCGACCCATGATCAGATAATAATTTTCTAGGAAACCCTATTCTAGAGAAAATTAGATGTAATGCATCAGCTACATCTGTGGTAGTGGTTGTCTTCAATGGAATGGCTTCTGGCCATCGTGTGCATAAATCAATGCACGTGAGAACAAATCTATGTCCTCTCGCAGATGGTAGAAGTGGACCAATTATGTCTATGGCCATCTTGTCAAAAGGTCGTACTGAGATATCGCAAGCCTGAATAGGCGCCGTGTGAAAAGCTCCACGTGCTTTCACTTCCTGGCACGTAGTACAAGAACGTACATACTGCGAAATATCACGTGACACTCCTGGCCAAAAGAATGAAGATAATACTCGAGATCGTGTTCGAGTATATCCCATATGTCCTGCACACTGCGAGTCATGCGCGTGTTGAAGAATGTACCGTCTAAAAGCAGCCGGTACCATCACTTGTTGTTTTACCAGTGATTTATCACTAAAACATCTAATTAGTATATCATTTTTCATAATAAACCAATGTTTGTTCTTATTACCTGAAGTTAAATTATCAACCTTATTAACTAGGTTAAAAAATTTATTTAGAGATTTGTCATTTTTTTGTTTGTTAGCAAATGATTCCCTGTCAATAGGTGAATTGACCTCAATATCCTCCTGTTTTTCTGCATCCATCTTATTATCATTGACACTCTCCATGAGCATAGTCTGAGCTCTAGTTGTCACGGCGTTTCCAGTGCATAGATTGTGTCTCTCCCATTCAATAATATCTTCTGGTGAACAATCCTTGCTGCCGTGTATGCGACCCACCATAAGGTCTGCAATTGGCTTTTTCAGCATGCATACCTTCACGTTACCTGTGAAAAAAGGTGTGTTAACATGGATAATAGCTGTGGGGTAAAACTCAATAGTTCCCCCAAAAGTCATGCAACGGACATATTCCCCCGTTGCACAGCTAGGATGTACTAGCGACTGTCGCACTCCAATGGTTGTGGACCCCGAGTCTCTCAATACAGAAACTACAGAACCGTTTACTATCCCTCTGTTAAAAATCAGAGAGCCTGTTCCATCATTGGCTGCAAGACCTACTTCTGGTGTAATGTGTCCGCAGTTTAGCACTGTCTCCTTTGCCTTCTGAAAAATAAGATTGCATTGTGGGCAACTATTTGCCACGTTATAATTTATAGCAAAGCATGCAGCAGAAGAATTCATTGTATTATCGTTAGGTGGAACCTGAACCTTAGGGGTGATATCATTTGTAACTGCTGCCCCGGTATTATGGTTATAATGTGAAGATCCACGAGAATGAGAACGATTACGAGAATAATTATTTGAATTATCTCGTTGTCGTCTATTATAATTGTTATCTCGATGTCTCGAGTTATAATTATCGCTATTCTTCCAATTGTTACCATTATTATATTGATATGACCGATTATAACTTGAGTTACGTGGATTACTGTTGTATCTTGACTGAGGTGAATAATTTCTGGTTTGTTGTCTTCCTCTATTAAAGTTATTGTTAAAGTTATTCTGTCCCTTATGAAAATTAATGTCATAGTTTCCTTTGAACCTACCTCTGTCCACACTGTGTGTTCTAGGTTTGTTATGATTATGATATGCCATATTGGAGGCTACAGGAAGTGGTTCTCTTATCAACGAGCCAGAAATATTAGCATTCGGATGAGCTGTGCAGTAATTTAAAGAAATTTTTTCTAACTCATCAATAGATTCTGGTTTTCTTTCTTGCAGATAAGCAAAGAATGGTGAGCTGACAGAAGATAATACTTTATCCCTCAATAATAAATCAACTAATTTGTCGTAAGATTTGTTGACACCTGCCAGTTCAACCCATCTGTTAAAAGTATTGCGTATGTTAGCAATAAAACCTGTGAAATCTTTATTGTTATCTGGCAATAAACTTTTGAAACGTAATCTACATGCCTCTTCGTTCAAGTGGAAACGACGTAATAACAACGTCTTAATGGCCTCATAATCTGTGGCTAATGTAGGATCAATGTTTTGTGCTGCACTTGCAGGTTCGCCATCCAGAAATTCCTTAAGTTTAAGTGCCCATGCAGTTTTGTCAAGGTTATTGACCTTACATATATCCTCAAAGCGCGCCAGCCACGATGAAAGGTCGTCCACGTGTAATTTGAATGGTGGTAATTTAAAGTAATAATTGCCCTTAAGTCGGGTGGATGAAGATCCAGATTGAGCATTATCATTTTGGCTTGCTGCAGCACTCTGCGAATTAAGTTTTGCTGTTTCCAATTTAAGCCGTTGCAATTCCATTTCTTGCTGTAGTATGATTTCTTGTCGTTTCAATTTATTCTCTTCTTCAATCCGTAGGATTTCATCTCTTGCCACCTTTCTTTCTTCTTCTTGTCTTAATTCTGCTTTCTTTTCCGCCTGTTTTCTTTCAAGTTCTTCCATCTCTGCTTTATCAATAGCTTTCCTTTCAGCCTCCTTTCTGTCAAGTTCTTCCATCTCTGCCTTATATCTTGCCAGTTGTTGTTCAGCAAATTCAAGGAGTGCCTCTCCCTTTTTATTACAATCTTTTCCAATTTTAATGAAATGGTCCAAGGTAAGCATTCTTGGAGTTTAATTATTTAAGTATTTAATTACTTATGTCTTGTAATCACCACTAGAATCTATGTCGATAATTATAATTACTCAACGAATAAATAATTAATACAAGAAATTGTAATATTCCTGTATTGTTATGTATAAGTTCCACAATCTATAATATTTTGTAAAAATATTATATATATACTCACTGATATCTATCATAAATAGTTATGATAGTTAGTTATATAAGCTGCTGAAATTATATCAAGCGCTTAATATTAATATTTAATAATTATGTGTATTATCCCCAAATAATTAGTCTTAATTGTCACTAAGTTCACAATATAGTACTGAGAAAGTGTACTAATTTATATTAAATATGTATTAATATGTTATAAAGTTTTAATAATTAATCATTATATATTATGCCATAATCATGAGGCATAAAGTGCATTGCCCATTTCTAGGACCACTACTGCAAATATGTGCAAAGTCCCTAATTCCTCATCAAAGCTGATAAAAATTTAATCATATTCATCTACACTATTATTAATGAAGAAATTATAGCATTAATATTAAATTATAGAAGGATGAAATGAATACAAACAATACAATGGGTTAACCAAGGATTACGAAACAGTATTACCATACGACAAGACATTTTCATAATAAAAAATGCATTAATAACTAAGTGGTATAAAACGGAAGTGAGAGATTAAGAATGAACTGAATAGAAAGTTAAGCTGTGTACGTAATAAATAGTGACGTCACAGGACTCATTTGACGCTAATACAATACATTTAATTAAAATTAAAGATAGCTAGATCAGAATAACAAAATAGATTACGAACATAAGACTGTAAATGAATAAAAATAAGAACCAAATACACCAGAAAACACCAGTTATAATATGACTATACACCTAACATGCAAAGTGAATTAATGCAAATCCGAACGAAATGATCACCGATAATGATAATTCGACGCTTTCTTCGCGAGGTGCTATTAATTCACAGCCTTAGGAACATTCAGAATGAATATCGGCATCCTCAGAGCCATTTTATTCATTCCGAACCGCCGCCCAACCATACCCGCTACATGAAAAGGACAGGAACATTATTTAACATGGATACAACGAAAAAAGAACATGGCGTTATTTGGACAAACAGGACGAAATATTTTAACCTTTAAAATCAGTGACTTATCTTGTTTTGGCGGTAATATCGTACATTATATGCTTCGCCGACGGACTCGAGAGCTTGTTTGTATCATTGAGAAAGTCAGCAATAGGTTTCATTTGATGTTTGAAAGCTTCAAATAAATATTTTTGATGGACATTGTCAGCTGCTGGCTTTTCCAACCGTTCATGCTGTCGTCAAGGGCATGACGTCACCGGTGTATTTGCAAATAATGTCCATTTCGATCGAAAGGAATTTAGTTCTTTCAACTCGTTAATATTTGAAATTATCCACGCCACATCTGGCCGCCAGTTGATAAAGGGCGTTGATAAAGGAGTTGGGTTGATCGATAAGGCCGAGCTGGTTTAGAGCTGGTTATGTATTTTGTTCAATCGCGAATGCGTGCTTCGTCCGGTTATCATCTTGGAGTAAGGGTCAACGTTATATTGGTTAATCATTTGTTGATTGTCCAAGAATACATTCGTTCCCTTCGGAGCTCATCATATAGATACATATTGTTCCTATCAGAAGAGTTCTTTATTTGCATAATCATCAACATTGGCAAATGCAGCAAATAGCTGTAACGTAACGATGTGATAAAGTCCTCAATTTAGAGTCCATGAATTTATTTACAGTTCACACATAAGACATTCACGTAGGTACACGTTCATATATAGTTCATATATAGTTCATTAGGAATTACATGCATAGTATCCATGTCCGTCCGTGTCAAAACAATATGTCACATGAACATCGTGGCTATATACGTGCGCTGTTGTAGTCAACAGCCAGAAATGAGCACATGAGTTCTTGACATCTACAATTTGAATCATAAGACGATTCTTCTTCCATTATTAGTTTAATTTAATTAATCTCATGCTTAGATTAATTTCCGAACTGACCCTGAAGTCTACATCGATTCATCTATATAATCTAGGCTATATACTCAGCCTTATTTCCTTGGAAGAAATACAAGACACGACCTTCTTGCTTGACGGATAGCGTAACAAAGGCCCTGTAACCAAGTCACCCGGCGTGACCTTCCCAACGCGAATGCGTCATAGTCTCCGCATATATTTCGCGTTCACTATACCGTAAAATATCGACATATTCTATAAATATTAATGACCCCTAAACGTTGCGCATGGGTAAACCCCAGCAGACGCTGTCATTTAAAATAACACCGTAACACCCACCGACCAGCTAACGATAATAATTAACTACAACTTACCTACTTATCGCACCTGACCCACCTGCTCGAACTTATCGATTTTTTATATTTTCCTCTTTATCTCAAGAGGGCAGGATTATTTTTTGCCCACCTCTACACCCCCTCCTCCTTAGCTCAAGAGTGCAGGATTTTACCGAGGTTATGACGTCATATTTCTATATATATACCCATTGCGCCCCCAAAATACGCGTCGAAACCGTACTGTCCTTTCACTTGTAACAACCCCAGTCCCGCTTGTACCACTATAACAACTCCAGTTGTTATCAACCAATATTCCATAGACAATATCATAAAAATTGTACACGCCTCCCTCTTTCCATCTAAAAAACATCTCTCTTCCAATATGTGCCCTGTTCGTATGTTTTTGTTACTGTTGCTTACCCATAAAAATATACCATAAAAATTGTATACGCCTCCATCTTTCCATCTAACATAACCGGCTTCCTATATGTGACCCTGCTCATATAGGCTACTTTTTTGTTACTGCTGTTTGAAAATAAAATATAAATATATATATACTACTATTTATAAACCTTGACCTTTGTTTTATATATCTATGTTGTATAAATATATATTGTATGTATGTTATATATATATATATATATATATATATATATATATATATATATATATATATATATATATATATATACGTATAAATGTTGTCTACCTGTTGCATAAATATATATATTGTATGTATGTTGTATATATGTATATATGTTGTATGAAGAAACATAACACATAAAATAACATCACATTACAACCTACCTACTATCCAACGCCCGCCATTATCGATCTAGTATTTTCCTTATATAACGCGCCACCGCAAGAATACGCCTCGAAAAGTACATGACATACTACTCCTGTTGGATTATGCATGTCTGTTTCTGCTGATAAGATGATGGGTGACTTTTGTTGGTGTACCGTGGTACATATTTATAGTTGTGTCACACATTTTGTTATCATTTAGTAGAACTTTACGTTTCCTGTTTGTTTTCAGTGGTACGCTCAATTATGATAATTTTTTTTCATGGTAAGCTCGTGGTAAGCAGTGAAGAAGGCACAGTACCATCAATCTATGGTGTCAATGCCACATTCTTTGTATTTCCAGGAAGGACAAATGTTGAGAGGATGTCACGACCTGGTCTTCAAAGTCTTGTGTAAGTAAATAAATAAGAGGGCTGATGTAATATATGCACTGCTTAGACAGCGCAGATTACGGTGGCTTGGCCATGTCAGTCACATGGAACGTAGAAGCTTCTCCAAGGATATTTTCTGCTGACAACTGGGAGGTGGTGAAATAATAGCCAGGAGACCGCAGCTGAGGTAGACAGAAGTGTGCCATAGAGAAATGAAGGCACTATACACAGGGCTGGATTAAGCCAAGAAGGTACTCTAGGCTTTTTTGTGTTTGCGCCCCCCCTTTTTTTCACCTAATAGGCAATAATTGTAAAAAAAAAATGTCAAGCCCTCTTACCATAATGATGGTATATATATACAAATAGGCGGGGTGCCGTTTGGAAGGTCCTGGGTTCGATTTTCAGGTAAGCCACTAACTTCTGCTCTTTTTGTCTGTTGTCTGGTTTTCTGCTTCTTTATTTCTCACGAGCGCCTGAAACATACCTTTATGTGTATAATATTTATTTATTTACTGTTGACAGGCCTCAGGTTTCCCTTCTTTATTTGTTTAAATGTTTATAAAATACTGAACCTTCCCTTTTCTGATTTCTTCTATCATTTACTAGACATAGTAAGGTCTTTGTCCTGTGTAATATGACCTATACTGTACAATAGGGGGACAACAGAGATGATTGCATCATTAATTAGTTTGGGTTCCTGATGCGGGTCCGGTTTTTACAGTCACCACTGTTATCATACTGCTGAAGAAGTATCTTATTGAAACAGGGTATTTCATTATTAAATTGATTGTCATCGTTACTTCCCTTCGAACCCCGTTTACAAATTCGTCAACATTAGTGTTCCTTGAAGAAAGCAATATCGTGTTTAACACAACCAAAGGATGAAAACATTGGGGATTGATAAATTCGCCAACTTTAGGATCAATCAATTAAAATCAGTTGATAATTCCAATTCCTTCTGAGTCCACCTGACACATTTATTACAGGGTACATCACGAAGACATCATAAATTCAAGGCATTATAATATAGTCATTGATACAATTAATTCCACTCAGTGCAGTCCGGTCCAAGTATACAGATCAAGAATTATCGTCGTCAAAACATGGCAGGCTATATACACGCGTTACTGCAATGCAGTTAACCGGTAGCGAGACCCGCCAGTCTGTGAATATGGATCATAAACATGATCAAGTACTCCCGTATTATGGACTTCAATTAATTAATGGTTCTCCACAACCATACTGAACTTACTCATAATCAAGGCTGACCCTGTAGCCGAAAATCACAAAGAAATATACTGCACTATCATGATATCCTGGGAGTACACGGAATACGTCTGTCTCATTCAGAGATCATAATAAAAAGGGTAAACGAAGATCGTAGTCAAGCGTGACCAAGTCAACCAAAACACGTCACAAGCGTCCTATACAATTCGCGTTCACTAAATACCGTGAAGCGTGAAATAACTTTTATATTTAACTCATCTCGAGCATCTAATGCGTAACTTTAAAAGTGCTAACAACTGTAGCAGACGACATTGTTAAATATGTCGTAACATTTCCCTGCCTGACGGGGGTAAAAAAAAATCTATTCTATAGATTTTTATTTCTAGAATTTACTAAATGAATTATAAGAAAAAAAATTAACGATAATCGACATACGGCCTACGATGTTCTGTTCAGAACAGTGTCTTAAGTCATGTCAACATAATAATTGTCATATAATACATGAACATTATATTTAGATAACTAAAGAAAATGTCATCTGTCAAAAAGGATAGCAATTATTTATCTACTTAACTAAAATTATGTCTAAAAGTAAATTGTGTGTTGTGTCATAAGATATACTAACTATAGAATTAACTAAATAATCAATGTAATATGTGAATGATTTTATAAAATTAAACTATAATTAAATAAAATGAAGTATAGTATCAATGTGAAGAAAGTAAAGAAAGTAAAGAAAAGTGAAGAAGAGAATAATGGAGAATGAATAAAAATTAAGTAGTGAGACGTTAAAAAAAAAAGAAATGAAACATGTGTGTACAGAACTATTATATAATAAAAATAAAGTATCAACTGAAAACTAATAATACATATTAGATCATGTGAGAATTATGTAACTATAAGTCAACAACTACATGTAAAAATTAATATATTATTTATATTATTCAATTGTGTTATGTTTTCTCTTTTCTTTTTATTTTCTTTTTTTCTTTTCTTTTTTCTTTTCTTCTTTCTTTTTCATACTATCTTTTATTTTATTCAATCAATAAGTATATAAATTAATAGCATCTCTATGAAGATCCGTATGTCCTTCATTTCATGCGCGCAATCTAAGTTATGTTTCATGTAAAGAAAAAATTCATTTCCACAAGCGATAATCTTTGAGTTAAATAGTTCCAATAAGATGAACGTAAACGTAAGTTCCATCCTATGTGTACTCGATTTTTGATTGTAGATCGTATCCGATTTATTTAGACATGTTTGGACACTGACCAAAGTCCCTCAACGTAAATATGTAAAATCGACAAAGTGTTTTTAAATACAACTGTAGTTCTGACCGTTAAATTGCAAGATGTGTAGAGTCATTAGACATAATTGTCCAAAATTGAATACTTGGTAAAAGATATTGAGAAATCATGACAATCGTTGGAGGTTAGACGCTAACATCGAAAGTTCCATAAATCATTTGGGTGATACGTTTATGTCTTACTTGTTTCAGAACTTGAAATGTATATGTGAAAATTACTTGAGCATAACTGTATCAACGAGAAAGTGTATAGTATCATAAACGTCTTGTTATGAATATGAATGAATAACATTGAGCATCCAAGTCTGTTCCGTTCTTTGGATTGTTAGTCCTCAATGGACGATGACGGAAGGCGTGACAGAGAGTCTGCCATCACATTTTCGCTGCCGGGAATTGCTTCAATTTGGAAGTTGAAAGGTTGAAGTGATATGGCAAACCGCGCGACTTTTGCATTCTTGTGGTTAGCTCGTCTTAGTGATGCTACGGAATTCTGGTCCGTCTGAATAATGAAAGGTGCGCCCAGAAGGAAATTTTATAATTTCTGAATAGCCCATACCACAGCTAACAACTCCTTATCAATAACGAAGTATTTTGTTTCGGCAGTGGTGAGCTTTCTCGAAATTAACATCGGTGGGTGAAGTACTCCTTCGTATTCTTGTAAAAGACAACCTCCGATTCCACAGTTGCTGGCATCTGTGAGTAGAATGAATGTTTTTTTAGTGTTTGGCAACCTTAAAATAGGTGGTCTAGAAAAGAATGATAATATCTGGTGAAATGTTTTGTCACAGTCTGCCATCCAGGTCACTTTCACAGGCATGTCTTTCCTCAAAAGTGAGGACAAGACCGCTGTGATGGATGATAAATTAGGTGTGAATCTACTATAGTATTGGACGAGGCATAATAAACTCCTAACTTGTTTTTTTTTTATCTTAGGAATTGACAAATTTGAAATTTTAGATATATTATGGGGAACAGTTTGGATACGTCCCGCTCCAATAATATGTCCAAGAAAAGTTATCTCATGGAAAGCCACTTGTATTTTAGTGGGTTTAGCGGTTAACTTATTGTCTTTTAAGATTTTCAAAACAGAATGAAGTCCTGAAAAATGTTCCTAAAATGACGAACTAAATAAACATATGTCGTCGATGTTTGTGATAATATCCCGTCTGTGTGAAAAAATTTGTCGCATCATGCGTACAAAAGTAGCCGGCGCGTTCATAAGCATAAAAGGCATAACGTTCCACTGGTAAAGACCTTGTGGAGTCGAGAACGCAGTATAATATTTGGCTTTTTCAGTAAAGGGAATCTGCCAATATCAATTAGTTAGGTCTATTTTTGTGAAGAATTTTGCAGTCGATAGATGAGTAAGTAAGTCGTCAAGGATAGGATGTGGTTCACTGTCAGCCACAGTCTGAACATATATATTCCTATAGTCGACACATAAACGAATGTTGTTATCTTTCTTTCTAACAATGACTAAGGGTGACGAAAATGGAGAGTTACTACTCTCTATAATTCCCAAGGAGAACATTTGATTAAGTTCCATCATTGTCTTACTGAGATAGTGTACTGGAACTGAATATGGATGTCCACGAATTGATGTATCATCCTTAAGTATTATATCGTGACTAATACATGAAGTGCGACCAGGCTGATCAGTTAACACATCTGAAAAAGATTCCAAAAGATCAGCAATCTGTTGATGCTGTTTCGGTGTAACCGACGGAGAGATGGTTACATCACGCCAAGATTATGTAGCCTGTAAAGCAGGTACAGGTAAAGAAGTATGTACCTCAGGAAAAAAGATTCTTCTTCCTGAATTACGGATAGATTAGTATAATGACTTGAACCTGTTGATTTATTCTCTAGATCATGAAAAATGGATTGTAGGTGTTGAGGGCGAGTGTGAAATTCCTTAAGCATGTTAATATGGTATATTTTTTTATGACCCTTAATGTCTAGAATATAGTCAACGTCCGAAATTCTGTCGACAACTTTGTAAGGACCATTCCATGTGTGGTGAAAATACAGTGATGCAACGCTAAAATTCCTCCCTTTATAAAGATAACAGTTAAAATGAAATGTAGGGATAAAATTTGGATAAGATACGCTGCTAATTCTTCGCCCACGCCATCGTTTTCTAGTGTCATTGAAAACCAACTAGTTATAACATGAAGACTAACGGCCTATCCGTTTAGACGGGGTAGAAACGGAGAGAAAAGGAAAAAATGATGCGGTCTGCACACGTGTTTGAATCTAAAGCCTAGAAGACGCAATTTGTAGTTTTAAAGAAAAAAATACGCCACTAGTTGGTACAATGTAAGAAATTGAACACGAAAAACGACGTTAGCTCTTGTCAGAAACAGACGTATCTTGGACGTTCTACGGTAAATAGCCGTTTTAATTTGAATATAGCGGCAAACGCCATGAACGTGTAGTAAAAACAAATTTCAAGACTAACAGGGAAAAAATTATGTATTTTCTTAATAATAAGTTTAGAAGAATAAAAATTAGCTAGTTTGATAGTCCATCTTTCCCTGAGAAATAATATACTTTTAATTACAAAGACGGACAGATGACACGGAAGATATTGACGAAAGACTGTATTGTTCAATACAGACGAGCAGACAGTTATTTGTGCATACTTCTCACTAAAGTTACTTTTGACACGTCCTTGAGACTAACGCAGAAAAACAAATTACATGTGGACAAGGGGCAGACAAGCAGGGTAGAAGCTAAAAATAACTTAGCATAGAAATCTTATACGTAAGTGAGACGAAATTTGTGTAGATTTTTTTGTAGTTTGGTCCAAAACCAAGTGTAATTTTGGGAAAACCCAAGTTCGGACGGACAGACCGACAGAAGTACATTTCACACTAGACCGAAACTAGACTCAAATTAGACATTTAGGTTTAAATATTTAAACTGTAGAGGGGAAGTACTCTGATTGGACGAAAGAGTGATATTGTTGACAAAAATTAGCCGGCAAGTGCCATTTGTTGAAGACTGTCCACAGCAACAGATCGTTGATGCTTAGAAATGTGACGCCCAGTAAAGATATATGATATTACAAGTGGGACGCCATAGTATAGCCAGCAGCTCAGCTGAGTTTGTGCTAGTACAACGTATCTGTGTGTTTTCATTTTGAATTGTGAGTTTCTTTGTCTGGCACTGTGCTAGTGCCTGATGCTCTGAAGAGATCAAACGGTGGATGACTAAAAGCCTATTAGTTTACCTCAGCAACTGTGAGGAGTAGCCTATTATTTTACCTCAGCAACTGTGAGGAGTGGGCCAAGTGAACATCTTTACTACATCGTCACAGGCTAGTTAAGTATTGAAGACCTGGCCTGCTGTTGATTCATCACTAACCATAAATAAATTTAAAAAACACTGTGAATAAAGAACTTTGCCACCATTTACCCCTGTAAAAAAACAAACCAATGAACAGTATAACATAGCCTGGATATGATGATACCACCACGACCCGTCATCCAGTACTAGTTTTCCCAAAGACTCTGTAGTTAGTATCCATATTTGCAAATTTCACTTATATATCTATGTACACATTTTTTCATGTGATCATTCAATTATATGCTCTTTGATTGATATAAATTCATCTTGATTCACACGTCCTGACCATAAGAAAACTTGGCTCAGGACTAAATAAATTAAAAAAATTGTAAATTTTAAATTTCAACACAGTGTTAATTTACTTGATCATAGAGCTTAGTATTAGACCTAGTGGTTATATCTGTGTGTCTGTGTACTTAATTACCTGCACACTACATTTCAGTACCCTAGACAATAAAAGTAGCTAACATACATAATAGCAGAATAAGTCTGTTTGAGGTCATAGGTGGTAGCAGAAAGGTATCCTGTAAAACTCACATAAACTTTTATCTTCAGGGACCTTCACAGCTGACCTCACTCAGTACACTAGGTAACATAGCAACCGCACTTAATAACATCAAAACCACCACACCATGCAATTAATAGTCTATTTTCTTTTCGTGGGAGTAACACGAAAGCCTCATCACCTAAGAATAATTGACGTAATCGTCTATTTCTATTCTGAAACTCTCGAGCTTTACGTTTAGCAGCCTCTGAAGAAGCTGTTGCCAATTGGCAAGCATCAACAATTTTCTTACGTAAATTTATGACATACTCGTATGATGACTTGGTATCCTGAATCATCAAAGAATGTGATAAATAATCCCAATATCTATAGGCTAATATCTGCGTGAAGCAGAATCAGGTACCAATTGTAGCCTGAGAGAATGGTGATGAAAGTAAAGTAAACACCATTGTCACGCTCCATAACCAAACGAGCGTCTCTATTGGTCCTAAATGTTACCAACGCCTCACCATATCTGCTATTGGTATGTGGCAACAGACGCACAAACTTAACGTCTGCCGTGTAGTGAAAAAAAATTACCAAGTGTCTGCGAGGTAGTTTCCTGTGGCAGATTTCGCACTAACACAGTTCGAGAATATGCACATTTATTAATATATGTAGGACCATTGTCACTAACATGGGAACACGAGTGATGTGCAACCTTAGTTGCATGAGGTAAATTGCAATGTTTGTCCCTCATGTATGTATAATTCTTTCTATAACCTGGATTATCCTGTTGGACATGAGTATGATGACTCCTACGCTGTAAGGGTACATTTGTAAGGCATGTAGTAGTAGACAGACCAGAAGAACCAAGTACATTCTTTTTTCCAATGTACTGGTATTAATTTTATTGAGTATCTCCCTATCTCTCTTAACACCAACCATATGTTTCAACATGTTACTCTTCTTAGTACACTCCTTTCCTTTGTTGACAACGTTAACAGTTTTCTTAAGATCAGTTGCCGGCTGATCATGTCGCCAAGACTTGTTCCCTGAATTGGCAATATTCTGTCGAGGGAAGGTGTACTTGCCTCGAAATGATTTGATAATTTTTGCTGGGTGTGTTGATACCTTAGTATCACTCATAATATTGACGGCATGTCGTGTAATAGGTTTATCATCCCTTTTATTCAACATTATTTTATTACTCAACACGACATCATCATTATTACCATTAAGTGGGATAATCTCATCATCCTCGTCAGTTTCCAGAATGGTGCAGAGACCAAAATTGGAAAATGCTGTGCCACATGGATTCATTTTAATGGCGCGAAGTTTAGCCATCGCAACGACAGCATTAGCATTGCTATAAAATTGCAAATTCCTCTTTTCCCATTCATCAATCTCTTCTGGTGTACACTCTTTACTGCCGGGGATGCGACCGACCATCAAGTCAGCTATCAGATTCTTCAACATGCAAACCTTAACATTACCTGTAAAAAATGGTGTGTTAACAGAAATGATTGCAGTTGGATAGTACTCAACAATACCCCCAAAGGTTATACAAGTAACATATTCATTAGTCGTACAGCTTGGATGGACCAATGATTGCCTGACTCCGATGGTGGTTGATCCTGAGACTCTTAAAACCGACACTACCGCACCATTGACTATCCCTCTATTGAATATTAGAGAGCCTGTTCCGTCGTTAGCCGAAAGACTAACTTCTGGTAAGATGTGTCAATAATTCAGCACTGTCTCTTTGGCCTTCTGAAAAATAACATTACAATCATGGCAACTATTTGACACGGTATAATTAACAGCATAACATGTAGAAGATGATTGTATCTGAGTATTATTATGTGGGACACTTGGGGTCATACCAGTAGTGAGTGCCGCCCCTGCACTGTGATCAAAGTGTGCTGGTCTCCGTGAATGAGACCGCTGTCGGTAATGATTACCGGAATTATTCCGTTGTCCGCCATGGTAGCTATTGTTTCTAGGTCTGGAATTATGATTATTATTATGCCACTTGTTACCATTGTTATTTGTATTACCATTAAATGGTTTATTCCATTGTGACCACTGTTGATAATTATTGTTATGTCTGAACTGAGGTGACTGATTTCTAAATTGATGCCTACCTCGGTCTAAATTACCATTATTGTTATAATTATTTTGCCCCTGATAATAATTGTCATTATATCTTTTATTTGAAAAATTTCTATCAAGGCTCTGAGCTCTTGATCTGTCCTTACCATTATATGCCATATTAGAAGCAACTGGTAATGGTTCTCTTAATTGGGAATTAGATATGCTAACATTTGGGTGTGCAGTACAATAATTTATTGCTATTTTTTTCCAATTCCGCTATAGTGGGTGGTTTGCTCTCCTGTAAAAAGGAAAAGAATGGTGGACTAACAGAGGATAGAACCTTATCCCTTAGTGACAAATCAACTAACTTATCGTAGGATTTATCTTCACAAGCAAGTTCAACCCATCTATTGAATGTATTGCGTATATTCGCAGTGAAACCTGTGAAGTCTTTGCTTGATTCAGGTAGAAGAATTTTGAACTTCATTCTACAACTTTTCTCATCCAAATGAAATCGTCGTAATAATAAGTTTTTAACGGCATCATAATCGTTAATAATTGTTGGATCCATGTTCTGAGCTGCACTAGCGGGTTCACCATCTAAAAATTCACTAAGTTTTAGTGCCAATGCAGATTTATCTAATTTATTGACCTTACACACATTCTCAATGCGTAACAACCATGCTGATAAGTCATCAAAATTTAATTTGAATGGTGGTAATTTAAAATTGTAGCAGCTTTTAGTCTGGTTTGTTGTAGATGTATTAGGCGCAATATCCCTATTATTGCTATTTGCAGTCGATTGATCTCGTAATCTTATTTCATCCATACGCAACTGTACTAACTCTTTTTCTGCTTTTATTTTCCTTTCATCTAATTCTCTTTTATGTTTCCTTATGTTTTCTTCTTTAATCTGTTTCCTTTCCTCTCTTGCCCTTTTCCCTTCTTCCTTGGCCTCAAGTTCTTCTTGTTCACGTTTAGCCATAGCATTTTGTTCTTCCATTTCTGCCTTCGCCTTGGCTAGTTCCTTCTCTGCATATTCGCGCAAGTCTCCTCCTTTTAAAGAAAATTCTTTCCCGATTTTCACAAAATGCTCTAGAGTCAACATATGTAAGTTAATAATCTATTTATTTATTAAACTATATGTATTAATCAACAATATAAAGCAATCAATCAATTATATGTGCCTATTGGCTAACGCAGCACTATGACTAGAACAGTCTATTAAGTACCCCTCAATGTGCTTACCATATTCAAGGTAAGAGCTAAATTTATTCTTATTTATCAATACATTATGATATCATGCCATATGTAGCATGTGTAAACATTAGTGACATAGACTACTAGTGCATTATGATGCACTCATATTAGTCATCCAGTATTTTTTAATAAATTAATCCTAAGTATTATAATATTGTTATCTTATATTTTTCTTATTCTATTATCAATATAATATAATTATAAATGAATACAGTACAGTAGACACATGAAACCAAAGTGTTACAACACGAAATCACGCCACAATTGACAATTTACCAACATTAAAATGATTCTATGAAATGAAGCAGAAATCGAAAGTATGAAGTGTTGAACTGAAAACAGGTCAAAATAACACTACACTAAAAACGATGACGTCACAAGGACTCGCAGACAACCGTTACAATATATATATATATATTCATAAATAAACGACAGTTAGATTTAGAATGAACGGGATAGTTTACAAACAAGTGACGAAAAAAGAATAAAAATGAAACTTAGTACAGAAAAATACAACAAGTATAACGTAACTTCCCAGCTAAAACACCTAATGTTGAATGAATGCAAATTACAAGCAGAGTATGCCCCAGTTTTTAGCGGATCGCTTGTACAAAATTGCAAATATTCAACAAAACCTAAAGAAACGATCAAGATATCTGCGGTCTGCTGACGCTGACATAACAGGTATCCTGATTCCTTGCCAACCTCCTGCTAAATGAACATACATACGGCATTATGATCACACCCATGTAACATTTAATATTGAAAGAAAAACATGCCTGCAATATGACTGAATTTAGGACTGACTCTAAGCCTAAACAATGTAATTATCTTTACAGAGCGAATTCAATCGTCCGCAAGATGTTGGCATGCATCAACATCAACGTATCGATGTCTGGCTTGATCGCAAAGGCATAGTCAACTTTTGATTCCACAACTTCTTTGTAGGTATTGAAAAAAAAATTTAATTTGACTGGCTTGTAATCTTCAACGGACACGTCGTCTAGTTGTGGTGATGTTCTGACGTCATTCTGACTTGCGTTGCGCATGCGTTTTGAACTTTACACAGTCGTACATCGTTTGTTCGTAAGGAAATTCGAAAACTAATGTTCATAATACTGTAATATTTTGTCTTGAAGTGACGAATGTTATTTATTTAAATCTTCAGCAACCATACTGGCCATCACTGTTGTGGGTCCGGTTTTTTTTACAGTCACCACTGTTATCATACTGCTGAAGAAGTATCTTATTGAAACAGGGTATTTCATTATTAAATTGATTGTCATCGTTACTTCCCTTCGAACCCCGTTTACAAATTCGTCAACATTAATGTTCCTTGAAAAAACCATTATCGTGCTTAACACAACCAAAGGATGAAAACATTGGGGATTGATAAATTTGCCAACCTGAGGATCAATCAATTTAAAATCAGTTGATAATCCCAATTCTTCTGAGTCCATCTGACACATTTATTACAGGGTACATCACGAAGACATCATAAATTACGGCATTGTAATATATTCATTGATACAATTAACTCCGATCAGTGCAGTCCAGTCCAAGTATATAGATCAACAAATATCGTCGTCAAAACATAGTAGGCTATATACACGCGTTACTGCAATGCAGTTAACCGGTAGTGAGACCCGCCAGTCTGCGAATATGGATCATAAACATAATCAAGTACTCCCGTATTATGGACTTCAATTAATTAATGGTTCTTTACAACCATACTGAACTTACTCATAATCAAGGCTGACCCTCTAGCCGAAAATCACAAAGAAATATACTGCACTATCATGATATCCTGGGAGTACACTGAATACGTCTGTCTCATTCAGAGATCATAATAAAAAGGGTAAACGAAGATCGTAGTCAAGCGTGACCAAGTCAACCACAACACGTCACAAGCGTCCTATACAATTCGCGTTCACTAATTACCGTGAAGCGTGAAAAAACTTGTATATTTAACTCATCTCGAGCATCTAATGCGTAACTTTAAAAGTGCTAACAACTGTAGCAGACGACATTGTTAAACATGTCGTAACAGAGAGGCATATGACCAGGCCAAGAGAGGGTCCTAACAACGAAATGCAAATAAACCATGTATAATACCAACATTGAAATTTCAAAAAAAATCTCTAAGTTAAAAAAAATTTATTAAAACGGAATATAATCGAAAATAAAATAAAGAAGTACAACGACGATAGCATTTAACATCAAATCCACTTTCATAAGAGATATGGAAAATCGTGACTCATTAAAAAACTGACAAAAAATATTTACACAAAGTTAAAAGAAAATCAGATAAACAAATTGCGAATTTAAAAGGACATTATTTGAAAAAAAGAACCTAAAATATAACAAATGGTATACCAGTGAAAAAAAATTCGAACATCAACTAATTACACGAAAGTCGTTCATTTAAAAGTCCTACAAATTTTCATAAAAATGCCAGCTAAATTCAATAAAAATGATTTGGAGTAGCAACATCGCCACAATCAAAATCTGGGAACAGTGGATAAGTTATGTGAAAGAAACTCAAACATTTTACCATCAAGAAATTTAATGCCAGGGTAAAACTGATATAATTATAAAGTTGCAACACTTGTATATAAATACAGTGGCAACACTGGATTCATTCATAACCCTCCACTCCCAAAGGAGCATAGACCTTCAACAAACACATGCCAAGTCCTCCTGTCACATGCCATCATCTCACGTTCTTTCCACGTTCTCTACATCATTTTCACCTCTGTTTCCAGCTCCCTTCTCCGTGTGCTTCTTGGTCTTAATTTTTTTGTTAAATGTTTAATGCACTGGATCAGTTTGTCTTTCTCTACACTGTACCTATAATACTTAGTTAAGCAGTTGTGTCTGTGGTAGTTTAGTTTATGTTATCTTATCTCCACCGGAGCAAGAGGTGGTGAGCCAGTAACTATAAAAACAAGTCACAACTGGCGAGGGAGAGTCAGTCTAGGTTCTCACCCTTGAAGCTATAAGTCTTCCACAATAATCTATTTCTCAGATCTTTCTCAGTTTCAGTGTCTTGTCTCTTTATTTAAACAGACTCTTGTTAAGCCACTGTGTGGCAATTGTTGTATGTTTGAGTTCGTCTTTGTCACTCTAACAACGATTTAACTTATTTCGCTGTATGTTTAGAGTAGTTTACTATACAGTGTATTTATCTTAGTCTATGTCAAGCCTTCAGAACTCGCTTAAAGGTAAGGGCCTTATTACTCCGAGCAAATCCCCAGCGCCCGCAAGTCTAATTTTTGGGGATTGTTCTTTATTAAGAGGCAATTAACCATAATTAAATAATTGACATATTTGTATTTAATAATCGTAGGAAAATCTTATTTCTCTGTTGAATTGCAGGAAGGCCTATGCCTTTTTTCTTTTAGTCCTTATGTTTAATGAGAGATGTTTTTAACACCAATTTTGGGAAATTTATGGAGGCCATATTTGATGTGGATACTTTTATGTTTTTCAAATGGCGGTCAGTGAGGGAGGGTGCTAGTTTTTATTTATTTTTATGAATGAAAGTATTTGTTTACATATGTAGGTTCTTATAGAGTAATCTAACATATTCCTAATAATTGGATGAACAGAGTGGTCTTCATCACCCGTGATGGACGAACAACAGGTTCTTATACGTATGCTGGCGGATTTCATTGCAACGTACGTCAAATCTTCGTATACTTTGTTATGCAGATTCTTGTACAAATTATACATGATGTTTTTCCGTATTTATTTCGACAAACTGCCGAATATTGTAGATCAATTGCATCGGTATATCTAATAGCACTTCCTCTGGACCCAAAGAAAAGTGATCTTCCATAAACTTCATCCGAAAATCTTCTGTTTTAGACGAAGTTAGTCTTATATTAAACTCTTCAATCAAAAGATCAAATTGCTTTGTATATTTTTTTCCCAACTCAGTGCGTGTGTGCTGAGGGATATGTTGTGCACATGTGAGCAAGTGTCATTTTTATGCTTTTGACAGCTAACTTCTGAAGCGGCTCAATTTGTTTGTAAAAGCCTTTGCTGCTGCTCACATTTGAATTATAAGTTGAGTTCTTCTTCTGAAGTTGAATGTTGAATTCATTTAAGTGTGTTGTAATATCATTTCCGAAAAAAAATATCTCGATTTCTAATTTCCTTGTCAAGTTCCAGAAATTGTATTGATTTCGTTTGTAAGAATGTTGCTACTTCCAACTCCAAAGCAACAAAACGATGGCGCACTCTTCTTCAACCACTTCACTTCAGTATTGCACAGTAAGTCTATGTGCTCGGCGTCTACCTTTTCAAATAAGTTAAAAGATGTTCCTCGTTTGAGTCCTAGAGAACAGATTCAGTTTTCTTTGGAAAGAACGATAACATTACATACTCATGTTTTAAAACATTGCCCTGCAAAATTACGCTGATGTATATTACAGTGAAGCTTAATTATTGGCATATCAATACATTCTTCAAGAAGAGTAACTGCTGCTTTATTTGTTTTCCTCGGACTGCAGGAGCACCATCGGTACAAATGGCAACCAACTTCGTTAAACTGAACCCCAACTTATCGTTCACAACTTGTAGTAATTCATTAGAGATTGTGACGTTATTGGTCATTTCCCTTTTCGTATTTTCTCTCTCTTACTTATTTCTCATTTTCGAAGCACAGAAATACGTACCCAGTCACTTGTTTACATTTTCTCTGTAATAATTCGTCATGTCTGTTTTCCTGATCATCCCTCCTGAGACAGTAGACAGATAATGTAATATTGACCGACAGTCATGTTATTAAAATTCTCGTGTACCAGACAATGGGGCTCCGGATTAACACGAAGATCGTCCCCACCAGCTCAGTTATTGCTGATGTGGCTACTATACTAATTTCTCTCGTGGAGAGAACACAACCCAGAGGGTTGCACGACGAATGTTTATTTGCATATGTACAGAGCAGTAAATTATCCAGGTAGTGACATATTAGAGACACGTACTGGAAAGACGGAATGTTTCCGGGAAGACATTATTTGTGATAAAGTAAGAAGTCGTGAGTGTAAACGGTCCGATAATCGACAGAAATAACAATACCTTACATGGAAAGAGACGTTTGAAAAAGAATCACGCAGAATGTTCTTATGAGGAAATTGTTGAGATAAACCCCATCATAACACGCATGATTGAATACAATTGGCTGAGCAATTCTAGATGTTATAAACAAATCTCCTGATTGGAGCCTGGTGAGATAGTAACAACAACGTGCGTGGAACGAAAGATGCAATAAAATCTGACACTTTCGCTGGTTTAGGGGACTGTGAATTTCACCTCGTCAAGAAGATTGTCAGCTAGCCAGAGTTAAAGAATAGGATCAGAATTCCATTTATCGGACCGGGCCTTATTTGAGTATCTTGTGGACTAATATCCCAGGAAAACTCTACCTACATTAACACAGAAAGCAGCAATTTTAGGAATCTGAACACAAAATCAGAATAGGAGACTAGTGTAAAGTAATACCCTGGACCGAGTGTAAGAGGCGTCTTAAACATGTTGCCGTAACTGTTTCGCTGAGCCAGGAGTCAGTATTCCCAAAGAGATTTTGGAGTGAGTTGGACATTTTTATTTTCTATGTTTTTCATTTATTAGCATTTAAAAATTACTAGTGGGTGTCCAAGTCATATGAGGTGGTAACCTCAGCATATATAATGATGGTTTCATGAACCACCACAAGTGACTGCTTTATGCGGGTTTCTCAGAGAGAACCAAAAGCATAGTTAGTCTCAAGATCCATACGGAGCAGGGAGTAGATAATAACAGAAATGGTAGACATACTTACTATATTATTCACATTTTCAACCAGTGCAAATGTAAGGATATTCAATATAAATGTAATGATTGTTTTCCGCTCACTGAGGTTAATATTAAGCTCAGAAAGGGTACAGTTCTGAGGTAGATGGGATGGTGGAATGAAAGGGGGGGGGGGGGTGTCACATAACTGTGTGACAGTAAACCCAATACATATTATGGTATTAGATTCTCTTCTATCACGATACTAGTTGGTGGTACCAGTTGCGAGTGGTATCTATGGAACAAAGTGTGCGGTATAAGTAGCCTGCTGTCAACGCTAGACACCATCATCAGACGGGTCTAGAAGACACTGGACTAGCTATGTGACTACTCCACGGTCGTTTTTGGAATATGTCACTACCTCCAGACTTGACCAGTGAGGAGTGTGAATCAGTCTAGAACCTGCAAAGAACCAAACATTGGCTGGAGCAGAAACCAACAAACTTACTGGCAGCAAAGTACAAACTTAAAAGCTTCCAAGTGAACTTTCAAACAATTCCGTCAATATCCATAACATCATTCTGTGATGATTACCTTTCTTAAAAAGAATTATTCATTTTACACTAATAGAATAAAATCGTTTATTAAATTTGTGTTATATATATATATATATATATATATATATATATATATATATATATATATATATATATATATATATATATACACATATATATTGTTATGAGTAAAATTGATAACATGTCTGTCGATGTTATTAAATGGTTCGACAAGGATTCATGTGTGTTTATTATCGGTAGTTCTTGGTAACAGGAAGTTACGTCATGCCTCAAGGTTCAGTGTGCAGACGATATATTTGTGACCGGCAAAAGTAAGCGATCGGCTGCTAGGTTCTTCTGTGTGTTTCATTGTGGCAGGTGGATGTATGTCTCATAACTCCTGAGACTTATATTATTTCGTTGACATATTCCTATGATGTTCGACCTTTAGATCATCCATATACCTCCGTGAGATGATACTAGTATATTTGTAAAATGAATTATGTATGTTGGAGAGAACGTGAGTTGGAATCTAATAAACATGTATAAAGCTTTCGAGGACAGTGTTTCTAGCGACAGACGGTACTGAGCTATACTGATGACTATGTACATGTGATGCCATAAGATATAATGCTTTTCCTGTTTAAGCATGTGGAGCAGCGTTTAGTATATTAAACAATGTGTTGATTGCCCACTTTGCCTTTGTGGTGACATTACTAGTTCCAATTGAATTACTGTGTGCGTGGTCTACCAGATTATACCCCTATTGTGTTCTTGGCCAGAGTAACGAGACGTGTACTCAGAATATTCAAATACAATATAAAAGACTCGTAACAACTAAAATGGAGGTCTCAAGCCGAGATCCTGAGTCCAAAGTAACACGCTGATGTCAGGAGAAATTTTTTCAAGTCGTTGGACTTCGTTTTTGAAATAATCAGAAAATGGTCAAAATGGCGGTATATGTCGTTTGCTGACCTGTGTGGGGTTGAAAGAACATTATTTTTTTGTCCTATGTTCAAGTATCTACGTCCGATGGTGAAGTTTTTGAAGGAAAAAGACTTTCCGTAAAAGTTTCGGTGATAACGTGACGTTTTTGCCCCATGATGTCCTACACTCAATATTTGTTCACCAATTTTATCAAGAAGACGACGGACCAAATGGCATTTCTGTTCGAGTGCGGAGAGTGTGAACTCTAAACCTAACCTGGTCTACACGGAGTGTGTATCATCGTTCCTGTGGGAAGGAGGCGAAAACCATGATGATTTTTCTTTTTGGCATTCATATAAGTATATTTAAAGTTACATACAGCGTGTGATGCTGAGAATCTTGTTTGCCAGAGTTCTTCTTCTATGTCCTATGTATTTTCGTATATATATATGTTCTTGTAATAAGTGGGTGGTTGGAGGGACTCATTAATTGTTTCAATACCTCATTCATTGGGCGTTCTGTAGTTTTATGCATCTGATTATTTTTTTTAATTAAGGGGCCCACGAATATAGCTGAATGTTACTGCCTTAATTGAATTAACCAGGCTCAATATCTGTCTATTTGTGTAGTTCCTGTTATTTGGCAAGTTTGTTATTGTTGTAAAGTTAACTGTGTTTTTTATTAGTTTTTCTTCATTATTGTTTGTAATATTGTTCATCTTACCTTGCTATCCTTCAGTTATTATATGTCATATATGTTGTAAAATTGTGCTTGTCTTGTCATAAGTGTGGTAGAGCTGATTTTTTTTAATTTTTACAGTTCATAAATTTCTGCCTTAGTTGATCATTTGTATTATCTTTAATATGCTCTGTCACTGTATCCTGTAATCTTGTTCGTACCTATTTTTTTTTGCTCCTTTATTAACATCTACTATTACATGCAGTTGGTTGATTTTCAGTGGTGAAATAACTGTTGCTAATATTGCTCACATATTCTTGATATAATAGTTTGTGTATTATTGGACTATTTGTAATCATAGCAATTGTGAATTATGGCTACCTTGGAGTATTTTATTAAGCCTGGAAACGAATTTGGAATGGAGGGTGAAGCTTTAAAAGAGTTTGCCAGTGGCATCTGCAAGGACTGTAAAGTATAATTCACCTAGACAGAGATCCAATAGTATGGATAGAAACTATCGGGTAAATCGGTATCATAACAATGGCAATAACAGAGGGAGATACAATTTTCATAAAAAATCACTACAGCCTCAAAGGAATTATAACTCATATGATGAGGGATTGTTTCCTCCACAATTATCCTTCATGTCTAATGAATATCATAACAGAGGTGGATATAATTTCAGGTCATGCAGAGGACAAGGGTCATTTTATAGAAATAATAACAATTCTTTTAATAACAGAGGTTATCAACAAAACAATAACTCTAGACAATCTAGAAATCCTGAAAGGTCAAATGCTGGTGTGCATCTTAATGACAATAATCCAGTTCAGAATACTAATGGTGTCTCTCATGCTAATGCATGTAGTGTAGACTTATCTTACTTACTTACTTAGTCGTTCCCCTTCTACCGTTAGGTGTAGAGATTTGGAAGAGAGAGCGCCAGCCTATCCTATCGATTTTCTTACTCCTGGCCTGGTTCCATTCTAGTCTTATGTCCTTCAAAGATTGTCTAAATGATAAATCTCAAGGCTCTTGAATGTTATAGTGTTGAAGGGGTGTGAGACCTCCGGGCAACGCCGGGTACTTCCAGAAGAATGAAAATGTTATATTTATTATGATCTGCGCTGATATAGGCGAGCAGTAGGTCGGACTTACAGGTGGCCGACTGGGTGGGTGTGTGAAGCTATCAAAGGACGCGAATGCATGTGGTTCTGGAACAAACACGGACAATCACACACCATAAGGCACATAACAGGTGACACTGCGCACTCTGGTAAACCTCCTAGTCAGAAGAATGAAGAGACGGCTGAAACGTCTATACACTGTTTATTATACTCGTACAAACGACACATCAACCCAAACATCATGGTAATACAGTACATAGGCACATTGTAAACAATTCACAGTCACTGGTACAGCTCAAAGAACTTCATGGACAAACATCATGTAAATATTCGTTTCACCTTCTCTGCTCTGGTAATACAATATCTAAACACATTGCACAATATAAATACAGGCCATCATATCCTAGGCCTTCGAAATATCACAGGGACTCTCCAACTTTTCTATCTCACCACAAACATCTTCCCCGAACACACAGTTATAAAACATGGCTGACCAGCCCAGTCAAACGCCCAGAGCGGACTGTCACGGGATACCGCATATCAGTCCCGCTCAAACAATCACGCATGCGCGGCTAACCGCGAAACGTGAACTAAACTCAATCTCGAAGGTTCGAGAGAATTCTGGATCAAATATTTTTAAACCAGTCAAGGGAGATAACCAACGTCTGGCCAGTACATACCAGTATTACAACGCGTAAACTCCCTTTGACCACAAATTATTAAAATCTGTCATAACACTAATGTTGTCCTCCCAGCGGACTCTGGGACGTCCTGGAGGTACGGATCCCTGGCCCTTTGTTTCCCATGCTTGTCGTGGTAGCCGATCTTCTCCCATTCTGCAGACAAGCCAAACCATCTTATTTGGGACTGTTCTACTTGGGTCTGCAGGGGGTGGGATTTAAGGCCTTGGCGTATCGTCTGGTTGCGGACCATGTCTCTTCTTGTTACTTCAACCACCTTCCTCGAATACCTCATTTCTGAGGTTTGGATCTGGCTTTTATGAGTTGTAGTCAATGCCCATGACTTGCATCCATATGTCAAGACTGGGACATAGGTGGAGCGGTATACAGCCATCTTCGATTTCTTACCAACCTCTCTCTTGGTTAGGAATCCTCGATTTATGACCTGAAATAATCTCCCTGTTGCTGCTTTTCGAGTGGCCAACTCTTCTTTGATGTCTCACTTTCGGTCTATAATAGCTCCGAGATATTTAAAGTGGTCGACCTGCTCCAGGACCTGTTCTCCCAGCTTAATCTGATGTCTTCTTTCTTCTCGTGATATCACCATGGATTTTGTTTTAGAGCTGCTCATGACCATCCCTCTCTTCTCTAGCTCTTCCTTCCAGACTTGCAGGTTCGATTGGAGATGTGCCTCTGATTTATCAATCAGGGCGACATCATCAGCAAATGCCAGCTCTGAAATACATACGTGTCTCATCTTCCAGTACCCCACTGAATACTTTCATGTTCTCTCTTTACATGACTTATCTAACAGTACTA
Source organism: Oreohelix idahoensis (assembly GCA_024509875.1). Classification (NCBI taxonomy): domain Eukaryota; kingdom Metazoa; phylum Mollusca; class Gastropoda; order Stylommatophora; family Oreohelicidae; genus Oreohelix; species Oreohelix idahoensis. The sequence continues at coordinate 484,062 of JAMPIV010011609.1, forward strand.
ATTGTTCTGAATGTAATTCTTTGTTTCAGCTGGAGGTAGTTCTTAGACTCCTGTGTGGACATCCTTTACCAGTTATGTCCTCGTATGATGGAACAGGTTCTCGGGTCTTTTATAAGGGTTTTGTTAACAATCAACTTGTTTCACTTCTCAGGGACACAGGATGCTCTACGATTGGAGTGCACAGGTCGTTAGTGGATCAGTTGGATTACAAAGGCAGGGAAGTTAAATGTATTACATTTGGTGGCACAGTGGAATACTATCCCACTGCTGAAGTATTTTTGGATACCCCTTACTTCACAGGAAGGACTCTTGTGTGCCTGTTGAATAATCCTGTCACAGAAATCACCCTGGGAAATATTCCTGGTCTGCGCGAATGCACAACAGAAGATATTGAAAAATGGGAACAACAGCATCTAATCAGTGCAAATGCTGTCATGACCAGAGCTCAGTCTCGTGCTGAGGTACATAATCTGAACCAAATTAATAATGTTGTAAATGAGGTGATGAATGATGAAAGTGAGGCTGAGGAGATGGTGACTAATGAAGAGAATAATGATGAGGAGGAGGAAAATGATGATAATTTGCAGGTGTAACTTATTGATAAGGATTCATTCATTGATATACAGAATGATAATGATTCCTTAAAGAAATTTTTTCAGGCTGCAAAATCAGATGATGTGGTGGTTGATGATAATTCTATACATTGGTACACTTTAAAGAATGGAATTTTAATAAGAAATTTCCAAGATTCCACATCTGTAAGAAAACAGATTATGGTACCAGCTTGTTATCGCCCATTCGTTTTACGACATGCTTACGATATTAATTGTGCAGAGCATTTGGGGATTGCTAGGACAAAACAGAGGGTTTTGTCTAATTTTTTTTGCTCGGAGTGACAAAAGATGTCAAGGCTTTTTGTCGCACATGCAAAGTTTGCCAAGATGTGGCAACAAAAAGACTCCCAAAAATAATGCGCCTATCCAGGTATCAGATATATCATTGCCTCCATTGGCAAAGATTTCGATTAACCTTATTGGTCCATTAGCAGTCACGTCAGCTAGAGGTGAACAATATGTGCTGACCTGCATTGACATGTGTACACGCTGGCCAGAGGCGATTCCTCTTGAGTCGATATCGACTGGTAACGTAGCTGATGCGCTATTTTTAATTTTTAGTAGATTGAGTTTTCCCGAAAACATTCTATCAGATCGGAAAACTCAACTCGTCTCTGACGTAATGACACAGGTGATGAAACGGTTTGATATTAACCGTTCTCTTAGCTCGGTCTATCACGCTGCCTCAAATAGTAAACTTGAGCGGCTCAACCGTTGTTTGAAGCAAATGTTGGGCAAAGTTACTACTAAATACCCGAAATATTGGGATAGAGTATTACCTGCAGTATTGTTCGCATATAGAGAAATACCGAACGAACATACCACGTTCGCGCCATTTGAGTTAGTCTTTGGTGCTAAACCTAGGGAACCTATGTCCATTTTAAAACATTTGTTGGTTGGAGCTGACATGTTTGAAGCTGTTCAAACTTCTTACCAATATGTTGTTAATTTGAGAACGCAAATTATCGACGCATGCCAAATAGCAGTGGAGGCGTCAGAAAGGGCGAATTGAATGCTCGATTCTTTGTGAATCAAACAGAAAACTACGCCAGTTATGGCCATGCGATGAGGCATATGTGTTACTACCAAATAAAGACAATAAATTACTTGTTTCATGGAGAGGATCTAATACTATTATTGAGAAATTGTCAGATGTTGACTACATTTTATCTATCAATGGAAAGGAAAAAACCTTTCATATCAACATGCTGCAGCAATTTCATTCTCGTTCTCCGCATCTTAAACCAGTCTTTGAAGCTATCGACGAATCTGTTGATCGTCCCTTGTCCTTAGCGATAACACAGGTAGAGTTGTCTAACTTACCTGGTGGTGCTGAACCACTTTTATCTTTATCAAAAATACCTATCTTGTCTACTGAGAGCTGGAAAGATATTTCTGTTGCACCAACTCTTGCTTCTCATCAGAAGAATCAGATTTCTCAGTTACTACAATCTTTTTCTGATGTGCTCACGGATGTTCCTGGACATACATATATCATTCAACATGACATCCTGCTGACGGATTTCAGACCTATCAAACTCAAACCATATCTTATACCTATTAATTTGCGATCACAGGTACTTGAAGAATTAAAAGGGATGATAAAGTTAAATATAATTGCTTCATCACAATCTCTATACAGTTTCCTATGGTATTAATTAGGAAGAAAGACAAATCCATTCGGATTTGCATAGATTTCAGGCGTTTAAATGCCGTGACTATCCAAGATGCGAACCATTACCGTTGTTAGAGTCTCTTCTGGATAGATTAGCTACAGCTACTTTCTTTACTAAATTTGACTTGTAAAAAGGCTATTCGCAGGTGCCATTATCAGAAAAAGCTAAACCTTATACAGCTTTCGCTACACCTCTAGGATTGTTTCAGTTTAATTTTATGTCGTTCGGTCTCGTTAAAGCTCCTGCTACCTTTGTTCGCATGATGCGCAAACTTTTCTCTGACCGTTATGACTTAATCACGTATATTGATGATATTTGTCTTTTTTCATTAATCGTGGGGAAAAATATGTTCTTGGAATTCAGTCGTTGTTGAATACCTTGCGTCTTCATAATCTTACTGCTAGACCTTCCAAAACAAGAATAGGATTCACTGAAATTTCTTTTCTTAGTCATAAGGTAGGAAGTGGTTTTCTTAAACCTGAGGATTCAACTATCTCTAAAATCTTGAATCTTAAAATTTTTAGATCTAAGAAACAGGTTCGCAGTCTGTTAGGCTTGGTGAGTTTCTATAGAAAATTCCTTCCGAATTATTCAGAAATAACTTCAGTTCTATCTTCGTTGTTAAAGAAGAACTCGCCAAACAAAACTGTTTGGTCGCATGCAAGTGATGTACAAATATCTTTAAATATATTAAAACCGAATTTTTCAAAAGCATCAATTTTGAGATTACCTGACTCTCAATTTCCTTTTACCCTCAGAGTTGACGCCTCTGTATCAGGAATCGGTGGGATGCTTATGCAAGAGTTTGAACGTTTTATGCATCCCATCCTAAATCTCAGTAGGAAATTGACACCAACATACCAAAAGTACACCATTGTCGAGAGAGAACTGCTCGCGATTGTCTTTTGCTTCGCCAAACTTCAGCGTCATCTTATAGGAGCGAGATTCACCTTGGAGACAGACCAAAAAGCTCTGTCCTATCTCAAGACTGCAATATTCTGAAATGAGAGAGCTGCCAAGGCCTCATTTGCACTTCAGCCGTATGACTATGACATTAGTGCTATCAAAGGAAGCCAGAATGTTATGGCTGATGTCCTGTCGCGCTGTATCAAGGACCCTACATCACAAATCAACTCTAAAAATGCAGGTGACTTATAATGTCAGAACTAACCTATGAAGTGACTTCGTGATATGGTGATTCGTGAAATATTACTTGTATGATGCCGTGTTCATCTGACACTACTACGTTTGAACGAAACGTTCAAGGATATAGAATAACATAACATGCTGTAAGCTACCAATGCTTAGAACTATGTTACATGTTCGAATTCTACAGAAAGAATTTTGCAGTGACTTATGTGACAGTACTTGCAAGATTAATTGGTTTACACGGCACATGATGTTAATGAATGCTGAGATGCTCATGGTGGTGTAGTATCTCTTTCAACTCATCGCATTATGTAGATATGTTGTGTCTTAATGACAGTGCTCATATTCAAGCTACCAGCTAACGCACGCAAAGTATGTGGAATGTTCAAAATGCTGTGACTTTAAGATATTCCGTACTGACATGCATTGTCATTTTTTAGTGGAATACCGACGTCTACATATCAAGGGACATAACTCTAAGCTGACTCGCATAATCAAGGGAAATTACAAATAAATTTCCTATCTGGTGGTTTTTCGATTTGCAATTGCCGTGGATGCTAACATTTGGATTCGTACGAACATACTATTGCATAGAAGTCAATCATGGATTGTGACAATAATTTATTTGGACGTACTTCAAGAGACCTTGTGTGGTATCTTATTAATGAATAGAATACCATTACACTAAATATTTTAAGTACTGTGCTTAATATTTAGTGTAAAGTAATGTTCATTCGCCGGACTTGGTTTGATCCTTGATACAAATCATTTTCACACTTACACCATATTTGAATCAATATACGGTTAATATGCAATACTATTGTATATTCGTACAACACATAGGCATAGTCTTATCTATTGCTCACACAAGTGTGTTAGATACACGATTACGTTTGTTCTCCATCACTATGTTATGTTGATAACATGTACTCTATAGGTACACATAATTTTAATTTTTTAACATAAGGTTGCATTCATTCACTTTCTTAGTTGATTGTCTGCCTCATTTCATCTATTGTTTCTATTGCATATTTGCATTAATTTTAATGCTTTGCATTATGACTATTGATTAATATGAAATTAATTGACTACTGATACTGGACGTGACAGAAAAGGTGTTATTTGACGGTTTGAGATAGAAGAGTGCATGGATTTTCCATCATTTTTTAATATATTGAGTGTGTTTAATATGGCTACCTCACATTGCTGTTAAAACAATTTATGTCCTTTGTAGTCGATGGTTTTAGTGTTCTTTGCTAATGTCCACAAGATTTAGTGTTTAATTGCGTACTCTGTCGCACAAACTTGGGTGCTGTGCTAATTCGTACTGGCAGGGAAGTTTGATGATACCAAATTTCACTCTAATGTTATACTCACACCATGGTAATAATGTAAACTTTGTTTCCATTATTTAACGGGGGAGGAAATAATGTTACGAGTAAAATTCATTACATGTCTGTCGATGTTATTAAATAGTTCAACAAGGATTCATGTTTATTTATTATCGGTAGTCCTTGGTAACAGGAAGTTACGTCATGACTCAAGGTTCAGTGTGCAGACGATATATTTGTGACCGGCAAAAGTAAGCGATCGGCTGCTAGGTTCTTCTGTTTGTTTCATTGGGGTAGGTGGATGTATGTCTCATAGCTCCTGGGAATTATATTATTTCGTTGACATATTTCTATGATGTTCGACCTCTAGATCATCCATATACCTCCGTGAGATGATGCTAATATATTTGTAAAAGGAATTATGTATGTTGGAGAGAACGTGAGTTGGAATCTAATAAAAATGTATAAAGCTTTCGAGGACAGTGTTTCTAGCGACAGACGGTACTGAGCTATACTGATGACTATATACATGTGATGCCATAAGATATAATGCTTTTCATGTTTAAGCATGTGGAGCAACGTTCAGTATATTAAACAATGTGTTGATTGTCCACTTTGCTTTTGTGGTGACATTACTAGTTCCAATTGAATTACTGTGTGCGTGGTCTACCAGATTATATCCCTATTGTGTTCTTGGCCAGAGTAAAGAGACGTGTACTCAGAATATTCAAATACTAATATAAAAGACACGTAACTATATATATATATATATATATATATATATATATATATATATATATATATATATATACACAAATTTATAGTAATTTAACCCGCTTGAGTGTACTGCACCCATATGTTTAAGTCACACCTTAAATACACTTAAAACAGAGCTACTATGTTAAGATTTCACTGAATTAAATCAGTTGAGAGCTTGAATGATATAAAGCAAACAACATTTATCTTCACAAAAGTTGTCGGGCAGATAATAAGTTAACTGTGCTAAGACACATTCATCATTGTTCTTGTTTTCTGCATATCTTGTGAAGACTTCTTCAAGATAGAATCATCATCATCCTTCTATTTGCATATCTGCCAAGAGCAATTTTGTCCGATGGTAGATACCTTTGAAGACCCACATTAGATACTAAAGGTTTTGGCCATTGATGGACCATCACAGCAGAGAAAATTAAGTAAATCCCGAGACAGAGATTTCTTTTCCAGTTGTGCTACATATTATAGAGCACATTCCAGCAAGTTCTTCGGTTTTTTCAAATTTCACATCAGTTACTCTTATGTCACTGTCTTTGTCACCGTGTTTATCTTTATACATGTGACTACATGTATGATGTTTAATGCCACTTTTATTGAGCGTCCAATTGGTTAAGGGGTTAGAGCTCTTACATCTCGTTGCAAAGTTATCGGGTTCCGGGATATAAACCAAGTAGTTCACGCCCCAGTCTACTTAGCTGTAAAAATGGATAACTGACACTGCTCTTGAGTTAGGGAAGGCAAAAGCAGCGAGAAAGAAAATTAGTCACACATCTCAGAAAGCTGGACCCAATACAGAGAAGTCTCTAACACTTCAATCCCCTACGGCATATCTGCTATTGGACTACCGTTTCTTTTTCATATTTAGGATATTTTTTCACTGTGTTTTTTTTTGGTCACTTTATGTTTACGATCGTGTATGTCATTGTTTAAGTTAACGTATGCCACTTAACATTTATGTTACTTTATGCTTCTCTTTATTTAAGTGTATGTCCTTGTTTGTTTAAGTCAGAGCATGTCATTTTCCAAGTATGTATAAAGTCACACGATTATCTGCACTGATATGAGCATACATATTACATCATGAAAACAAATATGATTTGATGTTCTACATTTACCTAGACAGTGCTAACAGTAAATCTAAAATAATTATCTGAAACACATTACGCTTTTGCCAATCTTTATTACTTATCAAAATGTGGCATCCAGTACTTGGATGCAATTTCTAATTAATACAACATTATCTGAAAAACAATTTAATACAACAATATTACGAAATCATCATCATCATCATGAACACACATGGTTACTTGAAATATAAAATAATTAATGTTACAAACATAAGAATGAAGATGAAAAGTAACAACCGTTGTAAAGTCTCTTCACGTCGTGCATATCTGTCAGCTTTCATCTGTCTCCTCGCTGAATAAAAAATAAGTTATTGTTATCAAACATATAAGATTGGCTATAATCATATTATCATACAATATTTTGTCATATATCATTTTTACCATGACAAATATTATTTTATTATTAATGCCACAGCTATAATTTCAAAAGCATCACGTTCATCAAGGCTGTCACTGCCTTTACAACATCCAAAACCACCACAATCCTTATCACAATCATCATCTCATCCCATTATATCAAGTATTAGATACATGTATCACAGTCACTGTGATATTACGCTCCTATCCTTATCGCCATTGATAGACGCCATTATGTTGTACGCCATAATTGTAGAAGGCGATGAAGACATAATATGGTATCTGTGGTCTGGTTTGTGTAGAATGCAGATGTGTACTCAAACAGTGAGCATTACAAAAACAGGGCAATCCACACAAGGACGTCACGTTAATGCACGACGTGTAAAGTCAATGATGCTTGCAACAGCTAGTGACGTTTTTGTATAATTTATTGTGGACGCCACAGTGACAAAATGTATACGCGAATATGTAGGTACATCATAGGTACGATCAGACAGTCATTATCACAGCAACATAGTCAGTACAGCAATGGACGGTAGACGGCATCATAATAAAGATGAATCATATGCATGTCAATACATTATAAGGCTGTAATGTAGTCGGGAAAATTCTCCATCACTTTCTATCTTAGCCAGGAGATAACAATATGTAGGAGATCAGTCCACTCTCCTTAATCTGACTTCAGCAAGACCGGCACGTCTTCTGAAGTATCAATAATGTCCTCAAAAATCCTCTAGTTAACAAAAGGTATCAAACCTATCATGTAGCAAAGCAGCAAGTAATAGTCCTTAGGACATGCATCAACCCGATGCGGTACAACGTAGCAATACGTGAGCCGAGAAACATCTCATGATGAAGACTCTTCAATGACAGGCTACGAAAAAAATGTCAATCTCGAACAGATGTCGATAAAGTTACTGTAAAATGTAATTACCTTGTCTTCAGGAAATAAACCACAGAACTCACACGCCTCCCGGCGAATCGAATTACAATAGAGGTATCATCTCAAATAAACGAACAATCCATAAGAGAACTTCATATTCCTGACAACAAAATAGCACAGACGCTCTCCCAGAGACGTCTTGCTCGCCACTCGAAAAACTTCGCTATCACTGCTGGGCAAAACCGAAAGACAAAGACCCAAGCTAGACATGCGCAGTAATGCGCGATTAGAACACAGCTCAGATAAATTACGACGCTAGGACCTTTTCTAAGAACCAGCTAACAATGATCACCTTATAAGAAGAACACAACAAGTTGCCAACCGCTTTCTGAGAAAAGCGGCCTAGCAAGTCCATACATGGACACGATTCAAGATCGCTTAACAAACTTAACTGCCATCGACACCAACACGAAAAGACAACTGCTTACTATGAAAAGTGACTATAAATTTCACAAGATTATTTCCCTTGCATTAGAAAAATATATATTGTACACAAAATACGTTGCGAGAATTTCTTGCGCAACAGCCATGTATTTTTTTTCAACATCTTTGTTATTTTACTTCTCTCCTGCTTTCCGTTTTCATGATTTTTAAAGTAACCTCCCAAAAGTCCGGCTTGTGCCTAAGTGTAAATTTCCAGCCTTTAATTGATTTCCCCATCTTGCGTTTTATTTTGTTAAATGCCTGACCTCGTTGGACAAGAATTGTTTACTTGTGGGAGACAACAAGGACTCGTGGCACACACAGGAATATTTGTTGCCAGATGGTAGATGGTGAGAGCAGCATGCTGATTACGTGGCGAGGTAATAAATGAAGCCGGCCCCGCCATCAGAACGAGACATTGTTATAGGTTAATTTGTTATAAGTTGATTTATCGTTGAGGTTGTTTACAGGTGGTATGGTCACCAAATGTTATGTGTGAATACGTCTGGTATGTTGATAGGGATGTTGATATACACGCCCACACAGGGCTACTATAAACAAGTCATGAAGACATCACAGTAACTCACGATGATGAAGACAAGGAAACGTTAAACGACTGTTGACGTTTCGTCACTTTATTACAGGACGACAACAGGTTACGCTGACATCAATACACAGTCATGTTGACAAGACTCAATAACATCAAGCATGATAACAGTTCAATGCAGCTGGCATCAATAAATCATTAGTAGCTTGTACATATCCTAGTACTGACATATCATTCTATCCTTCCTTGGTACAGCTACAGGAAAACTACCCCACATAGGGAGCGGGTAGTCAAGTACATAAGCTTAGTTCATCTTTCATCTGACCCCAGCAAGTCAGGTACTTCTCTGGTCAAATTACGCCGCAAAGTTAGTGGGCTTCTAGCATACAATGCTAATCTCTACTTTCTTTTAAATATCCTCTGACTAACCCAGTCAGGTACATTTTCTGGCATAAGCAGACCGCTCAAATATGGTGGGCTCCTAAAATACGATGACCTCTGTGGCTTTCCTTTGACAAACAAGGTATGTCAGTCCTTGTTCAGTTGATACCGCCTGAATAGCGGGCTTTAACATATGCAATGTTCTCTGGGCTTCCTCTAACCCAATGAATACAATGTCAGCATAATGAGCGAGCTCCAATACTAATATCTTCAGTGAACTCTTTCCCGCACAGGAGGAAAAGTCACTACAATGTCAATTGACAACAGAGAGAAAAAATGGTGTAAAGTTATTTTACCTTGCCAGCAATCCAACGAATAAACACCAAAACAACACTCGCCATCCTTGGCGCTTAGAATAACACATGGGGATAAATATTAGACATCTTTTGTCACACAGAGGCTTTCTTTCCCCGAACGCCTAGCCAGATAGGAGACGCTGCGCGTCTTAACCGCTTGAAAATCTCACCTCGACTCCCTAACATACAGTCTCTTTCCCCGCGTGCCAAATTGACGCGCATGCGTCGTAAGACGCAAGTCCCCTGAGTTAAGCTCAGGTGGGCGATCTGAAACATTCCAGGAAAAGCTGACTACTCGAGCCATATATGGTCAGATTGCAAGACCTCGGTCCTAAGATTAGACCGCTTGGATAAAAGACAAGTGGGATAACAACTACTTCTAACTTAAACCAAAGTGTATATAGCGAGTAACTCCCCTTAGACCAAGAATCTGAGAATTACGTCCTCGACTGCATTTAACAGTCTACCACACCGCACGGGAAAAAAATGATACCATCATTTTTTCGAAAAACATTACATTGAATAGGACAAAGGAGGGTGGTAGTATTGCAATATCTACAATCTGGTAATCAAATGCATAGCATAAATATCAATATAGAGGCGTACATGGACATACAAATAAATTATACACCCCAAAAATAATAATGAGCATGTAGGCTCCTAACGCAGAAATGATGCGCTAATGAAGGGCATCACAATATATATTACGCCATAATGTCAGGCTAGATTGACGCCCAATGGAGCGTTGAGTGAGAACAGAAAAATATGATCTCACACCGTTAGAGAAATTATTCTATTAAAGTATTACCATTCTAAAAAAATGAGGTGTCAGACCTGCACCTTAAAGTGCTGGCAACGTTACAATGCTAGCTCAAAATTACATACATGTAACTTTATATATCACATCAAAATACAATATCTCTATGTCTAGCAATGATAAATTACAAAACAGCGGTGTCATTACCTTCATGTACTGTTAACTAATTAATGTACCGCAATATATAAACACATTATGTTGAAAAGGTTACATCATATCAAAAATAATATCTTTTAATACAATGTTTCATACAATATTAACTACATGGAGATGGCATGTGAAGTCCAAGAACATAGTGTAAGTGGGCATCTCTACAGCATCGTCAGAAGGGTAAACATGGACATCAAAAATCTCGGAATCACTGTTAAATTTACAGACTCTCCATGAAATATCAATGACACCTAAAGAAAATACAAATGACACAATTGTATTTGATAACCGTAGTAATTTCTAATATACAATATTTAATCATGTATTCCTAGGTATAAAATGTGGCTGTGCAAACTTTTGACCCATATATTGTGATAACTAAACCTTCCTCCGTTATACCAGAGACGGTAACAGAGAAAGAAAATCAATCGTTTTACAATCACAAATTCAAACAATGTGAAGCACATGTGCTAATATAATGTTATTGTATGAGACTGACATAAGTATATAATAAACCTAGGCACCTATAAGGAGATCTATGACATAAGAGTTAGGTAGAATCATGTGGGCATCGAGACAATATGTCTGCCATCACATTACACTGACTAACACAAAACAAATTTTTTTCTTTCTCTAACATTTCTATGTTTTGCTGGTCAATTTTAATGCGCTGTTTTTAAATCTGCAAACCGTTTTTCTCTATCAGGTCGGGATCTCTAGAAATACGCAATTGAAGTTTTTTAACAACGCATACAGTATTACAACATCATTCATACAAGAAGTTTAACAGTTATGTAGGCTTAAATTTCTTTGCAGTTGACTTTCGTCGGTGAATGGCATGTGGTACATCGCGATGAAGCATCCAACAATAATCGGCAAGCATGGTCACACTCCACCGTCCTTGATAGCGTGACTCCATTACGGCGATATCTTGATGGAATCGTTCTCCATGTTCATCGCTGACTTTGCCAAGGTTGTCAGGGGAAAAGTCAAGATGCGAATCGAGCAAATGGATTTTGAGGGATATGGTACAGCCCATAATTGTGTATGCATCTATGCACTGCTTAACAATATGCACATAGACGACAGATTTGTGATTTCCCAGAAAGTTATCGACGATCGATTTGAATGCCATCCATGCGCGAAGTTCACTACCATGTAACAAGTTCTCGAATTGTTTGTCTGCAATAACTTTCCTAATCTGAGGTCCTACAAAGATACCTTTCTTTATCTTTGCATCGCTAACTTGCGGAAACTTTTCTCGAAGATAAGTGAAAGCTTTGCTCGTTTTATCTAAAGCTTTTACGAAATTCTTTATGAGCCCCAACTTTATATGTAACGGTGGTAAAATGATGCTGTCTTTGTTAACTAATGGCTAATGTATTACATTTTTATGCCCGAGCTGCATACGATCCCTGATAGGCCACACCTTTCTTGCATAATGTTCCTGTCTGTTGCGGCTGTCCCATTCACATAGGAAGCAACAAAATTTAGTATACCCAGTCTGCATGCCCGTGAGAAGTGCAATGACCTTTAGGTCTCCACAAATCCGCCATTGGTAGTCATTGTACTTTATTTTTACCAAAAGTATAGCCATATTGTCATAAGTTTCTTTCATATGAACAGAGTAGGCGACTGGAATTGATGAAAATAAATTTCCGTTATGCAATAACACGGCTTTTAGACTAGTCTTGGAAGAGTCGATGAAAAGTCGCCATTCGTTGACTATGTGCTCATGACCGAGGTGCACCATTAGACCGTTTACATCTTTGCAATAGCAAATGCCATCATCCATCTCAAAGTATTGAACAAGTTCTCTGTGTCTATGACGAAATTTAGATATCGGAGTATTGGGCGCTAAAAGATTCCATTCTTTGAGTCGCGAACCGAGTAATTCCGCTTGTCCTTTGGTAAGAGCGAGATCACGTATTAGATCTGAAAGTTCTGAATGGTTAATTAAGTGAACACCATCATTCACCGGTATATAATCCGAGTCAGAATTAGTTTCTAAAGCAGGTAAACTATCACTTTCTGATGGTTCATTCACGTCCAACGGATATTGTTCTGGTGGAAATGGGATCGGACATGTGATTGGATCATGAGGCACTGGTTTCGAAACCGATTCAATATTTGGATAAACCACAGACTTTCTAGTTTTAAAAGTGAAACCATGGATATTTGTCAAGCAAAATTAACAATCAGTAGCGTGATTTGTCGGTTCACGCCATATTACTGGCACTCCAAAAGGCATCGACTTATGCTTCGGCGATTTTCGTAACCAACCTGCCAATGTATTTGCACAAGTCGAACAAACTGCATTTGGCTTCCAAGATTTATTTGCATCATCAACTTTCGAATCGAAAAAACGTTCATATGCTTTCTTTAGTAATGGTGTAAAGTTTTTCTGGTGAACACGATCGGTAAAATATCCGCACACGTAACAGAACAGATCAGCAGAATTTCTACAACTTCTAGAAGCCATATTTAGCTCAGAATTATTTCAAAATACAGTAACTATTTGAAAAATAGCGTAACATATGTCATGCATCTTTTAGCAGTATAAAAAGTAGAATTATTTTGCATTTTATTAATTTTTAATAAGTTATATAGTAAAAATGAAACGGAGCAAATAACGGTTTCCCAAAAATATATTTATTCACAAATATCTTAACTCTTAACTCTTTGACTCCGCAATTATTTTCCACCCTGTGCCGTAATTTAAATACGTGATAGACTAAAAACAACTCTCAGAGCGTTGTTTTGGTACGGGTGTCAAATCTGACCAACGCTCTGAGCGTTGTTCCGGAGTCAAAGAGTTAAAAGCCAGAACGACGCTGGGAGCGTACATCCGCAAAACCCATAGAAGCCAAAACGACGTTGGTAACGTCACTTTTGTGTTCCGTGAAATCTGTTCCGTATTTTCGTAATTTGGTATTTTAACATAACGGAAGTTACTCTTTTTTTATTCGGAAGAGCGCTATCTTTGAGTTGTGATTCGGAAACACGCTTGTTCTAGCTAATTTCACTGTGAAAAAACGGTAAATCTGTCAGCTTTCGATCGGCGATTATTGTTGTTTATACAGACAATGTCTAGCGAACCAACCACATCATGTTTATCAAAACGTAGGTCTTTTTTTATCTGTAGAAAAAGCTAGAGAACTGTGTATCTTTGACGAGTTTGGCGAGAATGATGATTTCAAAAGTGAAAATGATGATTTCGAATTTGAACTTAATGAAGAAGCTAGTTCTAATGACGAGGGGGCGTGGTCACAGCCAGGCCCTAGTGCTACAAAACGACAAAAAGTTTTGACCAAATCATCGACAAAAAGGGGGAAAAGCATTAGTACCAAGGAGCAACAAGGGGCAATTAGTAATGAATGGATTTCAGTACCAAACATCAGTATTACAGAGACCCAAAACGCATTCAGATTTCTTCCCAAATATGGTCGCAAACCAGGAGTACACGATGACTTAGGTCTTAGTGAGGCATCAACTCCTTTTGACTGCTATAGGACATTGTTTACTGATGACATTAACAAAACATCACAGAAAGCTGAAACTTGTAATTAATATTCATATATGGATTAGTGTTATTAAAAAAAAAACCATGGAGCACTTTGGATAATATTTCAGTCTTTATGCATGGGTTGGTGGGTACATTTTTCATTCACTAAAATGAATTTAAAAAAAAATTGTTTACATTATTACTGATAATTGAATATAATATGAAGAATAGCACTTAAAAGTCCCAATATTATAATTCTAAATATATTTATCTTTACTGTGAAACATAATTTGTGTGTTTTTTGTTGTGTAATATCAACACAATATATGATTTAATTTAAAAGTTCATGCGGCCTTGAATATCTTCTTTTTTATTTTAATGATGATGGTACGGTCTGCTGGATAGTCTATAAAACATTAACAAAATATCACAGAAAGCTGAAACTTGTAATTAATATTCATATATGGATTAGTGTTATTTAAAAAAAACCATGGAGCACTTTGGATAATATTTCAGTCTTTATGCATGTGTTGGTGGGTACATTTTTCATTCACTAAAATAAATTTTAAAAAAAAAATTGTTTACATTATTACTGATAATTGAATATAATATGAAGAATAGCACTTAAAAGCCCCAATATTATAATTCTAAATATATTTATCTTTACTGTGAAACATAATTTGTGTGTCTTTTGCTGTGTAATATCAACACAATATATGATTTAATTTAAAAGTTCACGCGGCCTTGAATATCTTCTTTTTTATTTCAATGATGATGGTACGGTCTGCTGGATGGTCTGTAAAACATTAACAAAATATCACAGGAAGCTGACACTTGTAAATAATATTCATATATGGATTAGTGTTATTCTAAAAGATGCTGGAGCACTCTGGATAAAGTTTCAGTTTTTATGCATGGGTTGGTGAGTACATTTTTCATTCACTAAAATGAGTTTTTATTAAAAATTAGTCTATAAAATATGTAGAATATCACTAACATCCTTCATATTCTAATTCTACATTCATTTATCTTTACTGTGATGTATAATATGTGTGTCTTTGTTGTATAAAAACAATACAATATATGATTTAATTTAAAAGCTTCACGCGGCCTATAATGTCCTTTTTCTTTCCAAATGTCTACAATGTTTATATGGTTTGCTGGATGGTCTGTAAAACATTAACAAAATATCACAGGAAGCTGGCACTTGTAAATAATATTCATATATGGATTAGTGATATTTTAAAAGACCCTAGAGCACTCTGGATAATATTTCAGTCTATTGCATGGGTTGGTAAATACATTTTTAATAGACTGAAATTATTTTTTTCTTGAAAGTGGTCTATATTATTACTCATCACTGATTACTATATGTAGAATATCACTAAAAGTCCTTCATATACTAACTCTACATTCATTTATCTTTATTGTGATGTATAATATGTGTGTCTTTGTTGTATAATAAGAATACAATGTATGATTTAATTTAAAAGCTTCACGCGGCCTCTAATGTCCTTTTTCTTTCCAAATGTCTATAATGTTTATATGGTTCGCTGGATGGTCTGTAAAACATTAACAAAATATCACAGGAAGCTGACACTTGTAAATAATATTCATATATGGATTAGTGATATTTTAAAAGATGCTGGAGCTCTCTGCATAATATTTCTGTGTTTATGCATGGGTTGGTGAGTACATTTTTCATTCACTAAAATGAGTCTTTTCTTGAAAGTGGTCTATATTATGACTCATAACTGAATACTGTATGTAGAATATCACTAAAAATCTTTCATATTCTATTTCTACATTCATTTATCTTTACTGTGATGTATAATATGTGTGTCTTTGTTGTGTAATAACTCAGTAACTTTAGAATTTATAAAGGTACTGCTTTAAGGTACAAAAATAATTCTGGCAAAACTGATGAAAAATTCCGGCTGATGTGATAGAGATAAACGGATTTCAGATTTGAAATCAGCGCAAGAAACTGACCTAAGAAAACGTATTCTTATATAAGAAAGAAAAATGTTGTTTGTCAGTGTTATCCGAACCACGGATAGCTCATACCGAGAAATGAAAAGGTTGAAGAGCAATAGCATATCGAGTTGATCTCGAGCTCTTTAAGTCTTTGCTTTGAATAGCTGATAGAGCTTTTTGGTCGGTTTCTACAATGAAATGCGCACCAAGAAGGAATCTTTAAGTTTAAGAATCGCCCAGACCATAGCTAATAATTCTCGGTCTAGAACAGAGTAATTCCTTTCTGCCGCATTCATTTTCCTAGAGACGTACATTACAGCATGCAGAGTTTCGGAATACCCTTGCATCAGTGCCGCCCCGATCCCTGTTGATGAGGCGTCACTACGAAGAACGAAAGTCTTATCAGTTGTAGGTAGTCTTAAGATAGGTTGAGATGAGAATAATGTCTTAATCTGATCCAATGAAGATTGACATTCTTGGGACCAGCGCACGATATTAGGAGACCTTTTCTTCAATAGGGTTGAGAGAGGTGCCGTGATAGAAGACAGATTTGGAATGAATCTCCCGTAAAACCGTATTAAACCTAAGAGACTATGGATTTGTTTCTTCGTCTTAGGAATAGTGATGTTCAGTATCTTGGAGGTATTGTGGTCCTCTGTACGCAAGAGTCCATGGCCAACACGGTGGCCCAGAAAAGAAATTTCACTAAACCCAACATAGGCTTTAGAGGGTTTGGCTGTCAGATTATGATAACGTAGAGTAGACTACAGCTCATATAAACCCAAATAGTGATCTTCCCAAGAATCACTGAAAAGACAGATATCGTCCAAGTATGCAATGACATCTGAACGATATGAAAGAATTCGACGCATCATGCGTACGAAAGTAGCTGGGGCATTCATAAGGCCGAAAGGCATGAAACTCCATTGGAACAAACCCCTAGGTGTTGAGAAAGCAGTAAGAGGTTTGGCGCGTTCCGTGAGAGGGACTTGCCAGTAACCTTTAGGCAAGTCGAGTTTGGTAAAGAACCGAGAATTAGAAAGTCCAATAAGTAGAAATTCCAATAAAGGCATAGGTTCAGCATCGAATTTCGTCACTTGGTTAAGTTTACGGTAATCAATGCAAAGACGTATGTTATTGTCTTTCTTACAAACAAAAAACATAGACGAAGAGTATGCCGAAGTGGATGGTTCAATTATTTTCAATTGTATCATTTCATCCAATTCTTTCTCGACCTGTTCTTGAAAATGTATAGGAATAGGGTAAGGTCTGACCCTGATAGGATTAGGGTCAGTAAGTATTATGTCATGTTTAATGACAGACGTGTGTCCAGGAATGTCCGTAAGAACACCCTGAAATGTTTGTAACATGGAAGAAACTTGTAGTTGTTCCTCAGTAGATCATTTAGGAGAAACAGTAACATTTCTCCATGATTCCGTAGAATGAAGTGGAATCATTGGAAGAGGAAGATTAACGTCAGAGAAAGTAGATTATTCATCCTGTATAACCAACAGAGATGAGTAATGACCATGTGGGACTAGAGAATCGTCCGTCGCCTGAAAAATAGGCTGTAGGAGTCTGGACGTTCATAAAACTATGTAAGCATGTTTATATGAAAAGTTTTATGCTTTCCGTCTATATCGACAACATAGTCGACATCAGAAATTGTAGAAACAATCATACAAGGACCTTTCCATTCAATGAGAAGTCTATTTTCCCTACCAGGGAGCAATACAAATGCTTTGTCGCCAGGACAAAGTTGACGTAAGCATCTATTTTTATTTGCAAATTGCCTTGCTTTCTTTTTAGCAAATTCCGATGCAGAAGTTGCTAATCTGCATGATTCAAAAATTTTCTGCCTGAGGGCAATGACATATTCATAAGAAGATTGTGTGTCATCACTGATATCCTCAGCAGTTATAAGATCGTGAAGCAAAGACATGGGAACGCGCGGTCGCGCGCCAAAGACAAGCTCAAATGGAGAAAACCCCGTATGTTCATTAGAGACCTCTCTATATGCAAAGAGAGCCGCGGGTAAAACCCTGTCCCAATCCTAAGGATGATCCTCAGTTATCTTCCCAAGTAAATTCTTGAGCGTTCTATTCAGACGTTCGACTAACCCATTAGACATTGGATGATAGATACTACTCAGAGACCTTTCAATAAGAAGAGTAGACATCACCTGCGACATAGTGTCTGGTATCAATTGGGTGCCATGGTCTGACAAGATTTCTTTGGGAAATCCCAGACGAGAAAATATCAGCCAAAGAGCGTCTGCAATGTCGGCAGTAGAAATGCTCTTAAAAGGTATAGCCTCTGGCCAACGTGTACACATGTCAACGCATGTTAGAATAAATTGATGTCCTCTCACCGACTTGATTTTAAAAGGGCCAATAATGTCTATTGCCATTTTTTGAAACGGACGGATAGGAATGTCTGCAGCCTGGATAGGTGCTGCATGGCGTGGACCTCTCTACTTGACCTCTTGACATACTTTGCATGAGCGACAATAAACACGTATATCTCTATTTACGAATGGCCAAAAGAAGGCCGCAAGAACTCTCGACTTAGTACGGGAAAATCTCATATGTCCAGCACACTGAGAGTCGTGAGCATGTTGCAGAATTTGAACTCTCATACTTTTAGGTACAAGAATTTGCGAATGCATAGACGTATTCGAATCGTGTACCATACGCGCTAGTACACCATTCTTCATAGTGATCCAAGATTTGCGGTTTTATGTTCCAATTCGGATATCCATTTTTGACAAGAATTAAGAATTTTTTTTAAAGATGTGTCATCTTGTTGAAGTTTTATAAAAGAGTCACGCGAAATAACCGAGTGATCATCTTGATCAAGCACTTCATTACTTTCGGTCGATAAAGCTTGAGGCATATTATAAGCTTGCGCTCTTGTGATAACTGCATTAGCAGTTTGAATATTTTGTTCTTCCCAAGCAGCAATCTCCTGTGGGGTACACTCCTTAACACCGTGTATACGCCCGATGATAAGATCCGCAATAGGATTCGGTAGTAAACACGCGTGGACATCTCCCGTAAAGAAGGGAGTAGCTTTGTAGATGATAGCAGTCGGATACTTTTCCAGTGTGCCACCAAATGTCACACATTTAACCACTTTTCCAGTGGCACAGGACGGATCTATAAGAGATTGTCTAACACCTACAGTAGTGCATCCAGAATCAAATAAAACTGAGACTGGATTACTATTCACAAGACCTTTATGAAGAATAAGAGATCCTCTTCCGTCATGCGCAGCCGCAGCAGGAAGAGCGGGTAGGGGATGACCACAACTCAAGGTAGATATAGTTGTAGGTTCAAACAAAGTAGTGCACTGTGGGCATTGAGATGCTCTCCCAAAATCGAAAGCAGAGCAAGTGATAGCATTAGAAGTACCTTTACTATTGTCCGATTCATTACTAACTCCTTGTGACTCTTGTTGAGCACAGTTAGCATGATGACATGATCTATTATTGTTGTGTTGCCATCTACCGCGATTATTATTTCCTCTGAAATTATTGTTATTTGACCTACTGTAAGTATTGTTTTGGTTTGAACCGCAGTTTTCACAGTTGCGATTGTCATTTTCCCTTTGATGAGAATATCTATTAGATTGGTTTTGTTGTCTCCGTGAAAAACTATGATAGGTAGGAAAATTTTTATTGTGGCTACCCCTGCCGAAATTTCCAAAATTGCTGGAACCAAAATTACGAGGGCTGTCAGATCGTCTCCAGTTCTTTGAAGACGAACGTTTACAGGATGGATTGCCTTGATCCTGTCCGAAATTACGATTACTCTTCCTATCAAAGTTGCGTTGAGCACCTCAAAATTTACGGCTAAAATTCAGACCATATGGTGCCCCAGAAGCCACGGGCAAACCTTCTTTAACATTAGACTTGCTAACATTTATCTCAGGGTGTGCAGTGACATATTGGCAACAATATTGTTCCATCTCTTTTATGTTCTTAGGGTTACGCTCATTTTTTTTTTTTTTTCGTACGCCCGCTAATACTCGAGGCGAAATCTCAGGTTATTATTTATGTCTAACCTGACATTGATTTTACGTGAGTATCCCTTTATTTCTTGTACAGAGACAGGTGTCCCTCGCCATTCAGGCAAATACTCGCCTATTTCGGAGGTACCCATTGCAGCTGGGTCGGCTCAGAAGCCGCCAGTCCCTGGTCGACGACACTCCTTCAAATGTCCTCGCCAGGTCTCGAGTTAATCCAGTCCAAATCCCGGTCGACGAAAAATCCTCAAATGCCGTCGCCCGGGTTTGATCCTGTATCACCCGGTCGCCAGAGCGGTGTTGTAACCACTACGCTAGCGCGGCTCCACGCTCATGTAAAAAGGCAAGAAAAAACCCATTGACAGATGACATGACTTTGTCACGAAGTAATAAGTCCATAAGGGCTTCATATGTGTGTTCAGTCTTAGACAGCTCAATCCATCGTAAGAATGTAAGACGTATCTGTGAAATAAATTCTGAGAATTCTACCCCAGTTTCTGGTAAAATAGTCTTAAAGCGAAGACGATAACCGTCTTCATTAAGTTGATATTGCTTTAATAAGGCTGCTCTGACGACGTCATAATTGTTCTTGTCAGGTTCATCTACCATACATATAACATTCAAAGATTCACCTTTAAGTATATCTGACAATTGTCCAACATATTGTGACCTATCTACTTTATGAGATTCGCATGAAAGTTCAAATATATCTAGATAGAACGATATATCGTCACTTGCAGAGTTAAAAGCAGGTAGTTTGACCTTATAAGGAACAGCATTTGTCTTATTGGACGTTGTCTGATTATTTGCATTATTCTGTGCATTACCCATATTCATCAACTTTAACTTCTCCAGCTCCAAAGCTAAGAGTTTTTCTTCGTGTTCCATTTTCGCTTTTTTCTTCCTCTCCTCAGCTTCTAGTTTTCTCTCCTCAGATTCACCTTTTAGTTTTTTCTCTTCTCAGATTCAGCTTGCTGTTTCTCTCCTCAGCTTCAGCTTTTAGTTTTCTCTCCTCAGATTCTAGCGTATGTTTTTCAGCTTCTAGTTTCTGTTTTCTCTCTTCAGCTTCTAGCTTCTGGTTTTCAGCTTCTAGTTTCTGTTTTTCATCTTTCATTTGCATTTGCATTTGCATTTATTTATCTTCAGCCTCTCTTTCTAATCTTTTCTCTTCAGCTTTTTGTTTTTCTCCTCTCCTTTTTGCGCATTGTCGTATAGAGCAAGTGCAAATTCTTCTATTTTCTCACCCGTCTTACCAAGGGCTTTCCCTTGCTCAATAAAATAATCCAATGTAGACATTATGTCTAATAATTTGCTATCAGTACCTCTGAAATAACAACAACCTTTATCCCAACCTCAGTGGGAGACAAGTCTCTGAAACAGACCTTGTATAATTACCTCAATTATAATATCACTATTAATCACTTCTATATCTAAAGTTCATTACACTGTTAATAGTGTCTGACCAAGTATATATATATATATATATATATATATATATATATATATATATATATATATATATATATATATATATAACATAAACAAAGAACAAGCATCAAGGACAAACGAAAACGTTCGCAGAAGTCAACTAAACTATAAAGCTTAACTAAAGAAAATGTTACAAAAAATTGCAAAGATAACTGCGAAAAAACAAACAAAACAAATGACAGCAACAATGTATAAACGAAAAGGTGTATAGAACTAAACGAAAGGAAACAGAGGGAGACAAATACAAACAAATCAGAACAAAACTAAAGAATGGAGAAAAATAGACGAAAACGACACTAACGCAAATCTCGTCAGAGCTAAGAAAAAAAAAAAGAAAAAAATTAGCAACAAAAGTCGCCTCGGATGAAAAAGGAGGAGGGCGGCCTGCATGGAGGCCGTAAGGAGGCAGCCACTCCACCATGCAAAGGCACAAGAGGCGAATCACCTGTTTGCTTTAAACTATGATTACGAACAATATAAGAGAGACAACCGGACTGATTCTAAAGGCGACGAACTGGAACGGACTACGGACTACGACTTATGGAACTTGGAACACAAGAAGTATAAATGGGAAAGAAGAGGAGCTGGTGGAAGAGATGAGGAAAGCAAAATTAGAAATCCTGGCTATAACTGAAACGAAGAAAAAAGGACAAGGAGTCATGGATCTCGATGGCAACACGCTGTTATACAGTGGTGTACCCACATCTGAAAGAGCTAAAGGGGGCGTGGGTTGCATTGTGGCCAAAAACCAGAAAGATAGTATCAAGGGATGGAACTTTGTCTCGGAGCGCATTATGGTTGTAAAACTAAAAGAAAGAGAAACCATAGTCAACCTGGTCATAGTGTATGGGCCAAATGAGGATGAGAGAGCAGAGGTCAAGGAGGAATTCTTCGAGCTGCTTCAAAGGACAGTGGATGACTGCCTAGATAAGTTATCATGCTCGGAGATTTTAATGCCAGAGTTTGAAATGACCATGCTAGATGGGTGGAGTTATCGGAAGATATGGAGAAGATACTTTCAATGACAATGGAAAGCGACTCCTTAGATTCTGCAGTGAGCAGAATCTGATCATCACAAACACAAAGTTCCCCCATAAGCGCATACATGCATACACTAGATGTGAACCAACCAAGAATGAGAAGTCAGTGATCGACTATGCCATTGTTAGGAGAAGCTCATTCAAATATGTCCGGGATGCTAGAGTCTGGAGGGGGCCAGAGATTGGAAGTGATCACTACCTGCTAACAATCAAAGGAACAACTGAAAGAGTTGCTGAGCATAGGAACTGCCCAACATCACGCAAGAAACCAAGTAAACGAGCGGGAGAAATGAGCATTAGAACCTACAAGCTGAAAGAGCCAGAAATTAAGAACAGATATTAGGGGCTATTTGCTTCAGCGGTGAGCAACACAGAAGAACGACTGATGACTTGGAAACCCTCTGGATTAAATTCAAGGATATCATAAAGACAGCTGCAGAAAAAGCATCTGGTGAAGTCCGACTTGGGAACAAGAGAAAAAGGACACCTTGGTGGACAGAGGAAGTCAAAGAGAAAATAAGAGAGAAGAAAATGGCATGGAAACAATACCTAGGAGCTAAAAACACAACAGGACAGATGGAAAAATATAGAGAATATGTGACACTTAGAACAGAAGCAAAGAACAAAATGCTGGCACCAAAACAGAAGTCCTGGGAAGAATTTGGAGAAAAGCTAGAAAAAGATGCACAAGAAAACCAGAAATAGTTCTATAAGACCCTAAAGAACATGAGGAAGGAAAAACAGTGCCCTCTCAAATTTATAAAGGACAAGCAAGGCAAATTGATTACTGCCCCGAAGGAAGTAATGGAAAGATGGAAAGAATATTTCTCAGAATTCCTGGATGGTGAGCATGGTGAAGCATCAGAAATGATAACCACTAGCACAGAAAAGAAAACCAATGATGGTGAAGATGACATAAAGATGGAAGAACTGAAGGCAGCACTGGAGAAAATCAAGATGAGCAAAGCAGCAGGGCATGATGGTATAACACCAGAAATGGTTAAGTACATGGGAGCATCAGGCGACCTATTACTCTTAAGGGTTCTACAGGCAGCGTGTTACAACAAGATCATACCAAAGGATTAGGAGATTGCCATCATAACACTAATTTTCAAAAAGGGTGACAATCGACATTGTGGAAACCAGAGAGCCATATCACTTCTCAGTGTCCCTGGTAAAATATATTCTAGAATCCTAGAGCAGAGACTCCGACGCCTAGCTGAGCCACAACTGGATGAGGTCTAGTGCGGATTCCGAGCGAACCGAAGTACTCAAGACCTAATCTTCACACTCAGACAGCTGAGTGAAAAGGCCCTTGAGTATAAGAGTGAGATCCATCTTTGTTTCATAGATCTGGAAAAGGCGTTTGACAGGGTCCCTTGGAGCAAACTTTGGGATTGTTTGGCAAGGAAGAACATTCCAGCACCTCTGATTCATGCTATACAGAGCTTCTACAAGTCTTGCAGAAATTATGTAAGGACAGCAAACCATAAGTCAGAAGAGTTCAGGACCACCACTGGTGTAAGACAAGGTGATATCCTATCACTTTACCTTTTCATACTCCTCATGGTTGATGTCATTAAGGCATGTAAGAAGAGAACAAGAAAGTATTCAGTGGGGTACTGGAAGATGAGACAGGTCTGTATTTCAGAGCTAGCATTTGCTGATGATGTTGCCCTGATTGCTAAATCAGAGGCACATCTCCAATTCAACCTGCAAGTCTGGAAGGAAGAGCTGGAGAAGAGAGGGATGGTCATAAGCAGCTCTAAAACAAAATCCATGGTGATATCACGAGAAGAAAGAAGACATCAGATTAAGCTGGGAGAACAGGTCCTGGAGCAGGTAGACCACTTTTAATACCTCGGAGCTATTATTGACCGAAAGGGAGGCATCAAAGAAGAGTTGGCCACTCGAAAAGCAGCAGCTGGGAGACTTTTTTATGACATAAATCGAGGATTCCTCAGCAAAAGAGAGGTTGGTAAGAAAACGAAGATGGCTGTATACCGCTCCACCTATGTCCCAGTCTTGACATATGGATGCGAGTCATGGGCCATTACTACAACCCACAAAAGCCAGATCCAAACCTCAGAAATGAGGTATCTGAGGAAGGTGGTTGAAGTAACAAGAAGAGACATGGTACGCAACCAGACGATACGTCAAGTCCTTAAATCCCACCCCCTGCAGACCCAAGTAGAACAGTCCTAACTAAGATGGTTTGGCCATGTCTGCAGAATGGGAGAAGATCGGCTACCACGACAAGCATGGGAAACAAAGAGCCAAGGATCCAGACCCCCAGGACGACCCAGAGTCCGCTGGGAGGACAACATTAGACAATCTTTGAAGGACCGAGGACTAGAATGGAACCAGGCCAGGAAGAAGACAGCCGATAGGATAGCCTGGCACTCTCTCTTCCAAAGCTCTACACCTCACGGTAGAGGGGGAACGACTAAGTAAGTACAAAAGTCGCTTGCAATTTCCACTGTGGGAAATTTGCAACAGTCCCTAAAGAACGCTGTTGTAGGCCCTCTGTAACGTGGGATACCCTACAACAGACACCGCCCAACCAAAACCCGCTGAAATGAACACTTATATAACATGTAAACAAAAAAACATGTAATATGAAAACAAAGATTGTGCAAAGAGGAAGGCTCAATTCAGTCACAAGATAAAGGCACAGATCACAAACATAAACAGGCCACTTATCTTTAGATGAAAATCCTCGATAACAGCAATATAGTAGTACACCAATAGGCATCCAAGGAGCAGAGGATCCACCGCTGAAGGATACAGAACTCTGAAACGTAGGGTACAGATGTTCATAAAGCTCTGCTTCTTGCTATGATGAGCAATGGTGACTTCAACAGACCAGCAAATAAGGAAGACAGGAACACAGCAACAACGATGGTATCGGCACTTGATCTTCTGATATCGACTCGATTTGAACAGCTGTGTACACCGCTCTACATTGTTGACAAATGTAGAATACCGGCATCGACATCAAAGTCCAGTAGATAATGGAGTCGGGAGCACTGCAATTCACCGTGTACTTTAGACTCAGGAAATGTCAAAAACCTTCCGAGCAGCGCCGGGTACTTTCAGTTTACAGCCGAACTTGGCATCAAGCTGCCACACCATAATGTTGGCTGAAGTTATGTTATGGTGTAGTTAGCTGTGACATAGATATCATGCAGAACGTAACGACAATAGTTCACTGGATCTTGACATCCGAATGTTGAATGGGTTAACAGACCCCGTAAGTGCTGGCTACCAGACAAAACCAGCTAGCCACCAAATGTTATAGGTTAATTTGTTATAAGTTGATTTATCGTTGAGGTTGTTTACAAGTGGTATGGTCACCAAATGTTATGTGTGAATACGTCTGGTATGTTGATAGGGATGTTGATATACACGCCCACACAGGGCTACTATAAACAAGTCATGAAGACATCACAGTAACTCACGATGATGAAGACAAGGAAGCGTTAAACGACTGTTGACGTTTCGACACTTTATTACATGACGACAACAGGTTACGCTGACATCAATACACAGTCATGTTGACAAGACTCAATAACATCAAGCGTGATAACAGTTCAATGCAGCTGGCATCAATAAATCATTAGTAGCTTGTACATATCCTAGTACTGACATATCATTCTATCCTTCCTTGGTACAGCTACAGGAAAACTACCCCGCATAGGGAGCGGGTAGTCAAGTACATAAGCTTAGTTCATCTTTCACCTGACCCCAGCAAGTCAGGTACTTCTCTGGTCAAATTACGCCGCAAAGTTAGTGGGCTTCTAGCATACAATGCTAATCTCTACTTTCTTTTAAATATCCTCTGACTAACCCAGTCAGGTACATTTTCTGGCATAAGCAGGCCGCACAAATATGGCGGGCTCCTAAAATACGATGACCTCTGTGGCTTTCCTTTTGACAAACAAGGTATGTCAGTCCTTGTTCAGTTGATACCGCCTGAATAGCGGACTTTAACATGTGCAATGTTCTCTGGGTTTCCTCTAACCCAATGAATACAATGTCAGCATAATGAGCGAGCTCCAATACTAATATCTTTAGTGAACTCTTTCCCGCACAGGAGGAAAAGTCACTACAATGTCAATTGACAACAGAGAGAAAAAATAGTGTAAAGTTATTTTACCTTGCCAGCAATCCAACGAATAAACACCAAAACAACACTCGCCATCCTTGGCGCTTAGAATAAATAATGAGGATAAATCTTAGACATCTTTTGTCACACAGAGGCTTTCTTTCCCCGAACGTCTAGCCAGATAGGAGACGCTGCGCGTCTTAACCGCTTGAAAATCTCAGCTCGACCCCCTAACTTACAGTCTCTTTCCCCGCGCGCCAAATTGTCGCGCATGCGTCGTAAGACGCAAGTCCTCTGAGTTAAGCTCAGGTGGGCGATCTGAAACATTCCAGGAAAAGCTGACTACGCGAGCCATATATGGTCAGATTGCAAGACCTCGGTCCTAAGATTAGACCGCTTGGATAAAAGACAAGTGGGATAATAACTACTTCTAACTTAAACCAAAGTATATAGCGAGTAACTCCCCTTAGACCAAGAATCTGAGAATTACGTCCCGGACTGCATTTAACAGACATATAAACAAAAATGGCGACGATTTGTCGCAACTACAGGCTTCGTGTAAGGCACCGGCTGATTTCTGCATTAAACGATAAATCGTAAGCCACGGTTTATCTAGCAAACGAACCCGCAGCACGGAGTGAAGATTTAGTTGCTAAAGCCCACCAGATTTAGCGAGTTTTAGCTTGCACTGAAAACGAACACGCGAGAATAACAGTATCGCACGGAAAGATGGACGCCTAGTTACGGGATTAGAACGCGGAGTCGTACGACACAGGCCATGACTCCTGACAAATTGGCAACCTGAAATATAACGACATGTTCGCCAGAGTCAGTACGGATTTCCAACACATGCGGAGTTAGAATGTTTTCCTTAAGCATGGCCAGTTCACAGCCTGTTCTAATATTTCCTTTCTGTGTGAATCAATAATATTCATACTTGTGGAACTTAATTTAATAAAGTTCTATTAAAGAATTTGAGAAGGGAAAAAGAGGTTAGTAAATTTTTAGAAATAGTATTATTAATTGTCCTTTGATTACTATTTAATATTACGTTATGCACCTAGCCTCTTAGCTAAATGTGTAAAAGTCTGTTTTTCCCAATACTTCTATTATAGTATTCCTTCATATAGTAGTCCTCCATACCAGTAATGGTTAAACAAATCACATATTTTTCCCCTGTGATACAAATATAATGAAGTAATTCAGAGTTATATACTTCAACTTCAACTAGATCATTAGATCATAAATGCAGACTTACTTGAGCACCCAATTTCATGCGTAAACAATTTAACACCTATCATGTACACCTCATGTTATATATTATTACACGAAAAGTAAAATAGTGATTAGTAGTGAGCAATAAGATAAAAGAAAGTCAACCATTGATAATACATGTAAAACTTACGAAGCCACTTTTGTGTGTCTTCAGTCCTGCGGAAGTCTGAGTCTACACATTGCGTGTTTGGCGTAGCACCGGTAAGAAACTAGCAAACAATATATCGGTTACGACATGTTTCAACGATGTCGTCTGCTACAGTTGGCAGCGCGTTTGGAGTACGCATTTTGACGTTGAGAGGTTTGTAATATAGAATGTTTTTTATGCTTCATGGTCTTTTGGTGAACGCAAATCGCATGGTTCGATTGTGACGCGGTAGCGTTGATATGGTCACGCTTGGTGACTAAGGTACTTTACCCTTTTTATTCTGACCGTCAAGCCATGAAGACGTATATTATTCCTTCCAGTGTTAGGCTTCATATTATGCCGAATTTTATATAAAAATGAGGACAGAGGGTCAGTCCTTACTATTATAATGAATTTAATGGAAATGTTACATGGTTGTTGGATAACCATGGACAGAAGGATTTATTGATCATTTATGATCTGTGTTCGCAAACTAATCGGGTCTCGCTACCGGTTGACTGCGCTGCGGCAACGCGAGTATATAGCCCAGGATGTTCTGACGACACTTAAGTAACTGGAAGACGGATGGTAACATGCAATGCAATGTACTATTCATGAACTAATTTCTTATGATGTCGTCGTATATTTCGTCAAATAAAATTTGTATCCATGTTTGGACTCAAAACCCGAGGACTTACCAAAAATCAATCAAATTGAACTTGGCTCGTTGCCACATATTATTATTGATTCGTTCATTCATGCACGATGCACTCTTTGTGCCAATAGATAATATTACCCACATTCATTAATGGAAATTCATAAGGAACCTGAACGGTTGTCAACTATTTACGCTAACCGAGTTCAGACAATCTGATCACTGACCCACAGTAAAAAGGTTTGAAGCAAAAAGAGACGCTTCAACAACTGGTGGCCAGATGTGGCTGTGAAATTTTATTTCACGTTACAGAACTAATCTACGATAAAAAATATCGGGTTTTCAAAATGTCCTTTCGATCGACATTGACATCTCTTACGCATGCGCACCTGACATCACACCCATAGCAACAGTACGAACGTTTATCAAAGTCATCCAACAAGTCAGCGACATTGAAGAAGATAAAAAAATTTAAAAAATGTCTCAACCAACGGAAGAAGTTATACCAAACAGTCATCATTACTGCATGCAATCTCCATAGTTCGTTGGAACATGTCGTCACTGTAGGAACTTGTCGCGATTCAAAAGTTAAGTACTTGTTTGTGACCTACGCAGAATAAGTCCATGTTGTCGATTTCATAGGCATGTTTTTGAGGTCATTTTTAACTGTTAAATGTTTTTTTAATATGTATCTATGTTGTAATGTATATATCAGTGGGTGGTTGGCAAGGGAGTTTCAAATCAACCAATATCTCTTACAGAGGTCGGTCGATTTGAAACCGTTCTATTAGGTTAGTTGAGTAGTTCCATTTGCAAAGAACCCATTGAGAATTGCCGATGGTTAACTTCGTTTGCATCTGAAATTATTTGACCTTAAGTGTTAGCTGTAAAGTCATGTAAATAACTGTTGTATTTTTCTGTACTAAGTTTCATTTTATTCATTTTTCGTCATATGTTCGTAAGCTATCTCGTTTATCCTGATCTAACTATCGTTTAGTTCATAATATATAACATATTTGTCAATTAAATGAGTCCAGTGTGACGTCACCTTTTTTAGTGTACGTGTTTAATCTAGACTTGGTTTAACCTTGACACCTATTTCCGATTTTCTGCTCATTTTATATAATCATTAGATGTCTGGAAATTGTCAGTTGTGTTGTCAATTCGTGTTGTAATATTTTAATTTTATTTTGGTCTTGTATTTATTAAGTTTATAAATTGATAATATAATAATAATAGTATAAATTCATTAGGAAATACTTACTTACTTACTTAGTCGTTCCCCTTCTACCGTGAGGTGTAGAGGTTTGGAAGAGAGAGCGCCAGACTATCCTATCGGCTGTCTTCCTCTTGGCCTGGTTCCATTCTAGTCCTCGGTCCTTCAAAGATTGTCTAATGTTGTCCTCCCAGCGGACTCTGGGTCGTCCTGGGTGTCTGGATCCTTGGCTCTTTGTTTAACATGCTTGTCGTGGTAGCCGGTGTTCTCCCATTCTGCAGACATGGTCAAACCATCTTAGTTGGTACTGTTCTACTTGGGTCTGCAGGGGGTGGGATTTAAGGCCTTGACGTATCGTCTGGTTGCGTACCATGTCTCTTCTTGTTACTTTAACCACCTTCCTCAGATTAGGAAATAAGATGATAAAATATTTTGATTAATTTTGACTAAATTACTGGATGTCTTAGATGATGTCATTAAGTTGCACTAGTGGTCTAAGTCACTATTAGTTGTTCATTATGACTAGGACATGAGGGCATAATATATTGATAAATAACTATAAAGTTATAGTTTGCCTTCAGTATAATAGGCATATTAGAGATTAATTAGTATATTTGTTTTAGACATAGTACTACGTTGTCCACTGGACACATATAAATAATTGAATATATTATATTGTTGATTAATATATATTGTTGAGTAAATACATACATTATTAACTTCAAGATGCTTACCTTGGACCATTTCGTAAAAATTGGAAAGGAATTTAATATAAAAAAGGGGAGGCAGTTCAGGAATTCGCAATGACTGAACTTGCGAAATATAAAGCAGAAATAGAGGAACAGAGAGCAATTGCTAAACGGGAAGAAGAAGAGAGAAGAACAATTGAAGAAGAGAGAAGAGAAATTCTAAACAAGAGAAAGAAGAAATTAAGAAGGAAGAAGAAAGAAGAAAGGGAAGAGAGGAAAGGGAAGAAACTGAAAAAGAAAACAGGAAAGAGAAGCAGAGGAAAGGTTAATACAGTTGCGTATGGCTGAATTAAACTTAAAAGCTCAAGTGGCTTCAAATATAAATAATAATATTGATACACAGAATGCTTCGTCATCCAACCAAACTAAAAGCAACTATTATTTTAAACTACCAACACTCAAATTGAATATTGACGATTTATCAGCATTCCTGTCACGCTTTGAGGAGGTGTGTAAGGTAAATAAACTTGAGAAATCCGCATGGTCATTAAAACACAGGGAATTTTTAGATGGTGAGCCCGCAAGTGCAGCGCAGAATGTTGACCCAACAATAGCTAGTGATTATGACGCCATTAAAGCCTTATTGTTACGGCGTTTCCATTTAGATGAAGAGGCATGCAGAGTCAGGTTTAAAAATATTCTACCAGATTTCAATAAAGAGTTCACAGGTTTTATTGCGAATATACGCAACACATTAAATAGATGGGTGGAACTTGCAGGTGTGAACAAATCTTATGATAAATTAGTTGATTTGTTACTCAGGGATAAGGTACTATCCTCTGTTAGTCCACCGTTCTTGTATCTCTTACAGGAACGAAAACCATCTACCATTTCTGCCTTAGAAGAAATGGCAATAAATTATTGTACTGCACATCCTAATGTCAGCATTTCTAATTCACAAATAAGAGAACCTTTACCAGTGGCGTCCAATATGTCATACCATAGTTATGACAAATCAAGATCACAAAGCCTCGATAGAAATCATTTCAGGGGAAATTAAAATTATAATTATAATAAGGGGCGAAATAGCTAAAACAATAATAGTAATTTTAATAGAGGTAGGCAACAATATAGGAATCAGTCACCTCAATTCAGGTATAACAATAGTCAACAGAATTCAAATCAGAATAGATCATATAATTCTAATACTAATAACTATGGTAACAGATGGAATAACAATAATCAAAACTCTAGACCCAGACAAAACAGCCACCACGGGGGACCACGAAATAATTCCAATAACTATTCCCGTCATCGGTCTCAGTCACGTAGACCAACACATTATGATCACAATGCAGGGGCGGCACTCACTACTGATACGACCCCAAGTGTTCCCCTGGATAATAATCAGATACATTCATCTTCTACATGTTTTGCTATTAATTATAACGTGGCAAATAGTTGCCAAGATTGTAATCTTATTTTCCAGAAGGCAAAAGCAACAGTACTGAATTGTGGACACATTTCACCAGAAGTTGGTCTTGCTGCTAATGATGGAACAGGCTCTTTGATATTTAACAGAGGGATAGTAAATGGTTCAGTGGTCTCAGTTTTGAGAGATTCGGAATCAACTACCATTGGAGTCAGGCAGTCACTGATTCACCCAAGTTGTGCTACAAATGAATATGTCAAATGTATGACGTTTGGGGGTACTATTGAGTAATACCCCACAGCAATAATTTATGTTAATACACCTTTCTTTACAGGTAATGTTAAAGTCTGTTTGTTGAAAAATCCAATAGCGGCTTTGATGGTTGGTCGTATTCACGGCAGTAAAGACTGTACACCTGAAGAAATTATTCATTGGGAAAGACATAATTTATGTACAGGAAATGCAGTGACGACCAGAGCCCAGGCTCAAATGTTAGAGAAAATGGACACTCAGAATGTGGAACCAGATATCCAGGATGATACAGATGTTCATTCACCTATTGATAGAGCGTCTTTTGCAACCGAAAATAGAGAAGATTCTTTAAAAAGAACTCTTTGCTCTGGTTAATAATTTTGATAATGTTACCTCAAGCAACAAAAACAAATACTGGTTTACCATTAGAAATGATATTTTAGTCAGAATGTTTCATGGACAAGTCACAAGTTAAACAACAAGTGATGGTACCTTCCTCATTTAGGCGCGATATTCTACTACATGCACATGACTCCCAATGTGCAGATCACATGGGATACACTAGCACACGATCTCGAGTGTTATCTTCATTTTTGGGCCAGGAGTTTCACGTGATGTATCACAATATGTACGCTCTTGTATTATTTGTCAAGAAGTTAAGTCACGAGGAGCTTTTCACACTGCTCCAATTCAGGCCTGGGATATTTCAGTACGTCCTTTTGATAAAAGGGCCATAGATATCATTGGTCCGCTTTTACCTTCGGCCAGAGGGCATAGATTTGTCCTCACTTGCATTGATTTATGCACACGATGGCCAGAAGCTATCCCATTGATGACTACCACTACAGAAGATGTAGCTGATGCATTACAACTTATTTTTTTCTAGAGTAGGTTTCCCTAGGAAGATATTGTCAGATTATGGGTCTCAAAATTTTTCTGACACCATGACGGAGGTAATGAAGACTTGGTACATTGATAGAAACCTTAGTAGCATATATCATCCGATGAGCAATGGTGCGGTAGAACGGCTCAACCGCACCCTTAATCAATTATTGCATAAGGTTACGGTTAAACACCCTCAGGACTGGGACAGAGTACTCCCGGCGGTCCTGTTTGCGTATCGAGAGATACCGCATGAACAGACGGGCTTCTCATCGTTTGAGTTAGTTTTTGGCACACCACCGAGAGGTCCAATGGGACTAATAAAAGATTTACTACTCGACGATAAGATGACTCAGGATACCCAGTCATCATACAAATATGTCATCAATCTTCGTAAGAAAATTATCGAGTCTTGCCAATTGGCAACAGGTTCTTCTGAGGCTGCTAAAGCTAAAGCCTGAACATTGCAAAATAGGAATAGACGATTACGTCAATTATTCCCAGGAGATGAGGCTTATGTACTACTTCCACATAATGACAATAGACTTCTCATTGCATGGAACGGCCCTTACAAAGTTGTTGACAAAATGTCTGATGTTGACTACACCTTAGACATTAAGGGACATAGGAAAATATACCATATAAACATGCTTAAACAATTTCACACTCGTCCCGAACACTTACAATCTATTTTCCACGAATTGGAAGACAAATCAGTAGAGACTTGTCACACAGGAAGAAGAATCTTCTTTTCCTGAGGTACATATGTCGTTACCTGTACCTATATTACAATCTACAGAATCTTGGAGTGATGTAACCATCTCTTCTTCGGTTACACCGCAACAGCATCGACAGATTGCTGATCTATTATAATCGTTTTCGTATATGTGTTATCCGACGTACCTGGTCACACATCAGTAATTAGTCACGATATTATTCTTAATGATGATACACCGATTCGTGTACATCCTTATTCTGTTCCATTACATTTCCTAAGTAAAACAACTCAGGAACTTCAACAGATGTTGGCTTTAGGTATTATAGAGAGTAGTACCTCTCCATTTTCCTCACCTTTAGTCATTGTTAGGAAGGACAACAACATTCGGTTATGTGTTGACTATAGGAAGTTAAATGCTCAGACTGTAGCTGACAGCGAACCACATCCTATTCTTGATGACTTACTTCTTCATCTATCTACTGCAACATTTTTCACAAAAATGACTTAACAAAAGGTTATTGGCAGATTCCATTAACCGAAAAAGCCAAATATTACACTGCGTTTTCAACTCCACAAGGTCTTTACCAGTAGAATGTGATGCCTTTTGGGCTTATGAACGCTCCGGCTACCTTTATTCGCATGATGCGAAAAATTGTATCACGAAGACAAAACGTTATCACATACATTGACGACATATGTCTATTTAGTTCGTCATTTGAGGAACATTTTTCCGGATTTCGTTCTGTATTGGAAATTTTAAGAGAAAACAAATTAACAGCTAAACCTACAAAAATACAAGTAGCGTTCCAAGAGATAACGTTTCTTGGACACATTATTGGAGGTGGGCGTATTTAAACAGTTCCCAATAATGTATCTAAAATTTTAAATTTATCGGTTCCTCAAACGAAGAAGCAAGTTATTAGTCTGTTAGGTCTCGTTCAATGTTATAGTAGATTTGTACCTAATTTATCGTCCATTACGGCAGTCCTGTCCACACTGTTAAAAAAGGACATGCCTCTGAAAGTGACATGGACTGACGACTGCGACAAAACGTTTCGTAGTATCTTGACAATTTTCTCAAGGCCACCTATTTTACGGTTGCCAGATGATTCTAAAAGGTTTATACTCCGTACAGATGCCAGCAATTACGGACTAGGAGCGAGTCTACTTCAATGTCATAAGGGAATACTACACCCAGCCCTCTATATTTCGAGAAAACTCACAGTGGCAGAAACCAAATATTCTACTGTCGACAAAGAGCTATTGGCAGTGGTTTGGGCGATACAGAAGTTGGAGAAATTCTTATTAGGGGCACCCTTTGTGATCCAGACTGATCAGAAGGCGGTTGCTTCACTACGTCGCTCAAATCAAAAAAGCCCGAAGTTGGCCAGATTTGCTATTCTTTTGCAACCTTTTGAATTGTTATCGAATCAATACCAGGAACGGAAAATGTCATGGCCGACGCACTCTCAAGAAATCCTGTCGAAGTCAATTGAACGAAAATTATAATTCAAGATTTCAAGATTGGAAATAAGACTATACGTACATGCTTATGAACGTTACACGGCTGAAGTTTTTGTGAACTCGAGACACGCGAATAGCGCGTCGAGGAAACTTATAATGAACTATCAATGTTTGCAGTTTTCCCAAGAAACGTTACGATATTCCACTAAAATGTATTGTTACTTTTCAACGTTTGGACTTTGGTTTGTGTCCACTCGGCTTCCACTTGGTATGATACACTCCAAAGGGAATATTCGTGTAGTCTTTGAATTTTGTTTCGTGTTCAAATCGGAATAGATGGACTGAATGTGAATTATGTGAAGTTCTTGATCCAACCTTACACGAAAGGCAGATGAACATTCTTCACTCAGTCTTCATGATGAACAATGTATATCAAGATTTATGGAATGAAACTCACTCGTCATATGGAACAAACTTGTAGATCCACAAATGGGAATAACGTCGTTTGGATCTTCAGAACTAACATTATTAGTTTCATTACTTATTGTCTAAATAAATAAAATAAAAATATAATGTGAGGAAAAGATTAAATACATAAAAGAAAGGAAATAGAAATAAGAAAAAAAAAACAAAATAACCTCACACATTTGAATAATTTAAGTAAATGTATTTACAAATGTAATCATTATTATATGAATTTAGCAAATATGTGTACGTAATATTATATGTATTAGTTTGTTAGTTGATAGTTAGTTAAATAGATATTAGTTAGTCTATCTTTCTTCTTCTTTGATCCTTAGCCGCCGACCGTCAAAGCAGTCAGTGGCCATCACGCCTAGTGGCGTCTTGTAGGGCAACAACAAATTGATTCCACTTTGCTCGGTCGGTGGCCATCCTTTGTACAGTGCCCCAACTCTGGTTCATTCTTTGCATCTCAGCCTCCACAGTCCTCCGCCAGGTTGTTTTTGGTCGGCCTCTCTTTCGTTTTCCTTCAGGGGTCCAAAGCATAGCTGTTCTTGTGATGGCATCGGGGTCTCTTCTGAGGACATGACCATCCCAGCTCCAGCGTCTGCCAGCTATGATGGTGTGCATGTCCTCTTGCTTGCTACGAGTAAGCAGATCTTGGTTAGTGATGGTATTCGGCCAAAAGATTCGGTGAATTTTTCTTAGGCATGTTGTGTGAAAAGAGGACAGTTTCGACATTTCCTTCTCTGTAACTCTCCAGCATTCCGCACCATAGAGAAGCACAGAAAGCACACAGCTCTGATATAGTCTTAATTTTGTGCTTGTGTATTGGGAGGACTTCCAGATGTTGTTTAGGCTAAAGAAGTCTGTTCTTGCCTTATTCATTCTGATGTTGATGTCTTTGCCTACCCCGCCGTCTGATGTTACCATGCTTCCTAGGTATGTGAAGGTATCTGTCTGTACCAATTGCTTATTCCTTACTGATATGGGC
This sequence comes from Oreohelix idahoensis, assembly GCA_024509875.1. NCBI lineage: Eukaryota > Metazoa > Mollusca > Gastropoda > Stylommatophora > Oreohelicidae > Oreohelix > Oreohelix idahoensis. The sequence continues at coordinate 521,017 of JAMPIV010011609.1, forward strand.
TCAGGGTTGCTCACATTGAGCGTCATGACCTCAGACTTCTTTAAATTGATGTTCAAGCCCACCTGCTGGCTAAACTTATTAAGTCTATTCGTTTTTTCCTTGATGTGTTGATGTGAATGTGCTAGCAGTGCAATGTCATCTGCATATTCCAGATCTTCCAATGTAGAAAATGTTGTCCATCGTATTCCTCTTGGACTGCCCTCTGTTGTCTGGCGCATCACCCAGTCTATGACTGTTAAAAATAGAGTGGTTGATAAGGGGCATCCCTGTCGTACTCCTGTCTTCACCTCAAAGCTTAGGTTGCTCTGCCCAACACTGCATGTAAAGTTTGCATAGAGGCTTTTTATGATTGACACTATGCAGCTTGGAATTCCATAAGCCCTCAGTATTTTCCATAAACTGTCCCTATGTATGCTGTCAAAAGCCTTTTCAAAATCAACGAAATTAATGTACAGCTGTCTTTGCCATTCTGAGCACTGCTCTATAATGTTCCTGAGAGTGAATATATGATCTACACATCTCCTGTTCTTTCTAAATCCTGCTTGTTCTTTCCTCAGTTTGTGATCTACAGCCTTTGAAATTCTCTGTATAAATATCCTGCCTAGTATTTTGCTGGGAACTGAGAGAAGAGTGATTCCTCTCCAATTATTGCAGTCTGCGAGATCTCCCTTCTTGGGCAATTTGACAATTATTCCCATGTTCCTCTCTGATGGTGTTGTCCCTGTTTTCCAGACTTGTGCAAATAGTGGTTCTAATAGTTCTGCTGCTAGCTCAGGGTCTGTCTTAAATAGCTCTGCATTTAAGTTATCATGGCCCGGAGCTTTGCCGTTCTTTAACCCTTTGATTGCTGTAATTTCTTCTTTTCGTGGAATGTCTGTATTCACATCTAGATCGTTGTCAGCTTCAGGAACATTCAATTGTGTCTCTGGTGGTTCCTTGTTCAGAGTTTCTCTGAAGTGCTCTGCCGATCTTGTTTCTTGTCCCTCTGCTGTCGTGATGAGATCACCTTGCTTATCTCTTACTAATGTAATATTGTTTGCACCTCGTTTTCCGCTGATGAATTTAGTTATTTTGTATACTGTGCTTTGTTCATTTCTCAGTGCTGCCTCCTCTGCGTGTCTTGCAAGATCGTCTAGGAAATTCCTTTTGTTGGCTCGGGTTTGGCGTTTAACTTCCTTGTCCAGCTGACTGTACTGTTCGCTATATAGTTGCTTTAACCTGGGGGACTTCGCTTCTGTTTTCTTTCTTTTCATTTCCTTTCTCATCGTTATGGTGTTTAAAGTTTCTGGTGTTATCCAGTCTTGCTTCTTCCTTTCCTGGAATCCCAAGCATGATTTGCTGCTTTCTTTGTATATTGTTGAAATGGTGTAGAAATTCTGGTCTATATCATCAGTCAATGTCTTTTCCTGACTTTTGGCAAATTGATATCGTTTCTTTATGTCGGCCGCAAAAGCTTTTCTGGTAAGGGGGTCCTTCAATTTGCTGATGTCAAACCTTTTCTGTGTAGTTACAGTTGGTCCAGCCCTTCTTAGTTTCACTTTCAGTTTTGCTACTACTAAGTGGTGATCACTTCCCACATCTGCACCTCTCTTACCTTCACATCTTGTAATGCATGTCTCCATCTACCGTTAACCATGATGTGGTCTATCTGGTTTCTGTCCCGACCATTTGGTGATTCCCATGTTAATTTGTGAATTTCTTTATGTGGGAAGAATGTTCCTCCAATGACCAGGTTATTAATGCTACAGAAACTTATTAGTTTATCCCCATTTTCGTTTGCTGTTCCGCTGCCGCATTTCCCCATTTTTCTTTCATTATATGTATTGTGTGTACCAACTTTCGCATTGAGGTCTCCCATTACTATAACAAGATCATATCTAGGTGTGTCTTCCATTTCTTTCTGCAGTTGTTTATAGAATTCATCCTTGACCTCCTCATCGCTATCATTCGTTGGTGCGTAGCATTGTATTATTGTAGTGTTGGTGAATCTCCCTCTCAATCTTAATCTTATCAGTCTGTTGTTGATGGGTTTCCATTCCAGTAATGTCCTTTCTTATCCTTTCTGTAGAATAATGGCTACGCCTTCATTGTGTTGTCCATCCTCTCTTCCAGAGTAAAGTACAGTTTCTCCTGTTGCTGTTTTAACTTTTCCTGCCCCTGTCCATCTGCTCTCGCTTATCCCTAGAATGTGTAACCTATAGTTTCTCATTTCTGCCGTGACCTGTCTTAGTTTACCTGTCTCGTACATTGTCCTGACATTCTAAAAACCTATTCTTGTATCCTGTTTTGCGGTCAGGACATCCGTTTTCATGTCAGTCGCTTCCTTTCGGCTTTCACCACTGACAGTCATACGAGCAACAGGCTCCGAATGTCCATCCCGCAGCAAAGTTTGTTCATTTATTATTGTTTCCGAAACTTCATTGTTTTTTTTACACAGACAGGAGTGTCAGCCCTGTGCTAAAACCCCCAACCTGGAGGACGAGGGTACCAGCTTTTGTCTGACCCCTTCCCACACAGACCAGTTCAGCTTGGTTGAACCTACCAGGAGTAAAACTCCCACTGGTATAGCTCTGGGGGTTGTCAGGGTACGCAAGCTGCCATACCGCTACAAGGTATAGCTACCATTGATGGCAGTAGTTAGTTTATACATATGTTTTATTAGGCTTTTCACATCTCACTAGTTAAATTATGCTTTATTCTCTTCTTTACTTTACTTGTCTTTACTTTTCTTTATTTTCTTTACTATTATATGATATTTTAGGTTAGTTAATTCTATAATTAATTGGTAGATCCAATAATACAACACATTATTTTAGTTAATACATACTTTTACTTACTTAGATAATTATTATTGACAGTCGACATTTTCTTTAGTTACTTTAATACAATATCCATGTATTACATGACTGATATTATATCGACAAGACTTACGACACTGTTCTACACAGAACATCGTAGGCCTTATGTTGATTTTTCTTAAATTTTTGATATAATTACTTAGAATATTTCCAAAAAAAACTATAGAATAGATTTTTTTTCCCCGTCTGGCAGAGAATTGTTACGACATGTTTCAACAATGTCGTCTGCTACAGTTGGCAGCGCGTTTGGAGTACGCATTTTGATGTTGAGAGGTTTGTAATATAGAATGTTTTTTATGCTTTATGGTCTTTTGGTGAACGCAAATCGCATGGTTCGATTGTGACGCGGTAGCGATGATATGGTCACGCTTGGTGACTAAGGTACTTGACCCTTTTTATTCTGACCGTCAAGACATGAAGACGTATATTATTCCTTCCAGTGTTAGGCTTCATATTATGCCGAATTTTATATAAAAATGAGGACAGAGGGTCAGTCCTTACTATTGTAATGAATTTAATGGAAATGTTACATGGTTGTTGGATAACCATGGACAGAAGGATTTATTGATCATTTATGATCTGTGTTCGCAAAATAATTGGGTCTCGCTACCGGTTGACTGCGCTGCGGCAACGCGAGTATATAGCCCAGGATGTTCTGACGACTCTTAAGTAACTGGAAGACGGACGGTAACATGTTTTAATTAGAATGAAATGCAATGTACTATTCATGAACTAATTTCTTATGATGTCGTCTTATATTTCGTCAAATAAAATTTGTATCCATGTTTGGACTCAAAACCCGAGGACTTACCAAAAATCAATCAAATTGAACTTGGCTCGTTGCCACATATTATTATTCATTCGTTAATTCATGCACGATGCACTCTTTGTGGTAAGAGATAATATTACCCACATTCATTAATGGAAATTCATAAGGAACCTGAACGGTTGTCAACCATTTACGCTAACCGAGTTCAGACAACCTGATCATTGACCCACAGTAAAAAAGTTTGAAGCAAAAAGAGACGCTTCAACAATATCCAGATAGCAGAATTCACAAGAAAAGACATCCTACACGTCCTAAGTTACAAGGAAAATTTCTACCTCGCGTTTGTAAACGTTGGTGGCGCACCATTTTATTCACTTGTTATCAAGTGGTTACTCGTTCATTGGAAAATACATATATCAAGTTCAACTCACTTAGCAGCTTACCGCCTGAGTAGCACGTCCAAGTTTATTTTCATATATATATATATATATATATATATATATATATATATATATATATATATATATATATATATATATATATATATATATATATATATATATATATATTAAGTTCAACTGACTCAAAAGTTTATTTTATGAATCAAGATTACTTATTCACAAGTTGATTAGCCAAGATATGAAGTTAAAAAAAAACAAGTTCAGCTACTCACTGCGTTACTGCAGGAAGTTAGTTCATTTACTCTCATCGTATAAGGCAAGACGTAAAATTCACTCAGAACCGCTTCATTGCACAAAACCCGCTTGTTAGCAGATCATTTCGTGAAGAGCTCTAGTCTAGTCAGTGTCTTTTCAGGATCAGACAGCAGACATTTTCTAAAGAGTTTATTAATATAAAACAAACATAAAGGTATGTTTTCAGGCACTCGTAAGAAATAAAGAAGTAGAATACAAGACAACAGAAAAACAACAGACATGAATGGCTTATCCAGGATTCGAACCCTGGACCTTCCGTGTGACAACCCCGCCTAGCTATGCAAACGAATCACACTATCCTCCCTGCCATCTACGCATCACCAAAAAATGATGCTTCGATGACAGGTCATTAATGCGAACCGAAAGACATAACACCGGAAGTTTACCATGGGCAGTACAGCCTATTAATGACGCAATCACTTCCCTTCCTTATATGTTAGAGAGTTTATGCATACCTGTGTTTAATCATACACTGCAGGAAAGTTGAGAGACACACAGACAGTGTAGATCGAACATCAATGTTGGTAACACTTAATATATTACATCATCATGTCACTATTCACATAAACTTCAGACCTAAGGGTCTTTTATATTTGGACATGCGCCCTAATATAACCGACTAGGTTGAACAGGACGCGCCTCGCCAAATTGAGGCAAATGTTTATATTAAAAAAGACATAGGTTCACTCTCATATTTAACTTACCATATTATTTACATTTTATGTGTGTGTGAGAGTGTGTGTGTGCTTGTTTGTGTGCGTGTGTGTATGCGTGTGTGTACGTATGTGTGTGCATGCATGCGTGCGTGCGTAAACGCGTGCGTGTGCGTGTGTGTGTGTTTGTGTGTGTGTGTGTGTGTGCGAATTGTCTTTCGCTATCATCTCTTTGTATTTTCTACTAACCCTATATGTGTATATATTTAACTAATAAACCGAATACCTGTTTATCATTATCTAGTTCCCTAATGTTTCACTCGTGCTGTCGATGTGAAGTATTTACATATAAGTAAATCCTTCATTTAAGAGGTGGGGCTGTTTCTTTATCGAGATCTGAGTGCAGAAGCTAAGGTCGTAGGGAAATAGAACACTTTCCATAATCTATTAGACAACACTATCTAGTAAAGTGCTTTCGCCCTCTCTTCTTCATGTCCCTGTCTCGAATAGGACTCTTTCTTACTTAACGAGCCACCTTCTGGAGACCTTCTTTATCAAATCCCAAAGGCGACCCCCAGCAACAACTACTACTTTAATTACACAAAACAACACAATACGACAGTCACTTTCATCTAGAAATGCTTAATCCTTACACAAAATTTGTAATCTACATAAAGTGTAAAAAAACATCCTACTAATTGTGTAAAAAAACGTTTAAATCAACAAGTTGTCACGGTGAACTGGTTTAACACTGGAATTATCATTAATATAATTCCTCTTAAGCGCAATTTTTCATTTTTTTATTGTTTATGTTCTCATCGGTGCACGGTTATCTTATCTTGTCCTACTTGTCACTCTTTTACTATTACCTGATCTCTTGACCTGTTTGACATTGACTTATATTTGTACAAGGTGAAAAGTTTACGCTATGCCCGACAGAAAAGGCGTCAGGATGTAGTGAGACGTGTTGATTGAACACACGTTTGATATAGGACATTGGCAGATAATTGACCCAAATAATGTTGTGAAGCTTTTCCAATATGGATGATAGAGAGTTTTTGGAGATATGGCGACAGTTCGCAAACATTACGTGCCAAAATACACTCCGATTTCATTGAGATGTCAGAACAAGACCGTCTTGTTAGATGATTAAGACTCGGACACTGAAGTTATACTTCCGGCAGATGGAATTTGTTGTGATAATCAACTACGAAAATATTTTAAATGATAGATATGTGTAGTAGTAAGTTTGTAAACACGACAAGCTAAACGGAAGTGCCAAGATGTTAAATTGTCATGGAGATTGAAAATCACATGTAAAGGACTGTGATGAATTTACCGTGATGCAACGTTAAAATATCTCCAATTATAAAAATTATAAAGATAACATGTAGGGATAAAAATAATGCGTAAGATACTAGAAGACATGCTCGCCTATTCCAGCGTTTCCTACCGCCATTGAAACTAACTAGTAAAACATGCAGACGAAACGGTACCCTTGTAGACGGGAGGGAAACGGAAATAAAAATCATTAGGACGGTCTGAACACGTGTTTGAATCTAGAAATGCAAAAAGACGCAATGTGTAGTTTAAAGGAAAAAATTACGCCACTAGTGACACAATGTAAGAAATTTGAGACGTAAATGACTTTAGATCTTGTAAGAAACAGTCGTATCTTAGACGTTTTACGGTAATTAGGCTTTTGTTTGAATCTAGCGGCAAATGCCATACCTAAATGTTCAAAACAAATTTCAAAAACTAACCTTGAGAAAATAGGTTTTTTCGTAATAATAAAGTTATGAAAATAAAACCTAGCTAGTTTGATAGCCCATCTTGAGCAGAGAAATAATATACTTTTAATTATACAGACGGACAGAAAACACGGAAGATATTGACGAAAGACTGTATTGTTCACATCAGACTGGCAAACACTTATAAGTGCATATTTCACTAAAGTCACAATTTGGGTGTCCTTGAGGACTAAAAATGCAAAATCAAACTGCAATGAACTAGAGGGGAAGGTCGGTGGATAGAAGCTAAAAATAACTTAGGAGGCAGTCTTTACGTGTAGTTGGTCCAAGAAACAAGTGTATTTTTGTGAAAAACCAAGTAAAGACAGACGGACCAACAGACAATAATACACACTTGACTGAGATCTGACTGAAATTTGACTTTTAGTTTGAAGATTTGAAAAAAGTTAGAGGGGAAGTCCGTGATTGGACAAATGTATTTATATTAGCGGGGATAGAGATGCACATTTTTGCCATTTGATATAAGTCTGTCCAGTAACACAGTCATTAACTGCTAGTGGTGTTTTCCAAGAAATATTACATAAAATACAGTGGGACGCCATACTCTAGCCAGCAGCTCAGCTGAGTTTTGCTAGTATTAACTGTGTTCTCAATTCTGAATTCTGGTAAGAATGAAAGCATTTATCTTGTTTATTTTAATATTTTGAGTGATTGATACTGCCATATCATGAAAAATGATTACGACAAGTAAGTGCTCGCTCTAGGTCCCCAGCCGCAGTTCAGGGTCTAGAGACAAACAAATAATGTATGGACACCTAACAAAGACTATGGAAGGCGGATCTATTATTGAGATCAGTGGAACATATCACCTATCTTATTGAAGGAAAGAGGAAACTATTAAACATATCTCAGATGCAATGCAGTCTTGGGGAACTGGTACTATGTGAAAACAACTGGGTGAGATGTACTATGCTGGTCAGAGAGATCTGACCCAGTCTGTGTAATGTTGTTGTGTGGTGCTGTGTGTAAGAGTGGCGCAGTGGATAGAGTACTGACACATGACACAACTTTTGTTTCAGAATTGTGAGTTTCTGTTTTGGCACTAAAGTGGTGTCAAATGCTTATGTAAGAGTACACAAGCAGATGTGTGTGCCGCCTAACATTTGTGTCTGTGCAGCCTAACATTGTACTCCAGCTACGGAGAGGAGTGGGCCACCAGAATTCTATACCAGATCGTCACAGGCGAGATAAGTGAAAACCTGGCCTGCTGGAGATTCACAACTACTCCACCATCAAATAAAGACATAACTCTTGAAAAATATAACATTTAACTTTAGTCTATAAGTCAATGGACAATGATTGTTGTAGTCACAGATTGGGACTGATGACGCCACCCCAACAAAACACCCAGTGCTAGTTCTCCCAAAGACAGTATAGATAATAGTAATATTAACAATTTTTATAAAATACCTATGTACACAAATTACATTTGATTATGCCACATATTTATGCATTTCATTGATAAATCCATATCATTATATATGTTCTGACCAAACAAAAACTTGGTTCAGAACTAATAAATTTAAAAGATTTCTAAAATTTAAACTAAAACAGCCAGAGTTAGTTCAGTGTTTATAGAGTTTATTAATATTATTAGACTTATTAAATACATGTGTGTGTCTGTATATTATATTACTACACATTACATTTCAGTACCCTATACTTTGTAACGTAGCTAACATTCATGATAGTAGAATAGGTCTGTTTGAGGTCGTTAGTGGTAGTAAGAAGGGCCTTCTGTAATTCACATAAACTTTTATCTCAGGAGCCTTCACAGCTGACCTCATACAGTACACTAGGTAACATAACAACCATACAATACCATCAAAACCATTACAAATATTGGGGTCTTGTCCGGGGATATTAAGTTTATCAAAGATAGTAGGATCTCCTGGTGTGGGAATTAAACTATTGGGGGCATAAGGGAATAAATTTAAAAGTGTCCCTTAAAATAAAAGTGGAAAAAAAGTGGAAAATAAAAGTTGGTGAATCTTCACAGCCAGTGGTAATTAATTAATTAATTAAAATATATTACCTTGATAATTAAACTTTGTTGTTTACCTTGGTAATTATATATTTAGAATTACCTTAGTCATTGTTAAATTTTGTGTTAGAGTATGGCAGATCTAGCAAAATTTAGATCGGCTGCTGTGCTGACGGCGAGGGAGATGAACATGGAGGGTCAGGTTTTAATTCAGTATATAACTTCAGAATGTGATACGTATATTGAAAGGGAAGATAGGAGGTTAGCTGAAGAGAAGAGGTTACAAATTGAGGCTGATAAAGAACTTAAGAGGCTCCAATTAGAGGCAGAAGAAAAACGACAGCACAGGGAGGCAGAAGAAAAACGACAGCAAAGGGAGGCAGAAGAAAAAAAGGCCGAAAGGGAAGCAGACGATAGAAGATTGCAAAGGGAGCACGAATTACGACTAAGGGAGCTGGAATTACAAGGCCATGCTCCTGAAAATGGTGCCAGCCCTTTTGCCTCAGATGCTACGCCTAGTCAGGGAGCCTCAATCTCAGCTATGGGGTTTCATTTAGACCATTTTGTTGAGAAAGACGATGACATTGAGGGGTACCTCAGTAGATTCGAATTATTAGCTACTACATATGGGTTAGAGAGAGAGAGAGGTGGAGTCTTAAGTTATCACAGGGATTGAGAGGTACTTCTTATGAAGTATTTGCCAAAATGAACAGAGAAGACCAAGACAATTATGACATGTTAAAGCAGGCTTTGTTTTTGATATATGAAAAGAATGGTGAATTTTATCGTAAGAAGTTTAGAAATGCCAAACTGTTGTCTGGGGAGACATACCACCAATTCTCTGCCAGACTGGAAACCTATTTGGAGAAATGGACTGCTCTGGGGAAGACCCAAGATCTTAAAGAAATGATCATGATTGAGCAATTAAGAGAGTCCATGGCTCCAGACATGAGAAAATTTCTCATGGAACAAGGTGCAGAGAAGTTGGGGGAGGGTTTAAATGTCGCTGAGAGGTATCAGGCAGCCCAGGCAGAGGTAAGTGGTGCTAAAAAGAAGCACATAGATAATGTTAAAGCTCCACAGCAATTTAATAAATTTGATAATAGAGAACAGGGTAATAAAGGTAGGACAAACTTTGAACGGCCAAGAAATGACTATCGAGACAGAAACTCACAGTTCAATGACCAAAAATTCAATGAAAGAAAACCGTTTAACCAAGGAAAAAGATGGTGCAAATGGTGCAAGAAAGATAACCATAACACCGAATTTTGTAGAAGGAAACCTTCAAACATTGCTGCAATGAAGTCGGGGACGCAAAGATTAAAGGTTAATCCTAATGGACAGCAGGAACCTTATCACCCCCCAGTTTGTGAGGATGTTATTTGTAATGGGGTCACCATAAGGTGCCTTTATGATACAGGTTTGGATTATGATTCAGTTGTGAAGTCTAGCCTAGTGGACCCAAGTCAGTATACCACAGAAACAGTGGAAATACAAGGGGCGACTAAGGACATACCACTCATGACACTTCCCATCGCAAGGATAACGGTGAAAACTCGCTATGTGGAAGGAGAAATCAGAGCAGCAGTGATAGATGAACCAATCTACCCTCTGATATTGGGGTGTAGATACGTCTTCTTGGGGAATCCCGAGAGACCTGTGATCATGGCGACAGTGCAGACCAGGTCACAGAAAAAGGAGGGAGAAGGTGAACCTATAAATGCTCATCCAGAGGAGATGAGGAAGGCGCAGGCTGAGGATAGGACACTCAAGCCATGTTTTAAAAAATTGCCCAAATGCCACACACCTCCAAGCAAGGGAGAATACTTTATGAAGAACAAATTATTATACAGGAAGGCCGGAACTGGAACAAATGGTCACAACCAGCTGGTTCTTCCCACTTCATATAGGGATAAAGTGATGGAACTCGGGCATGCGATTCCCTTCAGTGGTCACATGGGGATCAGCGCCACAGGACAGCGTATAGCTTGTCATTACTTCTGGCCAGGGATAACGGAGGATATAAAAAGATATGTCAAATCCTGTCCAGAATGTCAAAGGGTAGCTCCAAAGCACTGGACTGCTCCTGCAACTCTAGGGGAAATGCCCATAGTGGGAACACCTTTTGAGAGGGTTGCAGTGGATATTGTGGGACCTCTGACTCGGACCAAGAGGAGGAACAGTTACATCCTTACTCTGGTGGACACTTGTTCTATGTGGGGAGAGGCGGTAGCCCTGCCATCAATTGATTCAAAACATGTAGCAGAGGCACTACTTACAATATTCACCCGATTAGGATTCCCGCATCAAATCTTGACGGATAATGGCTCACAGTTCAAGGGGAAACTAACGGAAGAAGTTTTTAAGCTATTTCAAGCCAGACACTTTCATTGTAGTCCGTACCATCCACAAGGGAACGGCCAGGTAGAGAGGTTCAATGGGACTCTCATTTCTATCCTGAGGAAGCTGGCACACGAAAAACCGGATCTGTGGGATCAATTCCTGCCCGCCGCATTGTTTGCGTATCGGGAGGTACCACATAGTTCAACCGGGATGGCTCCCGCAACTCTGCTATTTGGGAGGCCAATAAAAGGTCCATTAGAAGCTTTATTAAGGACCTGGACAGATGAGAAGGCAGAAGAGACTGTTACCTCATCGTATCAATATGTGAACGAACTGACCACTCGTCTGAAAGCTGGATGGAAACTGGCAAATGATAATTTGAGACAAGCCAGGAAGAAACATGCAGCATATTTTAATAGGAAGGCAAAGGACAGAGAACTAGCTGTGGGAGAGAAGGTGCTTCTTCTACTACCCGGCAGCCAGAATAAATTACAAATTGGATGGCAAGGTCCATATACGGTTCTAGAGAAGGTGTCTAGAACAAACTATAAAATTGACAAAAAGGGGAAGGAGAAAGTTTATCATGTAAACCTTTTAAAGAAGTATCTGGACAGACCACTCCAGGAAAGCACCCCCTTACTGACCTTGGCTATCGCAACTCAAATGCAAAAGGAACCACTCACCTCACATGAATACCCATTACATCCTTGTGAAACAGCAGCACAGGTAAAAGTCAGTAAGCACCTGACTAAAAATCAGAGGGAGAGAGTTCAACAGGTTCTGGAGGAACATACAGATGTATTAACAGATAAACCAGGACATACAAATTTGCTACAGTATGACATGAAACTGGTAGACTCAAACCCAATCTGTATGAGAGCCTATTCTATTCCGTTCGCGAAGGAGAAGGCATTGAAAGAAGAAATAGATTATTTGTTGAAAGAGGGGATTATTTCACACAGTGAATCATCTTTTAGCTCCAGTGTAGTTTTGTTGAGGAAACCGTCTGGGGAACACAGACTGTGCATAGATTACAGGAAACTGAATGCTGTCACAGAAGGACAAGTGGATCCATTACCAGACACAAAACAGTTATTTGCCAGATTGAACAAGGCAAAATACTTTTCAAAGGTGGATCTTAGTAAAGGCTATTACCAGATTCCAGTGAAGCCTGAAGTGAGACCTTATTTAGCTTTTAGCACCTCGGAAGGACATTATGAATTCAACATGCTACCATTCGGACTGAAAAATGCTCCGAGTGAATTTTCAAGGATGATGCGCAAATTGTTGGATCCCCTGAATAACCCATGTATCACGAATTTCATGGATGATATTCTCGTCGCCACAGAGACATTTGAAGAACACATTAACTCTCTGAAAATGTTATTTGATAGGCTTAGGGAGGCGAACTTAACTGCTAGACCAACAAAATGTTGTATTGGATGCAAAGAGTTGGAATTCTTGGGACACACTGTATATCAGGGTAACATGACCCCTGACCCCAAGAACTTGGAAAAACTGCAGAGAGCACCTAGACCACAAACAAAAAAAGACGTGCGATCATTCGTGTCGTTATGTGGGTTTTACCAAAAATATATCAAACATTTTAACTCTATATGTGCTCCTCTGACTGATCTGACTCGCAAGGGAAATCCAGATAAAATTGTTTGGTCTGCGCAATGTGAATTGGCTTTCCAAGAGTTAAAGGAAAAACTCACTAGCAAGCCTATTCTCAAATTGCCTGATTTGACACAGGACTTTGTCTTAAGAACCGATGCAAGTAATGTAGGACTTCGAGGGGCTTTGTTGCAAAGATCATCATCACCCAATGGGGAACTGAAGCCAGTCGCTTATGCAAGCCGCAAATTGAATAAAGCGGAGCAAGGATATTCCACAAGCGAAAAAGAATGTTTAGCGTTAATCTAGGCAATAAAAAAGTTCCAAATCTATCTGTATGGTACGACTTTTGTGGTCCAGACGGATCATCAGCCCCTGGTGTTCTTATCTCAGGCCAAGCATGAAAACGCAAGATTGTTAAGATGGTCTTTATTGTTACAACCTTATCAGTTTAGTATTGAGTATATCCCGGGGTCACAGAATGTCGGTGCAGATTTCCGCAGTAGGCACCCCTGTGATCAAAATTAGAGTAGTGGCAGGCGTGAGATTAATTTTATCTATGTGTATCACTGGTTTTGGAACTTGCAGCAGTGCATGTTCTCAAGTGGGGAGATGTGTGATGAATTTACCGTGATACAACGTTAAAATATCTCCAATTATAAAAATTATAAAGATAACATATAGGGATAAAAATAATGCGTAAGATACTAGGAGACATGCTCGCCTATGCCAGCGTTTCCTACCGCCATTGAAACTAACTAGTTAAACATGCAGACGAAACGGTACCCTTGTAGACGGGAGGGAAACGGAGATAAAAATCATTAGGACGGTCTGAACACGTGTTTGAATCTAGAAATGCAAAAAGACGCAATTTGTAGTTTAAAGGAAAAAATTACGCCACTAGTGACACAATGTAAGAAATTTGAGACGTAAATAACTTTAGCTCTTGTCAAAAACAGTCGTATCTTAGACGTTTTACGGTAATTAGGCTTTTGTTTGAATCTAGCGGCAAATGCCATACCTAAATGTTCAAAACAAATTTCAAAAACTAACCTTGAGAAAATAGGTTTTGTCTTAATAATAAAGTTATGAAAATAAAACCTAGCTAGTTTGATAGCCCATCTTGAGCAGAGAAATAATATACTTTTAATTATATAGACGGACATATAACACGGAAGATATTGACGAAAGACTGTATTGTTCACATCTGACTGGCAAACAGTTAAAAGTGCATATTTCACTAAAGTCACAATTTGGGTGTCCTTGAGGACTAAAAATGCAAAATCAAACTGCAATGAACTAGAGGGGAAGGTCGGTGGATAGAAGCTAAAAATAACTTAGGAGGCAGTTTTTACGTGTAGTTGGTCCAAGAAACAAGTGTATTTTTGTGAAAAACCAAGTAGAGACAGACGGACCAACAGACAATAATACACACTTGACTGAGATCTGACTGAAATTGGACTTTTAGTTTGAAGATTTGAAAAAAGTTGGAGGGGAAGTCCGTGATTGGACAAATGTATTTATATTAGCGGGGGAGAGACGCACATTTTTGCCATTTGATATAAGTCTGTCCAGTAACACAGTCATTAACTGCTAGTGGTGTTTTCCAAGAAATATTACATAAAATACAGTGGGACGCCATACTCTAGCCAGCAGCTCAGCTGAGATTTGCTAGTATTAACTGTGTTCTCAATTCTGAATTCTGGTAAGAATGAAAGCATGTATCTTGTTTATTTTATATTTTGAGTGATTGATACTGCCATATCATGAAAAATGATTACGACAAGTAAGTGCTCGCACTAGGTCCCCAGCCGCAGTCCAGGGCTTAGAGACAAACAAAAAATATATGGAAACCTAACTAAGACGATGGAAGGCGAATCTATTATTGAGATCAGTGGAACATATCACCTATCTTATTGAAGGAAAGAGGAAACTATTAAACGTATCTCAGATGCAATGCAGTCTTGGGGAACTGGTACTATGTGAAAACAACTGGGTGAGATGTACTATGCTGGTCAGAGAGATCTGACCCAGTCTGTGTAATGTTGTTGTGTGGTGCTGTGTGTAAGAGTGGCGCAGTGGATAGAGTACTGACACATGACACAACTTTTGTTTCAGAATTGTGAGTTTCTGTTTTGGCACTAAAGTGGTGTCAAATGCTTATGTAAGAGTACACAAGCAGATGTGTGTGCCGCCTAACATTTGTGTCTGTGCAGCCTAACATTGTACTCCAGCTACGGAGAGGAGTGGGCCACCAGAATTCTATACTAGATCGTCACAGGCGAGATATGTGAAAACCTGGCCTGCTGGAGATTCACAACTACTCCACCATCAAATAAAGACATAACTCTTGAAAAATATAACATTTAACTTTAGTCTATAAGTCAATGGACAATGATTGTTGTAGTCACAGATTGAGACTGATGACGCCACCCCAACAAAACACCCAGTGCTAGTTCTCCCAAAGACAGTATAGATAATAGTAATATTAACCATTTTTATAAAATACCTATGTATACAAATTACATTTGATTATGCCACATATTTATGCATTTCATTGATAAATCCATATCATTATATATGTTCAGACCAAACAAAAACTTGGTTCAGAACTAATAAATTTAAAAGATTTCTAAAATTTAAACTAAAACAGCCAGAGTTAGTTCAGTGTGTTATAGAGTTTATTAATATTATTAGACTTATTAAATACATGTATGTGTCTGTATATTATATTACTACACATTACATTTCAGTACCCTAGACTTTGTAACGTAGCTAACATTCATGATAGTAGAATAGGTCTGTTTGAGGTCGTTAGTGGTAGTAAGAAGGGCCTTCTGTAATTCACATAAACTTTTATCTCATGAGCCTTCAAAGCTGACCTCATACAGTACACTAGGTAACATAATAACCATACAATACCATCAAAACCACTACAAGGACTTCTCTTCCAAATAGCTACCTGAATGTGTAGGCGAAAATATCGCTTATGTTATACAATGTAAGACTACTTCATGACTTCCGATTTCGTTAAAAAGAAATCATTGAAAGACAGGAGCACGAAATATTGGTAACCAAATACAGGACATGCTATAGGACTCAATAATTAGCAGAGACATTTGTCTTCTTTCAGTTTGTAGTTCAAGCTGCCAGCAGACGACGCTAGACACAAACATCAGACGGATCTGGAAGACGCTTGACAACCTGTGTGTAATTACCTCAGCATTAAGGCATGAGACATGTTACAGCCACCAAACGTGCCACCAAACGTGACTATTGTAGAGAAATACAGTCCAAGGCACTTGTGTTAACCAACAACTGCTGAAGCAGTCGTCACTCAATATCTGACTGGAAGCTAAGTATTATAACGGCGCAACCATTGAATATTTCACAATTTTCCATAATTTCAACCACAGTTTAAATCATCCGATAATGATAAATATTATCGCTTCTTTCTGTTTTTAATACACAACATTATTTACTTTACATTGTTAAAACTGTAAGTGATTACTAAACCTATTTACCTGTCATAAGTAAAGCTATTGCTGGATTAATCACTACTGAGTGAAGTGTGTGTCTGCACCCGTATGAATCACTGTTTTAAATACATGGCCACATAGAGCTATTAGATTAATAGTTGCTGAATCTCCTTAAGTTGGAGGCGCAGAAATACGTTCAAAATGTATTACCTCACAGAAAGGGCTGGAGAATATTAAGGTCATGACAGCTTATATGATCTCAGTTGTTATGCTTGATTATTTTTAAAAATCATGTGCAGCTCCCTAAAGTAGAATAATCTTAATTCTTCTATTTATACCTGTGTCGAGAGTAATCTTGAGCGTAGGTTGATACCTTTGAAGACGTTCATTGTTATACTCTAGCTTTGGTTGCTGTTGGACCATTACCGCAGAGCAGGGAAGACAATTTCGCCACAATTGGGTATCTCGTATGATAATAACTGAGCTCAGACAAACAGTTGTGATAAGTCACAAGTGTCGTCTCGTCTCGGGATAATAGAACCTTATAGTTATCTCCTAGGAGTATACTAGTAATTAGTTCCAGTTAGTTTATAAAATTGTTAGTTTGTATTTGCATTTAAATTTGGATCACACTGTGCACAATAAGAGTTGAAATAGTTTAAAAACAATACTGAATAACTGACAAGAACAAAACTTTACTTTAAAAATTGTAAGGTGGCTAAGAGAGTTCATTGGTTGTAGCTAATTTGTGTTGTTATTAACTTAGAATTTTAGACAGCTAGTTAAAGCTGCTAATTCTACACTAGCGAGATAGAGGGAGAGAGAGAGAGAGAGGGAGATATATATATATATATATATATATATATATATATATATATATATATATATATATATATATATATATATACAGAGAGAGAGAAGAGAGAGAGAGAATAAAAAGCAAAAGAAAAAGGAAAAAGAAGAAAATAAAAAGAAAAGGCATTCGAAAAGGAACCGGCCGAAAGAGGAGGAAAGAAGGAATAGGCCAACAGAGCCCACGCAGTATAATGAAAGAACTAGAGAATGAAGGAAGGAGAATAGACTAAGTAATGTGCTAGTGGGTCGGGAAGTTCCCAGGGCAACGATGTTGGAAGCCTAGATAGTTCTCTTTCCAGCTAGATTTCTAATTCGAAGACTCACAAGAAATAGAGGTTTATTTGTCTAGATTCGAGTCATTACCGCTTCTTATGGCTTAGAGAAGGAGAAATACATGAAGTTACCACAGAGTCTAAGGAGATCAGCTTATGATGTATTTCTGAAGATGCCCACTGAAGACCAGAACAACTATGGAATGCTGAAGAAAGCCCTACTCTAGCGTTTCAAACTTAAAGCAGATACTATCTGAAGCAAATTTCGGCATGCCAAACGACAGACGCATGAATCATTTAGGCAATTCGCTAACAGGCTTAAAAGTACCTGGAGATGTGATGGTCCCTCAGCATATTTGATGAACCTTATGAAGGCCCGAATGAAATTGCTATCGTGTCGCAGTTCAATGATTTTCTCACTCCTGACATGAGACGGGTTTGGTCTGCCAAAATTTAAAATTTAGAAACCTACCCAGCACAAAACATATGTATTGAGTGTGTGATTCCTATATACACACATTGGGATTCTCGCCGGCGCTGTTCGTGCACTGTGCTAAAATCTTCCTTGTGTGATCTAAGTGAGGAGATTGGAGCACGGATAGAGTTGTTCGTGTGCAGTAAAGATAATCTTCCAAAAAAAAAAAAACTACAATCCTTTAGACAACACATTTTGAAAGGTTGTGTTATCAAAACCATCTTTAGTGTGATATCAGCAAAAAACAATGACACGGTACACATGATGCTACACGACACAAGTATTGAGACAAAGTTGTGAATTTATCTCAGCTGGATGATAACACCAAGAAGACCAAAGTATTGACAACAGACAAAGTAAAGACCAAACCAGAAATTGAAATTGATAACGAAGAACTGGAAAGTGTTAATGAATTCGAATACTTAGGATCAATCATCAACAGCTCTGGCGACTGTGCAGTAGAAATTAAAAGAAGACTTGCAATTGCTTCACATAAACTAATACAGATGAAAAACCTATGGCAAGGCACAAGCAAAGAAACAAAGTTACAACTGATCAGAGCATGTATATTCCCAGTGGCAACATACGGCTGCGAGACTTGGACACTCAATAAAACAGTTGCAAAAAAGATTACATCATTCGAAATGAAATGCTACAGAAGGATGTTGAGAATACCCTGGACAGAAAAAAAGACCAACAGAGAAGTACTGTACTCACTAAACTTCCAGGAACATTGGCTTTTAAATACCATCGCAATAAGGAAGCTGAAATTTTTCGGTCATATAAATGGACATAATAGTCTGGAAAAAATAGTGATGGAAGGCATGGTCCCTGGAAAAAGGGGAAGTAGTCGACCTAGACGACGGTGGACCCAGGACATCACAGAGAGTCTGAACTTGTCTTTGGCTGATGCAGGTCGGCTTGCCCAGAATCGTGATGCGTTCAGAGCAGCTGTAATGGAGACAACGTTCTGGAAAGAATACGTCACATGATGATGATGGATGATAACAACAAGAAAGAAAACAAACCTTGTATTTCCTCGCGTCGTAGTGTAAAAGCCTGTTCATCTCTCTTGATCTGAGCTAAATATAAATAATTCATTTTCATTAAATATATTCTTATCATTCTCATCGTCTCCATACTTTATTTTATCAGTTCTAACTATCACATTTAACCTTTAAATTAGTAACACCACTAACTTCATTTATGCATTAGCACTTTCATCAAAAATGTTATTGTCATTACTATGTCAAAAACTGCCTTTCTTTTTGGTCACCATCTTCGTCATCATATATCAGCCAATATCTGGCTGCTTTCATACCAACTCTTGAGTATATTTAACAATAGTCACTACAATCTGCAAATATGCAATATTTCGATATAAGTTTCAATGTATGTCTACACATGTGAACTTTTATTTTAGAGTGATAATGTTATGCATTTTTTCAGCATATCGCATATTGTACATTTATTAGGCTGTACACGAACTGTATAGTGCGTACATGATAACCTTATATTTGTTTCGTGTACATCCCAAAGACCGTTTAATTTTTATTATTGCAAAATTACAGATGGGTTAGCATCTACGTAGCATTTCATCAGTCATAGTAGTTTGTGGTTTGATTGTTCGTAGCTGCTTTCTGCAAATCCTAATGGCTTAAAAGAATGGGTAAGATGTCTTTGGATCATTGAAGTGAAATGAAGGTTAAAAATTGTTGTATGTGTCCCCTACTAAAATCAGACACTTATTCGTAATTGTTATGGCGTTTGAGATGCTAAAAAAGGCTGCTCTTGATTGGACTTTTCTTTCAAATAGCTTCCTGAGTGTGTAGGCGAAAATTTCGCTTATGTTCTAAAATGTAAGACTACTTCCTGACTTCCGATTTCGTTAAAAATAAATCAAAGAAAGACAGGAACACGAAAAATTAGTAACCAAATACAGGACAGGCCGTAGGACGTGAATTCTTAGATTCGAACACAGTAACACCAGAGACGTCACTTTGCTCCTTAAGTTCTAGGATCTTACTTCAACTGCACCCAGTTAGACACATAACACAACTGAAAGGTACGGCATCTGAAACAGTTGCCGACAATATTCGGACGTTTCCTATGCAAAAAGTCTGTGCTCGCCCGAAAAATCTCAGGGTAAGTTGTAATATGTACACACTAACATTTTATAATTGAATTTTGACATGTATAATTTGCGTGTGGATGTACAATGGTACTTGAGGATGGCAACCTCATCACTGCAAATAACGTGGCACATGAATCACCACTGCATTGGCTGGTGACGTCCTCGTACGGATTTCTCACAAGAAACCAACAGAAGTGGCACCAGGTTAAAAGGTAAGAACAGGAGTGGATGATGATATCATGATATATATATATATATATATATATATATATATATATATATATATATATATATATATATATTTATATATATATATAATTATATATATATACTTTTTCAACTGGTGTCTTACGCTGTTCAAAAGTACTTTTATTCAAGACTCACTGGGGTTCAACTAAAAGAGAGGGTAACATTTCTGAGAAAAATGAACTGGTGGATACAAGCGGACGTCGCTTGATGCCTATGTCATGAGACTCAATAATTAGCAGAGACATTTGTCTTCTTTCAGTTTGTAGTTCAAGCTGCCAGCAAACGACGGTAGACACAAACATCAATCGGATCTGGAAGACGCTTGACAATCGTTGTAATTATCTCAGCCTTAATGCATGAGATGTGTTACAGCCACTAAACTTGACTATTGTAGAGAAATACAGTCCTAGGCACCTGTGTTAACCAACAGTGGTTCAAGCAGACGTCAACCTATTTCTCACTGGAAGCTAAGTATTATAACGGCGCAACCATTGAACATTTCATAATTTTCCCTAATTTCATTCACAGTTTAAATCATGCGATGATGATAAACCACTGCTAAGAGGTGCAAATGTGATTGAAAGTTAGACAATAATTGTATTGTTTTTCTTATATACACACTCCCGAAAATAGAAAAGTGCGCAAATGACGGTGTGCATGAATAATTTGATTATGGAAAGTCAAGATTTTAAAAGACGCACGAACAATTACGAGACATGTTGTCATAAACAGAAATGTTAGTTATCTAGTCAATTTCAGGTCCATTAAATCATTATAACTACTTCACATGTCATTTAGGAAGGTTACTCTATGTCTTCATATTTAATACATCCACATAATTTTCACTACAAATATCTAATGACGGTCGCCTGCAATGAAATTAACACAGTAGTAATAGTTCCGTCTGTAATACATATAACATAAACAACACACTATAATTAATCTGTCAATTTTGACGGGTTATTGCTTGTTTAAAAATAATTCTATGTTGACATTTTTTAGAAATCTGTATTCAATACTGCTGTGTTTATTTTTTGGAGATTTGTACCCATTTTTTTGGCCAAGTGCAACATATGGGATAGTGGTCACTCATAGCAATAGTAGGGATGGAGCTAGATGGAATGCAGGCTAGAGTTCAAGAAAACTGTGAGCTATCGGAGCCTTTCCCCGTCTCAAATGGAGTTAAACAAGGATGTGTACTTGCACCGACTCTGTTCAGTATCATGTTTTCTGCAATGCTAACTGATGCTTTCAGACACGGGGATACAGGAATCGACATCAGTTATCGTATTGATGGAAAATTGTTTAACCTTAGGGGGCTTCAAGCAAAAACCAAGGTCAAATCACACACCATCAGAGATCTTCTGTTTGCTGATGATTGTGCCCTCAATGCTGGCTCAGAGATTGATCTGCAGCATAGCGTGGATAGATTCTCCGAAGCTTGTTCCAACACTGGGCTTACCATCAACACGGAGAAAACAGAAATCATGTACCAACCAGCTCCTGGCACAATTTATACTGAGCCAATCATCAAGGTAAATGGTGAGAAACTGAATGCTGATGATGAGGTGAACACCAGGATCTCCAAAGCCAGCAGCACATTTGGGAGACTATACACCAACGTTTGGCATCGAAGTGGCATTAGACAAAGCTGAAGGTGTACAGAGCTGCGGTGCTTCCAGTGCTGCTTTATGCATGTGAAACATGGACTGTATACAGGTGCCACGTAATGAAGCTAAACCACTTCCATACAGTCTGTCTCAGGAAGGTGATGAACATCAAAGGGCAAGACAAGACCTCGAATACCGCCGTTCCTGACAGAGCTGGTCGCCCTAGCATCGATACTATCCTGATGCAGTCACATTGCTGGGCAGGTCATGTAGTCCGCATGCCAGACCATTGACTGCCAAAGATACTCTTTTATGGTGAGATGCAGAAGGGTAAACGCTCCCATGGTGGCCAAAAGAAGCGCTTCAAAGACACGTTTAAGACTTCATTAAAAACCTTTGACATAAACCCTGGCACATGGGAAGCTGCTGCGCAAGACCGAACTGCTTGGCGCACATCTCTTCGTAAAGGTGCAGCGGCATGCGAATCATCAAGAAGAGCAGCAGCGGAACAGCGGAGACAAGCTAGAAAAGCCCGTGTAATAAAACCTTCACATGAAGCAAACATTCCCTGCCCACACTGTCCGAGATCTTTCCAGGCCCGCAACGGGCTCATCAGGCACCTTCGTGCCCATATGCTAACCAAACATATTCCTAACAACTGGATGAACAGAGTGTACTTCATCACCCGTGAGGGACGAACAACTGGGAGGACGCATTCTATAAGGTTTTCTGGACATGTCTCATATATGTGATCGATCAGTGTGGATGATATTTTTGTTACCTTGGTAGGTTTGTTGACTGTTTGTTTCATGTTGTACGATGTTATGATGTTGGTCCATGTTTGGTTTTGGCTTAGGCATATCAATATTGAAATCAGCTAGAAGAATAATTTCATTGACTTTAGTAATAACTTTATCCATAGTTTTCGTGAAATCTTCAAACCATGTCGTTCCTAAAGTGGCATTTCGATAAAGATATCCGATTACAGTGGGTCTTGGCTTTTGTGGCTTTACCTCTAACCATATGCATTCTATATCTATGGTCTCTAGATCGTTTCTGCGGCGATAACTGAGAGAAGTGGAAATATATACTGCTATACCTCTTATTGTCTACTAGAATCTCGCTGTATAGTTTTAAAACCATTATGTAATATGTCACTGTTAAGTTCTTTTCGCGTGGGAGTTAAGTGTTTGAGATCCTCATATGCGGGTCTAGTCTTTTATAGACGTACATATGAGCGCATCTAAGTTAATTGTATTATTATTATTATTTGCGCGCCGTCGCGCACTATATTTGGACAGAATGGCGCGGCTTGTTGCGTCAATTTGTTGCCATCCAGCTATTATTCTGGAGGCAGATCCGGAGGTCCGGGGATATAGACAGACGTCTTCGAGGAATATTGTTATATGTCTTGGTCCCATGTTGTGGGAAGACACTGAATTATATTATGACATCTCCCTAGGTGGAGCATATATATATATTAGCCAGAACTGGCTCTTTTAAAGTATCCTGTAGATACTCAGTTTATCCTTTGCAAGTATTTGGCAGAGCTTCGGCACGTCTAGCTATGGCGTGTCGCTAGTGCGTCCGAATTCCTGCTAAGAAGTTTATCGGATCATGGTGCATTGTCTTTATGAAAGTCCTCCGATACATTACACCAGTCTTGTAATGGAGGCTAAGATTGTATGGACCTTTTTGCCGCAGAGCTTCCGTCGCCCTTGAGATGGTGACGGTTAGTGAGATCGGTCAATATCCATCTTGATCCCATGTATTAATGATGTATTTTCTGCCATGGAACGTATCTTTATGCACTGCTGCTGCCTGCATTGCAATTGCTGATTACTACACCCATGATGTCAATGTCCACGTCTTCTTATAATAAAAATGTATCATCACTGTACTTTCAACAATGGTTCCAGTGTACATTGATTACCATTAGGTCAACCTTATGACCCTATCGTTACTATGATGATCGTCTTATCACCATTAGCCTATACATACGGCCCAAAATAACGTTCGCGTTAGGAAATAAGAGGTCGGCCATAGACTGTAAGCCCGACAGTTCTGACATCACCATTGTAAGCAATCAACTCCACAAAACCACATGGTAACAGTCACCGTCAGTTACTTTCTTATTCAGACCACTTTCTGAAAGCTCAAAAACATGGACATTTTGATTGAGAACTTGTGTGAGTTTTGAAAGTTTACCTAAAAGATCGTCAAGTCGCAAACCATTCATGGTTAGTAATTGTTCATAATTACTTGGCATTTATGTTATGCAAAAGAAGCTTACGCTAAAATAGAAAGTAAATAAATACTAAATTTCACAAGTTTTACCAAGGAAGGAGAATTAATTGTAGTAAATAAGTGAAAACTTACAATACTAATTACAACAATTCAGCTAATTGAATTACGCCAAGAATGGGTGAAAAATGTCACAAAACAAGCGCACAAATTAGACAGACAAACAGAGTGAAATATATATATATATATAAAACAACACTTGACAGTTGCTGGTGTTACAGAGATAAGTTGTGAGGTCAAAAGTCACTGTTAATGTGGAGTAGAGGGTTGCTGAACATCGAAGTACGACGGATTAGGCAGTGATAGATGATGCATTTGGTAGAAAGTGTTTGCGTCGAGGTACTGTTGTTGAATGAGTGGGGTATTCCGGCAAGTACGACCTCCAAGTATAAGGTACGGTGTCCAAGAGTCTTTGTTGATGTAGGAACTGATGAAAGGCTGGTAAGTGGGTTGATATTGGAAAACCTCTGACGACAGCGATGAGGGGTGATCTCTCATTGGTGTCTGGGACGACAGAGGAAATAGTGAGATTTCTGTGGATGAAGGCTGAGCAGATTGAATTGGACAACTTACAGACCTTTGGGAATGGAGTGGATCAAGCCGGTGTTGTCGAGGAGAGTCGTCTGCCGTAGAAGGTTGTTGAAGGCAGACATTGTTTGTTTCCCGCACATAGGTGGTTCTAACAAGGAATATGACTTGATGATCCTGATTGATTAATGATGTTGTGCGGCTGGTGTTTAAAGTTGTGGGTAGTGATGGAAAATGAATGGCATAATTGGCATTAGAGGAGTAGCTATTTATTTTTACATGGCGTTTGGAAGGATATGTGGATGCTGATGTGTGAGTTGTTCTTTTGATGGTGCTTTCTGGATATTTTATATTTGTCTCCAATATACTGGTCCCTTGACTGAATAATGTAATGTCGCCGCTATAAAGATGCTTCCTAGGGGCTCCAGATGTGGCAAGGAAAACCGAGCTGTGATATATGAAAACATGTTCATTTCTGAGGCAGTGTTTTTTAAGTTAAGCATTGTTAGTTTCAACACATTTGCGGTAAAAGGCACATACAAGTTAAGTAGAGGAAAAATAGATTTTGGCATTTTGGAATAGTGACTGAAATATGCATTGACGTTCTCGTTTAGGTCTGTCTGTGAGAGTTCAATATCTTTTATTGAGTCTGACAGACCTATGTGCACAGCTACTCTAGTTACAGAGAGATCAGGCGAAAAACGTTTAAGGGGGGTCAGTAGGTCGTGAGTTGATGCCCAGTTCTTGAAGCGAACAGACACAGAATCTGCATCACCAGTTACTAGTTTTGATTGTTGAAGCTCCTTGATTGGTTGGTCCCCAAAGATGAGATGTTTTCTTCTGTTTGTGTTGGTGCCAGTGATAACAACTGTTGCTTTCCTTGTTCCAGTTGTGCTGTGACTGCTGGAAGTCTTGTGGTGGGTGCTGGCAGCTGCTTGTCGAAGTGGCGGGTGGCGATTTGAAATTTTGACCGGAATTCTGCAGACATTGACTACAGGATTTTCCGGAGTGTCCAGGGAGTTACCTTCATTAAGGCGTAGTTCAGAATGTAGTATTTGTTGCTGAGGCCGGACGCTGTCCGAACGTTTTAGTTTGTGACCCAATTTGATTGTATACTGCTGTGTAGTCTGCTGCAGAATGTGAGTTTTGCTGTTTTCGTAGCGACGTTTTAGAGACATGTGATCAGCCTGAAGCTGTTCGTATGATTTTTAAAGACTGCTCAATTCAGCTTTCAGTACCTCTATCGCAGATGTTATTTTTGTATACATATCATCGTGTGGTGATTGTATAGCTTGCTTGCGTGGTGTCATTTCTAGACTAATATCAAGTAATCCTAAGCATGAATTATGCTCTATCTCTGTAATGGTAGATCTTGATGTAACAGAAGGCGTCTCTGTAATGGTAGATCTTGAAGTAACGGAAGGCGTGTCTTGATCCATCTGTAGTTGCTTGTCATACTCCTGAACGAATGTCGCGGATGATTTCATATCAGAGACAATGGGAAAGGAACAATAAGTGAAGGCTAATTTCTGGGCAGTGGGAGTGGTTGGGGCTTTGTTGATAACAGATGTGGAAATTATGGCTATTCGACTGACTTCAGCAGTCGTTGTTGTTTCTGTGGTGGGTTTTGATGTTATGAATTGATGTTATGTATTATTATTTTATTAAATGAGATCAGCTATGAAGGTCCCTGAATTTAACAAATCGTATTTTAAACTTTCCAGAGTACCTTTCCGCTACCACCCATTTGATCGCATTCAAAATTAATCTATATTATTATTTAAAATGACTTCGTGTAGTGTCTAGGGTTATGAATGTGGAGTGTAATGTGCAATAACCAACAAACATACAAACAAATAGTTTATTATCCACAACCACCAACAGTATTACAACAATAACATACAAACGACACTTTAGAAGGCTATCTTAATTAAGACAGTGGTTGAAATTTGTGTAAATAAATTTTGTACAATTTATTATCCTGATTCTAATTTATTTTGAACCAGGACTGTCAATCAAAAGTGAAATCCAAAGAATCATTTACAACATTCCAATAACACAGTGGATCTTCTGTCCATACATACACTATTATTCTAATATAAGTGTGTGGTTATATTCTTCTACTTTGAGGTAATACTGGTATTACACCATAGATTGTTGGTTATAATCACTCCCTTTAAGTTAAGTCTGTTTTCGTTTGTCACTTGTGGAAATATTAATATTAGGCACAGTTTTCTTTAATGTCACTTTCTAGTCTGTTAAGTTCTTTTAGTTGAGCTGCGAAGTGCCGAACAAGAACTTATCTTGGCAGGAGAATACAGGTAGAACGTTTCCTCTGCTTGCTTGACAATCTTTTCCACCTTTTGATGGGCAATGACCACTAGCATGGGCTCGAAGTATACAGATAGAGTCCTGAATCGAGCAGTTCTCAAGCGTTTGGTACTACCTTAACGTCAGTACCCAGGACCCTGAAATGTGAAGGTTATGCATCCTTCTTTATACCTAGTATACTATACTATTCCACTTTTAAGTACAGGTACATTACAAACAAACGAAAAGGGTCATAGCTTTATACCAACCTATGCCACCATTATCTTTTGATGTGACAATGTACACCAGCATTCCTCTCCCCTAATAGTTACAACGCCACTGCAATTCCAGCTGTCATCTTTCCATATAATAGGATAGTTGTTATGCTCCTTGATGACAATAATACATATTTTCTTGTAGTTTTACACCTCTCTGACAGTCTATCACATGGTGGATTGTAGCGAAATGTTTTTTGTTTAGAGGGAGAAAGTGTAAGTATGACAGACTTGATGGAAGAATAAAAGATAATCTCTAGAGTAAACTCTTCCAGACTGCAAGTTGAATGCACAGTCTCTCCTCGGGAATTAGTTCACTCAAAAAAAACTTTCTAAGAGAATTCTGGTGAAACTAAACAGGATATTCTCTATGCGATAAATTCTTTATCCGATATCCTACAAAGGACTATATATAGTACATATAGATGGATAAGAGATTTGGTGCCCAGCCACATTAAAAATATCCAGACCCAATAGTGTTATTTAATTATGGCTCTGCCCCCAGGGTGTAGATTTATGTTACTAAAACTATACAACCCAATTAAATATTACAAAGAAAATAACAACAGACTCGGTTATGTAAAGTTTACAAAAATGAAAATAGAATCTCACAATATATTCAAATATACAACTATATGTTCCCTAATCTATGAATGGTTCTGAACCATGTCAGAATTAATTTGTCATCATTGGACAAAGGGAATATTCTTTAGTGGTTCTGCTGGCATGTTCAGATACTCATCTCAAATGCTGATGTAGTCTTGTTGCCAGGGGTTCAATATGTCCCAGCACTCCAGGTCCCGCAAGTTCTTTTTAGGGTTTCAGAGGATGGCAAGTTGCTTCTTCTCCGTCTTGACACAGGGCTCATCACCAACTGGGATGGAGTATGTCTGCCCTTGAGAACACTGCATATGCTTTAGTCTTCTGGTAGGACAACCTGATAGGACTGGATTGACAAACAATTTGAGCTCCATTAGTAATCTTGCCAGATAAGTCATTTCCCATATCTGCTGGACGCTAATCGTCCATCAGAAATCTAACAAACATTCATAGCTAACATCAATAACAAAGTGCTATTTATTATCTAGGAAATACTATAGCATAACTGATGTTATAAGCATACAGGTCGGTCTCAACCTATATCTGGCTTCCAGCTTGTTTACCGCAGTGATTTTCAACATATGGGCTGTTAGCTTCACCAACTGTGAAGTTTGGGGCAGTGGTCATCAAAAGTTTGAGAACCACTGGTCTACCTTGTGCCCACAGAGCAATAAAATCAATTTGGGGTCACTGTCAACAATGGTTTGAGAACCACTGGGTAATAGTTTTCTATTCATCTGTAACATGGTGGGGGGTGTCATTGCTGCCAAGGTTTGAGAACCACTGAATTACAAGTCAGTCAACATATTCATTTATGAAATTCGGCTATAGTGCTGTTGCCCATTATTACATAGTTCTAAGTTTATGTGATAGGCATTCATATACCTTGATAATACCATCATAACATAGGATACATGCACATTAACACATAAAAATATAATAAGGATATTTGCAGAAATCAGTTCAGGATTAAAATATGACAAGGATAATCATGGCTGAAATCATACAGTAGAATTAGTAGAAATCATTCAGTATAAAACAGGACAAGGGTAGTTCACAGATGAAACTTTCAGTATACATAATGTTGTTGTCTCCTGTACAAAATCAAGGATATTAATTTCTGTCACAGTGAAAAACAAAAGATACTGACATGATATGTTGTAGATAAACATATGATTAATTCATGTTATTCATATAACAATATAGATCACTTACTCGCTCAGCTAAGATCCATTGCTGGTTAAAATGATCGGGCCCCTCTGTATTTCTTGGGAGCAACCATTTGTCCCGGTCAGTCGGCTGGCTAGCGAGAGAATGCGCTTCGAGAATATGCCTGCGCTTTGAGAATAGCGCCAAAATTCCGGTTCTGTTTGGTCGCCTTAATTTGCATACGTGAGGGGTGGGCGCCTGACCTAATTTTGACATTACGTTTCCTTCCCCCCCCCCCCCCCCAACACACGCAAACTGGCCAGTACGTGGCATTGATACCAGGCAATACTCCATTGTGGTTGCTGAGGTCAAAAGTCATATAACACAATGACTGCCTTACTCGTATGCTAAAAGTGGCGGTAAAAGGTTCACAGCAAAGCATCAGTGACTTTGCCAGTCAAACGTAGAACAAAGGAATTTATTTTCTGAAGCAAATGGGAGATCTCCTGATGTGTATTTACGCGTGGTAGAGATTCTAGAGAATTTAGAGAGAAGGAATGTTTTGGTATGAGACAAGATTGACAGAGAGAAAAGAAGGCGAAGACACTTCGTGACATGGATCAATCTCTAGGCTTTGCCTAACTTTGCTACAGGCCTACTTACTTATTGTCGTTCATTATTATCTCACATTCAATTTTTATTTCAAATATATGTTAATAAAGTCAATCTTACTACATTTATTCAATGAAATACACAGTGAACGAAGACTGGCACACTTTCGATCTGCCGTTTTGTCCAGGCTTTTGAGAAATATGGTTTTCACTGCACAAGCCTGATCTCATCGCTATGTGTCAAAATTTTGTTAGAAATGGCGTCCCCAACTAATGCTTTTTCCCCAATATCAACTACTCTGGCCAATGATTACCCTTATTTCACTTGTAAATAAAGTCATTCAAAAATACAATTCAATTTTCTACTACGTTACTCGGGTGATATATGTTTAGTACGAGGTCGGCCAATAATATTTTGTCTCACTTCAAATTCCACCCAATCCCCTTCCTCGTACCATCTTAGCCTAACTTTCACCTAATTTTTCCCCAAAAAATATGCGATCCAATCTAAGCAGATATGACTTGACCTGACAGTATCTCTGATCTCTATGTATTGTTTTATCAATATTTGATTATTTAATGGACTATTTAGATAACTAACAACATATTCTTGGTCAGCAAGTCTTCAGGTACACGAGTATACGATTTTTATGGGGCTATGTGGCTTGGTTCAAAATTCTATCTTTTTTTCTATGTTAGTTTCAAGCTAAATACGAGAGCTTATGTCATTCGCAATAAGAGCTTAAACGTGTTTCCATGACCGTAGTGTCTACATTTCTATCTTTTCCATCGTACTGGGGAAACCCGCCTAGGGCAAAGCGTGCAAGTCGGTTGTAGTGTTAGAACCAATTTGAGACGTGATTTGCGTGTTTTATCTAGCCTTGCCTCTCCTTTCCCCAAATGCAGTTAGGCAAATAGTTCTTAGAACTAGGAAAAGTGGGGCGTTTATGTCAAGGACGAATTTGAAAAATAGGGTACCGTTTTGTTCGGCTTATGCGTTAGCAAATAATAAGCTGAAGGCGTAGGCGACAACCTACGATTCTCGCCGAAAATTTTTAGTACTATCTTATCTTTGAATTTATGTATGCACATACTGTTATATTCTAATTTAGATATTGTATTTAGAAGCTCACCACAGTTTCCCATAAATGATTCAAATCTTTCTGGATCCACTCTTTTACTGCAGTCTCTGAGCCTTGAACCATAACTTTGTTCGAAGTATTATAGAAATGGAGAAAAACGTGTCCAGTAGAAATGATATCTTCGACATGAGCACCATTAGCGTCAGTGCGAGATTCAATAGAGGCGATTGATTTATAGTAGACCTTGGACAAGCCACGCAATGCTTCGTACTCGAGCAATATTTGGAATGTTAGTATCACACACTGGTTGTAGTTTTTATATTGTAGTGTCACTAATGGTGCTGAGGGTGTGTCTCCATTGAGAACCGTGGTCTTCTTTTTCACCGCTTTAGAAGCATTTACGACGAAGTCATTTTCTTTCTTTCTGCTCGATCGAGCCGTGGCGACCGAGTGTACGTGTAGCATTGTGAATGTTTATTGGTGGTACCGCGGAGGAAGAAGTTAATTAGCTTTGTTCATGGCTGATAACCACCGCTCTGGCTCAACTATTCGTGGGTGGTTAGCTACCCATTAAACAATACTACAAGTTTTGATGCAAAACAGATCAGTGTATTATAATAGTAAATCCATTTTAGAACAAAATCTAATATTTCTGTTCATATTAACACCACAAAAGTGATTTAAGAACAAAGCCACAATGATATTGTTAAGTCATATTCGAAGTTACAGTTAGGTGTTAAGGATTTTGGTGTACGGGGCTGGAGTTTGTTAGTAAGTAGGTTAAGGTCATGAGATACATGACGTGTATATACATGTGTGTGGGTAGAGAATGGTGTAACTCTGTTTAGAGTGTATTTTTATTGAAGTATGCAAGCTTGGAATGTGACATTTAAAAGTTCACTGTTAGAAGCACGTAGAGTATGGTTGAAGAATACTCAGGGGCGTTCATGTGTGAATTGAGGTTTACGGACATGAGAAAAGCGTGCGGGGTTAATCAAGTTAGCATACTCGTCAGAGAATAATACTGAGTTGTTAAAAGGGGAGTCTGTGGCCATCCGTCGTGGGAGACGGTCAGTGTTTTCTAGAGTATGTGAATAGTGTATGTGATTTTCATTATAATATAATGGATGTGACGCGATGATGTACCGCGTAAGGTGTATTTACAAGGCTTTTATATATTATTATTTATAAGCGCGTTGTGGGTTTCCCGCGCTGTAAAGTTCAGGAGAAACTTGGATGCCTGGGGATTAGACCAGAGGTATAGATATATGTGCGAGGAGTGAATGCCGCACTTTGGATTAAAAAGACACGTCGTTTTCCCGTGTCAGAAGGAGGTCTATGTTAGGACCATTATATGCTATTATTTGAATGCGCGTTGTTGGCTTTCCCGCGCCAATAGGAGGTCTACGTAAGCGCGTTGTGATTTTCCCGTGCTGTGAAGTTCTGGAGGAACATGGATGCCTGGTGGTTAGACCATAGATAGAAATATATGTGCGAGGAGTGAATGCCGCACTTACATTGCATTACATTGTATACAGACCATATAGAGATTTATGTGCGAGGAGTGAATGCCGCACTTACATTGAATATAGATCTGAGATAGAGATTTATGTGCGAGGGGTGAATGCCGCACTTACATTGAATGCAGTTGTTACCAGTAAGTAAGGATGACTGTACTACATATTCTAATTATGCAAGTATTTTGTACTATTGTTGCTGATGTCCAGGACTATGCTGTTGAGATTATATGTAATGGAACTGTGACCCAGACTTTCTGATTCAATTTATATCATTGTGCGCCCGTCCTGTCTTCAGAAACCATCGACATCTACAGTGGTGGTTTCCAGTGATTTAGGGCGCTCAATTTACTGAACCCAGGACTATTGCGGAGAATCAATCAACCCGCCCCGGAATCTTGAAGTACTGTAAAACTTCAGAAATTCTTTGGACGGTAAATGAAGTGTTTGGACACTAATGAAAATCATCTAAAAGATTTGTTTGCGCGAAGTCAATAGTTATAATATGCTCACAACAGATATCAACACTTTACATCTCATTTCTATTTTGGAGTCAAAGTAATTGAGTAATAAAAGACAGATAGTAATTTCTTCACATAGAGCTGGTCATTTACGGTCCTGATTCAAGCCAGAAAAATGTACACGAAGTGCGTGGAATTTCGGCCAATCAGCGTACAGCATTCATGTTGTGACCCAATTATCGTCTATTTTACACGTTCCAGCTAGCTCCTGTTTACTAACAGACATCGGTACGGAGGGTGCAAGGACAACTTTGCTTATGTGTGTACTCGGTCAAGTCATCGCATCGGAATCTGCATGAAGTAGCCTGCTTTTTCAACGTTCACGTGTTTGAAAGCAACGTATTTGACGGGGGTGTACTGGCCCGTTCAATCTTATTAGAGGACCTGTGTGTACGTCACGTGTGTTGTGCTGTGCTGTCACTTTCATCGTCAAGCCATCGGAAAGAAGTGGAATAAACAACACATCTGGATCATCGGTTTGCAGTCAAGATCAACGAACCATATGTATTAAAGATACGTATTATTTCTTATTAATTTGTATTAGAAACTGTATGATTAGTGTATTGTCGTGCGTAGTATTTTTTCTTTCCCTTTCGTTGTGCTGCAATTTGTCTTCTTTCGTTTTGTTTCGTTAATACTCATCAGTAGTTTTCGTATAACTGACCTCTTTTACTGTATTGTGTGGTTTTGTGCATGTGTAAGTTCTGGTGCTAGTTTCTGCTTTGTATTTGATGCTGTGTAAATTATATATTAAGATTAATATTATAGATTAATTATCTAGCCTAATTACAACCGTAAGAGTTTTTCTGTTTAAGTTTAATATATTAGTCTAGTAGTTTTATTATAAATAGGCGTATACTGTATTAGTTTTATTTGTTTATTAATCGTAAAGCTTATTTGCTAGGTCTTTTCCCTTATTTGTTACAGTTTATTGATTTATTATATTCGACTCTTTGTTAAGCCTTCGTAATTATTCGGTGTTATACTACTATCATACTATCCTTCTGTCATCTGGTAGAGACTATAGAAGCTTATATTTATATTTTTCCCTTTCATTCTTACATTACTTTCAAGTATCGACTTAGATATTTTATGGGTATTTATTTCTTGTAAGTTTGTAGTAGGATTAGTGTTAATCTACATCATATTTAAGTGGTGCTAAATGTGGTTATTAGTTTAATGTTTATGGCAATACTTGTAAGTTATTTACATTGTTTTGTATCTTGTACAGAATATGCGAGGTTGAACATCAGTGAGGCAAGCTTGCTGTAGTGCCATAGCAACACAGATATCCTTCAGCTGTAGATCTGCATTATCTCGGTGGAACCATAGACTGTAATCAAGACATACTTAAGATAAGTCACAGTTTATGCCATTGTTGCACTTCTTTGTTCAGATACCATTCTACTGACATTCCTGATGGTCATTCATTTGTATTCGTTGTTGTGTTAGCGTTCTCTATTTGTGTTACTTGGTTATATATGATTAATACTTTTTTCTTCATTAGAAGGAATTGGTGTTAATCTATTCTGTAGGTTTTTGTAAAATTAATTCCTGTGTATCGGAGGCCCTGTCTTGGAGAGATTTGGTGTCTAGTGCCCGTGGAATTCTTTGTACATTTATTGGTGTTAGCTGTTATAGTTTGGTTTGTGTAATCATTGTTGCATAATTTAGTTTCTTTTGTCATGTTTACTTGTAGTTTTCTTGCGTTAATTTTCTACTATCTTGTAAATAAGTTCATTTCACAGTTCTATTGTTGTCGTTTGTATTGCAGGTGTTTATTATCCCCCCACCTGTCGGTTGTTGTTCGTTTGTTTATAGTTTTAGTGTCACCGTGTGGTGAAAAATACAGTGATACAACGTTAAAATATCTCCAATTATAAAGATAACGGGTAAAATAACACGTAGGGATAAAAATATAGGCAAGTTATGCCGAGGCTTCTTCACTTACACCAGAGCTTTCTACCGCCATTGAAACTAACTAGTTAAAACATGCAGACTAAACGGTTTACCCTTTTAGACGGGAGGGAAACGGAGATAAAAGAAAAAAAAATTATGACGGTCGGAACACGTGTTTGAATATAAAAGGCAAAAAGACGCAATTTGTAGTTTAAAGGAAAAAATCACGACACTAGTTGACACAATGTAAGGAATTGGTAGAAAAACGACCTTAGCTCTTGTTAGAAACAGTCGTATCTTGGATGTTTTACGGTAATTAGTTGTTTTGTTTGAATATAGCGGCAAACGCCGTGGGCGAAGGTTCAAAAACAAATTTCAAAAAAATAACCTTGAAGAAAGTAGGTTTTTCTTTAATAATAAGTTTATGAAAATAAAACCTAGCTAGTTTGATAGCCCATCTTAAGCTGACAAATAATATACTTTTAATTACACAGACGGACAGATAACACGGAAGGTATTGACGAAAGACTGTATTGTTCAAATCAGACTAGCAAATAGTTTTTTGTGCATATTTTCACTGAAGTTACATTTTGGTGTCCTTGAGACTAAAAATGCAAAAATCAAACTGCAAATGAACGAGGGGCAAAGTCGGAGGATAGCAGCTAAAAATAACGTAGTGGGGCAGGTTTGTGTAGTTTTTTCATGTAGTTAGTCCAAAAAACAAGTGTAATTTTGGGAAAAATACTACATACTAGACTGAGACTGGACTGAAATTTGACTTTTAGTTTGAATATTTGAAAAAGTTAGAGGGGAAGTCCGTTGATTGGACAGAAGTATTTATATTATTGAATGAGAGACGCACGTTTGTGCCATTTTAAAGAAGACTGTCCATTGACACCGTACGTTACTGCTAGAGGTGATTTCCCGGAATTATTAAATAAAAATCAGTGGGACGCCCTAATCTAGCCAGCAGCTCAGCTGAGTTTTGCTAGTACTAAGTAACTGTGTTCTCAATTCTGAATTGTGGTAAGGGAAAAAGCATTTATCTTGTTTATTTTAATATGTTGAGTGATTGATACTGCCATATCATGAAAAATGATTACGACAAGTGAGTGCTTGCTCTAGGTCCCCAGCAGCAGTCCAGGGCCTAGAGACAAACAAATAATATATGAAAACCTATCTAAGACTATGGAAGGAGGATCTATAATTGAGATCAGTGGGAACATATCACCCACCTTATTGATTGAGAGAGGAAACTATTGAACATATTTAGGATGCAATGCAGTCTTGGGAAACTGGTACTATTTGATAACAACTGGGTGAGATGTGCTACGTTGGTCAGAGAGATCTGACCCAATCTGTGTAATGTTGTGTTGTGGTGTTGTGTGTAAGAGTGGCGCAGTAAACAGAGTGTTGACACATGGCACAAATTTTGTTTCAGAGTTTCTGATCTGGCACTACGATTGTGCCAGATGCTTTTGTAGAAGTACAAAAGCGGGTGTCTGTGCGGCCTAACATTTTACTCCAGCTACTGAGAGGAGTGGGCCACAAGAATTCTGTACTACATCGTCACAGGCCAGTTAAGTGCAAACCTGGCCTGCTGGAGATTCATTAACTGTGCCCACCATCAATAAGGAAATAAAATCTTGTTATATAAACTTTAACATCAGTCCATATGTCCAGGACACTGAACTTTGTAACCATAGATTGGGCATGATGACGCCACCCCAACTAAACATTCAGTGCTAGTTTTTCCCAAGACATTGTAGATATTATTAATATTAACCATTGTAATAATAGACCTATGTACAAAAATTTCATTTGATTATGCAATATATATATATATATATATATATATATATATATATATATATATATATATATATATATATATATATATATATATATATATATATATATATATATGCATTTTATTGATAAATACATATCATTTCATATGTTCTGACCAAAAGAAACAATTGGTTCAGGACTAATAAATTTTAAAAAAATTTTCAAACTTAAACTATAACAGCCAGTGTTAGTTCAGTGTATCATAGAGATTATTATTATTATTAGACTTATTAATTACATGTGTGTGTCTGTGTATTTATTACCTACACATTACATTTCAGTACCCTAGACTTTTAACGTAGCTAACATTAATAATAGTAGAATAGGTCTGTTTGAGGTCGTAAGTGGTAGCAGAAGGCCCTTCTGTAACTCACATGAACTTTTATCTCAGGAGCCTTCACAGCTGACCTCATCCAGTACACTAGGTAACATAACAACCATACAATAACATCAAAAACCACTACAAATATTGGGGTCTTGTCCGGGGATTAAGTTTATCAAAGATATTAGGGTCTCCTGGTCTGGGAATTAAACTAGTGGGGGCATAAGGGAATAAATTTAAAAGTATTCCTTAAAATAAAAAGTGGAAAATAAAAGTTGATGAATCTTCACAGCCAGTTGTAATTAATTAATTAATTAATATATTACCTTAGTCATTATATACTTGAAATTTACCTTAGTCATTGTTAATTTGTGTGTTAGAGTATGGCAGATCTATCAAAATTTAGATCGGCTGCTGTGCTGACGGCGAAGGAGATGAACATGGAGGGTCAAATTTTAATTCAGTTGTAACTTCAGAATGTGACAAGTATATTGAAAGGGAAGATAGGAGGTTAGCTGAAGAGAAGAGGTTAAAATTGAGGCTGATAAAGAACTTAAGAGGCTGCAGATTGAGGCTAACCAAGAGGCTAAGGCATTGGAGGCAGATAGGGAGATTAAAAGGCTCCAATTAGAAGAAAAAAGGCTGAAAGGGAAGCCGAGGAAAGAAGATTAGCTACAGAAAGAGAAGAAAAGAGATTGACTGCCGAAAGGGAAGCAGAAGATAAGAGATTGACTGCCGAAAGGGAGGCAGAAGAAAAGAGATTGACTGCCGAAAGGGAAGCAGAAGATAAGAGATTGACTGCCGAAAGGGAAGCAGAAGATAGGAGATTACAAAGGGAGCACGAATTACGACTAAGGGAGCTGGAATTACAAGGCCATGCTCCTGAAAATGGTGCCAGCCCCTTTCCCTCAGATGCCACGCCTAGTCAGGGAGCCTCAACCTCAGCTATGGGGTTTCATTTAGACCATTTTGTCGAGAAAGACGATGACATCGAGGGGTACCTCAGTACATTCGAACTATTAGCTACTACGTATGGGTTAGAGAGAGAGAGAGGTGGAGTCTTAAGTTATCCCAAGGGCTTAGAGGTACTTCTTATGAAGTTTTTGCTAAGATGCATAGAGACGACCAAGACAACTATGACATGCTAAAGCAGGCTTTGTTATTGAGATATGAAAAGAATGGTGAATTTTATCGTAAGAAGTTTAGAAATGCCAAACTGTTGTCTGGGGAGACATACCACCAATTCTCTGCCAGACTGGAAACTTATTTGGAGAAATGGACTGCTCTGGGGAAGACCCAAGATCTCAAAGAGATGATCATGATAGAGCAATTAAGAGAGTCCATGGCTCCAGACCTGAGAAAATTTCTCATGGAACAAGGTGCAGAGAGGTTGGGGAGGTTTTAAATGTCGCTGAGAGGTATCAGGCAGCCCAGGCAGAGGTAAGTGGCACTAAAAAGAAGCACATAGAAAATTTTAAAGCTCCACAGCAATTTAGTAAATTTGATACCAGAGAACAAGGTAATAAAGGCAGGGCAAACTTTGATAGGCCACGAAATGATTATCGTGATAGAAACTCACAGTTCAATGGCCAAAAATATAACGAAAGAAAACCGTTTAACCAAGGAAAGAGATGGTGCAAATGGTGTAAGACAGACAACCATAACACCGAATTTTGTAAAAGGAAACCTTCAAACATTGCTGCAATGAAATCGGGGAAACAGAGATTAAAGGTTAATCCTAATGGACAGCAGGAACCTTATCACCCCCCAGTTTGTGAGGATGTTATTTGTAATGGGGTCACCATAAGGTGCCTATATGATACAGGTTTGGATTATGATTCAGTTGTGAAGTCTAGCCTAGTGGACCCAAGTCAGTATACCACAGAAACAGTGGAAATACAAGGGGCGACTAAGGACATACCACTCATGACACTTCCCATCGCAAGGATAACGGTGAAAACTCGCTATGTGGAAGGAGAAATCAGAGCAGCAGTGATAGATGAACCAATCTACCCTCTGATATTGGGGTGTAGATACGTCTTCTTGGGGAATCCCGAGAGACCTGTGATCATGGCGACAGTGCAGACCAGGTCACAGAAAAAGGAGGAAGAAGGTGAACCTATAAATGCTCATCCAGAAGAGATGAGGAAGGCGCAGGCTGAGGATAGGACACTCAAGCCATGTTTTAAAAAATTGTCCAAATGCCACACACCTCCAAGCAAGGGAGAATACTTTATGAAGAACAAATTGATATGCAGGAAGGCCGGAACTGGAACAAATGGTCACAACCAGCTGGTTCTTCCCACTTTATATAGGGATAAAGTGATGGAACTAGGGCATGCGATTCCCTTCAGTGGTCACATGGGATCAGCGCCACAGGACAGCGTATAGCTTGTCATTACTTCTGGCCAGGGATAACGGAGGATATAAAAAGATATGTCAAATCCTGTCCAGAATGTCAAAGGGTAGCTCCAAAGCATTGGACTGCTCCTGCAACTCTAGGGGAAATGCCCATAGTGGGAACACCTTTTGAGAGGGTTGCAGTGGATATTGTGGGACCTCTCACTCGGACCAAGAGGAGGAACAGTTACATCCTTACTCTGGTGGACACTTGTTCTATGTGGGGAGAGGCGGTAGCCCTGCCGTCAATTGATTCGAAACATGTAGCAGAGGCACTACTTACAATATTCACAAGATTAGGATTCCCGCATCAATCTTGACTGATAATGGCTCACAGTTCAAGGGGAAACTAACGGAAGAAGTTTTTAAGCTATTTCAAGCCAGACACTTTCATTGTAGTCCGTACCATCCACAAGGGAACGGCCAGGTAGAGAGGTTCAACGGGACTCTCATTTCTATCCTGAGAAGCTGGCACACGAAAAACCGGATCTGTGGGATCAATTTCTGCCCGCCGCGTTGTTTGCGTATCGGGAGGTACCACATAGTTCAACCGGGATGGCTCCCGCAACTCTGCTAT
Source organism: Oreohelix idahoensis (assembly GCA_024509875.1). Classification (NCBI taxonomy): domain Eukaryota; kingdom Metazoa; phylum Mollusca; class Gastropoda; order Stylommatophora; family Oreohelicidae; genus Oreohelix; species Oreohelix idahoensis. Next base: position 560,788 of record JAMPIV010011609.1, read on the forward strand.
TTGGGAGGCCCATAAAAGGTCCATTAGAAGCTTCATTAAGGACCTGGACAGATGAGAGGGCAGAAGAGACTGTTACCTCATCATATCAATATGTGAACGAGCTGACCACTCGTCTGAAAGCTGGATGGAAACTGGCAAATGATAATTTGAAACAAGCCAGGAAGAAACATGCAGCATATTTTAATAGGAAAGCAAAGGACAGAGAATTAGCTGTGGGAGAGAAGGTGCTTCTTCTACTACCCGGCAGCCAGAATAAGTTACAAATTGGATGGCAAGGTCCATATACGGTTCTAGAGAAGGTGTCTAGAACAAACTATAAAATTGACAGAAAGGGGAAAGAGAAGGTATATCATGTAAACCTTTAAAGAAGTATCTGGACAGACCACTCCAGGAAAGCACCCCCTTACTGACCTTGGCTATCGCCACTAAAATGAAAAAGGAACCACTCACCTCACATGAATACCCATTACATCCTTGTGAGACAGCCGCACAAGTAAAAGTCAGTAAGCACCTGACTAAAAATCAGAGGGAGAGAGTTCAACAGGTTCTGGAGGAACATACAGATGTATTAACAGATAAACCAGGACATACAAATTTGCTACAGTATGACATGAAGCTGGTAGACTCAAACCCAATCTGTATGAGAGCCTATTCTGTTCCGTTCGCGAAGGAGAAGGCATTCAAAGAGGAAATAGATTATTTGTTGAAGGAGGGAATCATTTCTCACAGTGAATTTTCTTTTAGCTCCAGTGTAGTTTTGTTGAGGAAACCGTCTGGGGAACATAGACTGTGCATAGATTACAGGAAACTGAATGCTGTCACAGAAGGACAAGTGGATCCATTACCAGACACAAAACAGTTATTTGCCAGATTGAACAAGGCAAAATACTTTTCGAAGGTGGATCTTAGCAAAGGCTATTACCAGATTCCAGTGAAGCCTGAAGTTAGACCTTATTTAGCTTTTAGCACCTCGGAAGGACATTATGAATTCAACATACTACCATTCGGATTTAAAAATGCTCCGAGTGTATTTTCTAGGATGATGCGCAAATTGTTGGATCCCCTGAATAATCCATGTATCACGAATTTCGTGGATGATATTCTTGTCGCCACAGAAACATTTGAGGAACACATTAACTCTCTGAATATGTTATTTGATAGGCTTAGGGAATCGAACTTAACTGCTAGACCAACAAAATGTTGTATTGGATGCAAAGAGTTTGAATTCTTGGGACATACTGTATATCAGGGTAACATGACCCCTGACCCCAAGAACTTGGAAAAACTGCAGAGAGCACCTAGACCACAAACAAAAAAAGACGTGCGATCATTCGTGTCGTTATGTGGGTTTTACCAAAAATATATCAAAAATTTTAACTCTATATGTGCTCCTCTGACTGATCTGACTCGCAAGGGAAATCCAGATAAAATTGTTTGGTCCGCGCAATGTGAATTGGCATTTCAAGAGTTAAAGGAAAAACTCACTAGCAAGCCTATTCTCAAATTGCTTATTTGACTCAGGACTTTGTGGTGAGAACTGATGCAAGTAATGTAGGCCTGGGGGCGGCTCTGTTGCACAGGTCCTCTTCACCCAATGGGGAACTGAACCCAGTCGCTTATGCAAGCCGCAAGTTGAATAAAGCGGAGCAAGGATATTCCACAAGCGAAAAAGAATGTTTAGCGTTAATCTGGGAAATAAAAAAGTTCCAAATCTATCTGTATGGTAGGACTTTTGTGGTCCAGACGGATCACCAGCCACTTGTGTTCTTTTATCAGGCCAAGCATGAAAATGCAAGATTGTTAAGATGGTCTTTATTGTTGCAACCTTATCAGTTTATTATTGAATATATCCCGGGGTCACTGAATGTCGGTGTAGATTTCCTCAGTAGGCACCCCTGTGATCAAAATTAGAAAAGTTGGCAGGCGTGGGAAGTAATTTTATCTATGTGTATCACTGGTTTTGGAACTTGCATTAGTGCATGTTCTCAGGTGGGGAGATGTGTGGTAAAAAATACAGTGATACAACGTTAAAATATCTCCAATTATAAAGATAACGGGTAAAATAACACGTAGGGATAAAAAAATAGGCATGATATGCCGAGGCTTCTTCACCTACGCCAGCGCTTTCTACCGCCATTGAAACTAACTAGTTGGAACATGCAGACTAAACGGTTTACCCTTTTAGACGGGAGGGAAACGGAGATAAAAGAAACAAAAAATTATGACGGTCTGAACACGTGTTTGAATCTAAAAAGGCAGAAAGACGCAATTTGTAGTTTAAAGGAAAAATCACGCCACTAGTTGACACAATGTAAGGAATTGGTAGAAAAACGACCTTAGCTCTTGTTAGAAACAGTCGTATCTTGGACGTTTTACCGTAATTAGTCGTTTTAATTTGAATATAGCGGCAAATGCCACACCCGAAGGTTCAAAAACAAATTTCAAAAAATAACCTTGAGAAAAGTAGGTTTTTCTGTAATAATAAGTTTATGAAAATAAAACCTAGCTAGTTTGATAGCCCATCTTAAGCTGACAAATAATATACTTTTAATTACACAGACGGACAGATAACACGGAAGATATTGACGAAAGACTGTATTGTTCAAATCAGACTAGCGAACAGTTTTTTGTGCATATTTTCACTAAAGTTACATTTTTGGCGTCCTTGAGCCTAAAAATGCAAAAATCAAACTGCAATGAACTAGAGGGGCAAAGTCGGAGGATAGCAGCTAAAAATAACTTAGTGGGGCAGGTTCGTGTAGTTTTTACATGTAGTTAGTCCAAAAAACAAGTGTAATTTTGGGAAAAATACTACATACTAGACTGAGACTGGACTGAAATTTGACTTTTAGTTTGAATATTTGAAAAAGTTAGAGGGGAAGTCCGTTGATTGGACAGAAGTATTTATATTATTGAATGAGAGACGCACGTTTGTGCCATTTTAAAGAAGACTGTCCATTGACACAGTACGTTACTGCTAGAGGTGATTTCCCGGAATTATTAAATAAAAATCAGTGGGACGCCCTAATCTAGCCAGCAGCTCAGCTGAGTTTTGCTAATACTAAGTAACTGTGTTCTCAATTCTGAATTGTGGTAAGGGAAAAAGCATTTATCTTGTTTATTTTAATATTTTGAGTGATTGATACTGCCATATCATGAAAAATGATTACGACAAGTGAGTGCTTGCTCTAGGTCCCCAGCAGCAGTCCAGGGCCTAGAGACAAACAAATAATATATGAAAACCTATCTAAGACTATGGAAGGAGGATCTATAATTGAGATCAGTGGGAACATATCACCCACCTTATTGATTGAGAGAGGAAACTATTGAACATATTTCGGATGCAATGCAGTCTTGGGAAACTGGTACTAATTGATACAACTGGGTGAGATGTGCTAAGTTGGTCAGAGAGATCTGACCCAATCTGTGTAATGTTGTTTTGTGGTGTTGTGTGTAAGAGTGGCGCAGTAAACAGAGTGTTGACACATGGCACAAATTTTGTTTCAGAGTTTCTGATCTGGCACTACGATTGTGCCAGATTGCTTTTGTAGAAGTACAAAAGCGGGTGTCTGTGCAGCCTAACATTTTACTCCAGCTACTGAGAGGAGTGGGCCACAAGAATTCTGTACTACATCGTCACAGGCCAGATAAGTGCAAACCTGGCCTGCTGGAGATTCATTAACTATGCCCACCATCAATGAGGAAATAAAATCTTGTTATATAAACTTTAACATCAGTCCATATGTCCAGGACACTGAACTTTGTAACCATAGATTGGGCATGATGACGCCACCCCTACTAAACATCCAGTGCTAGTTTTTCCCAAGACATTGTAGATATTAATATTAACCATTGTAATAATAGACCTATGTACAAAAATTTCATTTGATTATGCAATATATATATGCATTTTATTGATAAATACATATCATTTCATATGTTCTGACCAAAAGAAACAATTGGTTCAGGACTAATAAATTTAAAAAAAATTTTCAAACTTAAACTATAACAGCCAGTGTTAGTTCAGTGTATCATAGAGATTATTATTATTATTAGACTTATTAATTACATGTGTGTGTCTGTGTATTTATTACCTACACATTACATTTCAGTACCGTAGACTTTTAACGTAGCCTACATTCATAATAGTAGAATAGGTCTGTTTGAGGTCGTAAGTGGTAGCAGAAGGGCCTTCTGTAACTCACATAAACTTTTATCTCAGGAGCCTTCACAGCTGACCTCATCCAGTACACTAGGTACCATAACAACCATACAATAACTTCAAAAACCACTACAAGAATATTCTGCATCACACACAAGATATTTTCTTTACATGTCATTTACCAATTTCATCTGCTTGTCTTGCATGACCGTATAAGGTCTTGCTTCTTACGTTTCGCCTGTCATGTTTACAAACTTACTACTGTACTTCACAGATCTAACATTATAATCTCCTCCAAGATGTTATGTCATTGCAATTGTTTATCACATGTGATGAATTTACCGTGATACAACGTTAAAATATCTCCAATTATAAAGATAAAATGTAGGGATAAAAATAATGCGTAAGATACTAGGAGACATGCTCGCCCATGCCCGCTTTTCCCACCGCCATTCAAACTAACTAGTTAGACGTGCAGACGAAACGGTTTACCCTTTGTAGACGGGAGGGAAACGGAGATATAAAAAAGGAAAAATATGACTGAACACGTGTTTGAACCTAATGGGCAAAAAGACGCAAGTTGTAGTTTAAGAAATTGTTACGTGCACTCTTTGATATCCTGCAATATAATACATTTGTATGCTTGTTATGTTCGCAAATATTTTGTAAACAAAATAGATACTTTTTAGTGCTTAGGGAAAAGTCATTATTGAGTTACTTCCCTTGAAAGGAGTTTCAGATCGAACTCCGCGGATGAATCCAGTTTTACTGCGATTTATTCTTTGTTTGGGTAGAAATAGATTGTTCTTGCTTCAGTATATCTATGGCCTGAATTTATGTGTAGTGTTTGTCTAGGTAGGACGAGTCTGTCTTATATCTGTATATCTTTACATATCTAAGTCGAACTATATGTTCTTTGTCGCTAGAAAGGTCAAAGGCTGTTCAGCGGATGTGTGGCTAGAGAGGTGTGATTTTTGGCTTCGCCCTGATGATGGGGGGCTGTCGTGTTTTCTGTATCGGCTTGTCGCCGGAAAAAGTGATCGATATATGTGTAGGGGAAAGTGATAGTCGTCTAGACCTATCGTGTATGCTTTACCCCAGTGTTTATTCTTATTGCCAAGGAATGGCAGAATCATATTTCTGATACCAAGGTAACAAAAGCACTTCTTATGAACTCTCTTACGAAGCCATCGTTTTCGATAAGCAGACGCACGATTTGTACGTCTGAGGGAATATTTAACTAGATGAAGATGTCATTCATTTCTAGCAGCACCATATTGTATGTTGAAGTCCATTGCATCATGATAGAATCTACAGAGCAATGAGAACATTTAATGTAGGATTAACTTTGATACAGATTCCAGTTTGTATCCTAAAGTGAGTGACAGCTCACGACAGCAGCCATCTTGTATCCAAATATTTTGTGACTTTCAAGAAGAGAAAAGGGATGCCCCGTACTATCGCTTGATGAGTCCAGAGATCACTGCTACAGATGAGAACCCATTACTAGCGGTTCAATATGATTACATGAAAAATATGTGCTGAACATTATTTAAAGGAATCTTCGCTAGACGAGGTTAGGTCTAGAAGCCATCTTGAATATTGTTTATAAACTGACGTGCTTTGTCAGTAAACTCAGATGATATATATATATGGGCAATACTGAGTGCTTGTCTACTGACATTCCATTGTGCTATTATGCAACGAGTGCCCATGTATCATTGCAAGACCATTTATCAATTGTACCATGATGTATTATGCCAACCTGTGATTTGTCACTGTATCCGTGCTGTCGAATGTGTACGTCCAATTAAACTGTAACAAAAAGTACACAGCAGTTGGCGTCGATGACTTCCAGCCATACATGAGTGAGAAAAAGAACATTTATCAACTCTTCGAACTCTTTCATCATTCGCGTATTATACTCTCACTCTATGTCTACACACCACTGCGTAGGTCGAGTTGATATTCCTATTCCTAACAACCACTCTGACGAGCAACGCTGGGGCCAACAACAAGTCTTTAACATTGGAGCTTCCACAGACCACCATACCTCTTAACACTGTGGTCCTGTAAATAGTTGATGTCAGTGTGAACAAGGAACAATACATCTTCATATCTATACACCATTCAACCGTATATATAGAAACAGCATTCAACTCTGGTGGAATTCAACAAAGAGTATATTTAACACTGGTGGACCAGCTTTCTGGGTTTGACCTCGCAGAAGTTGAGAAGTCAACAGACTACCGATACCAGACCGTTTCCTGTGGCTGATACGACACACTTGCAGTATTAGTTTGCTCTTTATCAACACTTTGTCACGTGACCTATCAAGTGAATGCAGTATCTAGGTCAGCGTTGTTGACATTTTTACGCTTAGACATTACAGAGTTTCACAGTACAGAGATGATACTTTGAAGGCCATAAACTGTTCTATTGTTGCAGTATTGTTGAACATAAGTGCGTAAATTTCATCGTTGGACCTTCTGATACTAATATTGTTGAACATTGTAATAGATTAAATCAAAAATCTAGTATTGATTAAAGTGGCAGTTTACTTTGTTTATTCAGAAACTGTGCCATTATATTTATGAACTGAAACTCTTTCCAACACATTTCATTATTTAATGTATAACTGAGCATCCTATCTGCAACACAGTGCTTTATATATTACACACGTGATATATGCATTTATGATTATATGTTATATGTTATTTATTTGTATAGTATATTAGTTTATATGTCAGCGGGTTGTGTTTAGGTTGGGCGGTGTCCTCACAACAGAATATCCCACGTCATAGAGGGTCCGTTGTGGGCGTTTTCTTTAGGTGCAATTTCCTTAATTGGAAATTTGCTTGCAACAACTAGTTGCTATTTGTGTTAGCTGTGACGACCTGTACCCATCATTATTTTTGTAATATTTTTCTGTTCTTTAGTTTTGTTCGATTTGTTTGTATTTGTAGGTCTCCCCTTTCCTGTTATTTAGTTGTATACACAATTTATATTTATATACACTGTGACGTCATTTGTGTTGTTATTCCTTGCAGATTCGGTGATTATTTTCATTGATTTCCTATTTGATTTAGTTGATTTCTGCAAATGTTTTCATATTGTCAGTCTTATTTGTGCTTTATGTATGCTGTTGGTTGACATATGTTTTATATAGGTATATTTCATAAGACACTATTGCTTGTGCACTGCACTTGGATTATGGTATAAAACAGTACTTTATTATTATTACTGGTATACAAGAAATTATACAAGACCTTATTAAGGCTTGTGACCCACTGAGATTGAGATAGTGTACTGATTAATCAAGTCATTAAGAACTTGTGGTATTATTATTGTTTCAGGTAATTAGTATTATTGTTAGACATCATGTCTACATTAGAATACTTCATTGCACAAGGGAAATCCCTTGATAAGACTGGTATGGAATTAGAACAATTTGCAATTGCTCAATATGACAAAGCATTAGCTGCAGAAGAAAGAAAAACTGCTGCTGCAGAGGAAAGAAAAGCTCTAGCTGAAGAAAAAAAATTGCAAAGAGAAGCTGAAGAGAAAAAATTAGAAGCTACTGCTGCTGCTGAACTAAAGAAATTGCAGATACAGACTGAAGAAAAAAGATTCCAGATGGAAATGGAAAAAGAAAAAAGAAAAGATGAAGCTGCTGCAGAACAAAAAAAATTAGAAAGAGAAGCTGCTGCTGAACAAAAAAGATTAGACAGTGAAGCTGAACAAAAAAGATTAGACAGAGAAGCTGAAGAAAAAAAAGCAATAAGAGAACATGAATTTGAGTTAGAGAAATTAAGATTGACAAGTATGAGTAATGTTAATCAGGCATCTAGTGGTAATGGTAAACCTTCTACTTACAAGGTTAAGGTTCCACCGTTCAATCAGTCCAGTGACGATATTACATTCTGGCTGGATAGATTTGAACGTTCTTGTCGTACTCATAATGTGGATAAATCACAATATGCTAACCAATTAGCAGAAAACTTGAAAGGTGAATCTCTGACTAGATTATGCCTTGTAGGAGAAGCAGATAAGGATAATTATGATGTCATTAGGGCGGCTTTGATAAAAAAATACCAGCTAAGTGAGGAAGGCTATCGCCTTTTGTTTAAGACGATGGTGCCTGAGACAGGTGTAGAATTCTCAGAATTCATTGCAAAGGCACGTCTCACAGTTGATCGTTGGATTGAGCTTTCCAAAACAGAAAAAACGTATGAAGGACTTATGGATTTGTTGCTCAGAGATAAGATTATGTCATGTGTTAACAAACCATTCCTTGAATTTATACATGAGCGTAAACCCAAATCTCTAAAGAAAATGGAAGAATATTGTTCCCAATATGTCACTGCACACCCCGACGTGACTTTTGGCAACACTAAGATTAAGGAGAGTATGCCAGTTGCTTCAGCAACACCATACAATCCCAATTATTCACACAGATTTCAGGGACCTCAAAACAGATTTGATAAAAAAGGTAACCATAATAGTTATCAAAACCAAGGTAACCAATCATTTCAGGGTTCTTCTTCAAAGAACTGGAGACGAGCTGATAGCTCTCGACACAGGGGTGGTCATAATTATAGGAATTTCCGTAGAGGAAGTAATTATAGAAACTATCCGAGTTATCCGTCTTGGAGTCAACAAGATCATAATTACAGAGATACTCATTATAATGAATATGATAATGGTAACCAAGAGAACTATGACTCAAACCCAAATAGGGGTTACAATAGAGGTAACAATAACTACAGAGGTAATAATAACCGAGGTAGATCTCAAAACAGAAGACATAAACCACATTTTCAGGCAAACTCTGCACAACAAGAGTCTCATGAAGCCTATAAACAGAGTAAAGATAATAATGATGCTAGTAATATGGCATGTTCCGCTTTTGATTTTGGGAGAGCATCTCAGTGCCCCCAATGCAAAACATTATTTGAGCCAACCACAGTGTCTACTTTAAGCTGTGGCCATCCTCTTCCTGCTCTTCCTGCATCAGTCGCGCATGATGGAAGAGGTTCTCTTGTCTTACATAAGGGTTTAGTAAATAACAATCCAGTCTCTGTGCTATTTGATTCTGGATGCACCACAATTGGTGTTAGGCAGTCACTCGTAGATCCTTCCCGTGCCACTGGACAAGTAGTCAAATGTGTAACATTTGGCGGCACATTAGAGAAATACTCTACTGCTATCATTAGGATTGCTACTCCTTTCTTTACAGGAGATGTACACGCATGTCTTCTTCCGAATCCGATCGCTGACCTCATCATCGGTCGCATTCATGGAGTCAAAGAATGCACTCCGCAACAAATTTCCGCGTGGGAAAGGCAAAACATGCAGATTGCTAACGCTGTAGTCACTAGAGCTCAGGCTCTTAATATGCCTCAAACTTCATCTACTGAAGATAATGAAGTGCATAACCAAGATGATCCCTTGGTAATTTCTCGTGACTCGTTTATAAAACAGCAAGAAGATGATCCCACTCTGAAGAAATTCTTCATTCTTGCAACTAAAGGTGATCCGAATAAAGACACAAGTCGTAAATCGTGGATTACAAAGAAGAATGGCGTACTTGTACGTATGGTTCAAGACTCCATTACGTCAAGTCATTCTCAAATCCTGGTTCCCAAGAATTTGAGAGTTAAAATTTTGCAGCACGCTCACGACTCTCAGTGTGCTGGACACATGGGTTTTTCCCGTACTAAGTCAAGAGTCCTTGCGGCTTTCTTTTGGCCATTGGTAAACAAGGACATACGGATTTATTGTCGATCTTGTAAAGTATGTCAGGAAGTTAAATCCAAAGGTCCACGGCATGCTGCACCCATTCAGGCGGCGGACATTCCTATTCGGCCGTTTCAAAAAATGGCCATAGACATTATTGGTCCATTTAAGATCAAGTCTGCCAGAGGACATCAGTTTATCTTGACGTGTGTTGATATGTGCACACGTTGGCCAGAGGCTATTCCTCTGAAGAGCATTACTACTGCTGATATTGCAGATGCTCTTTGGCTTATATTTTCTCGTCTGGGTTTCCCCGGAGAGATATTGTCAGACCATGGCACCCAACTAATATCAGATACCATGTCTCAAGTAATGTCTACTCTGCAGATAGATAGATCTTTAAGTAGTATCTACCATCCAATGTCTAATGGTATGGTCGAACGCCTTAATAGAACACTTAAAAACTTACTAGGGAAGATAACTGAGGATCATCCTCAAGACTGGGACAGAGTTTTACCTGCGGCCCTCTTCGCTTACAGAGAGGTACCCAATGAACATACAGGATTTTCTCCCTTTGAACTCGTCTTTGGCGCGCGTCCGCGTGGCCCTATGTCGTTGCTTCACGATCTCATAACATCTGACAATATTGACGATGACACAAAGTCATCCTACGAATATGTCATCGCGTTGAGACAAAAGATTATCGAAGCATGCAAATTAGCAACTTCTTCTTCTGAATTTGCGAAACAGAAGGCAAGGCAATTTGCCAATAAGAAGAGATGCTTACGACAACTTTGTCCTGGTGACAAAGCATTTGTATTACTACCTTGTAGGGAAAACAGATTACTTATTTCTTGGAAAGGTCCGTACGATATAATATCGAAAATTTCCGATGTCGACTATATTGTCGATATTGATGGGAAGCATAAAACCTTCCACATCAATATGCTTACTGAATTCCATGAACGTCCGGATTATTTGCAACCCATTTTCCAAGCAACGGACAATTCTCCAGTACAACATGGTCATTACTCATCACTGTCCGTGATACAGGATGAGGAAACAAGTTTTTCAGATGTAAATCTTCCTCTTCCAATGATCCCACTTCATTCTAGTGAATCATGGAAGAACGTTACTGTCTCTCCTGATTTGTCTCTAGGAGAACAGCGACAAGTTTCAACTATGTTGCAAACATTTCAGGATGTACTCACTGACATCCCTGGACAAACTCATGTCATTGAACATGACATTGTTCTAACTGACCATACTCCTATTAGGGTTAGACCTTATCCTATACCTATACATTTTCAAGCACAGGTCGAGAAAGAGTTGGATGAGATGATAGATTTGAAAATAATCGAACCATCCACCTCTGCATATTCTTCGCCGATGGTTATTGTTCGAAAAAAAGACAATAACATACGTCTTTGCGTTGACTATCGAAAATTGAATCAAGTAACGAAGTTCGATGCCGAACCTATGCCTTTACTGGAAGAGCTACTTACTCGACTCTCCAAATCTCATTTTTTCACTAAACTTGATTTGTCTAAAGGATATTGGCAAGTTCCTTTATCTGAACGCGCCAAACCTCTCACGGCTTTTTCAACACCTAGAGGTTTGTTCCAATGGAATTTTATGCCTTTCGGTCTTATGAACGCACCAGCTACATTCGTACGCATGATGCGCCGAATCCTATCTTATCGGTCAGATGTCATTGCATATCTAGACGACATCTGTCTTTTCAGCGATACTTGGGAAGATCACTATTCAGGGTTAGATGAATTGCTGTCTACTTTGCGCGAGCACAACCTGACAGCGAAACCCTCTAAAGCCTATATTGGTTTTAGCGAAATTTCTTTCCTAGGCCACCGAGTTGGTCATGGTTTCCTAAAGACAGAGGACCATAATACTAGTAAGATACTTAACATCTCTATCCCTAAGACTAAAAAACAGGTGAGAAGTCTGTTAGGTCTTATTCAATTTTATGGCAGATTCATTCAGAATCTATCCTCTATCATGGCACCTCTTTCTACACTTCTAAAGAAAGGTTCGCCTAATATGGTCCACTGGTCTCAGGAATGCCAATGCTCTTTGGATAAGATTAAAACATTGTTTTCAACACCACCTATTTTAGTGTTACCTACTAAAGATAAGACATTTGTTCTTCGTAGTGATGCTTCATCCACTGGGATTGGAGCGGCACTAATGCAAGAGTACTCTGGAACTCTGCATCCTGTAATGTATATTTCCAGAAAACTTAATGCGGCAGAAAGGAATTATTCGGTTTTAGACCGTGAGCTATTAGCTATGGTTTGGTCGATCCTCAAACTACAAAGATTCCTTCTAGGCGCACATTTCATAGTAGAAACCGACCAAAAAGCTCTTACTGCTATACAGAGTAAGAATTTGAAGAGCTCGAGGTCTACTCGATATGCAATTGCTCTTCAACCTTTTCATTTCTCTGTGCGAGCTATTCGTGGATCAGATAATGTGATGGCAGACATTCTGTCAAGATGCCCACATGATTCCACATAACTATTAGGGCTTAGACTTCTTGATATGTCTAGATCTATAGTAGTTCCTTTTCTATATCATGATAGATACACATTTGTAATTTAATAATATAATGATTGTATCACTACTTAGCGGTTCATTGATGTTTATTCACCGCTGTGCTTTGATGATTTTTCTTCATAAATCATAAATTTAAGATATCTAATACGAAATTATGATATGAAATTTTTTAGGCATTGTGTAATTGCCAGAATTGTATTATACTTTGATGACACCTTCCTGGAAACATTTATTCGTAGAGAAATAATTTCTCTCAGATTATGAGATACATTCTCACCAGTCGCTTCATAAGTCGACTTAGCCTCATATTAGGCGTTATAATTATTCCTGATATTTTCATCTGCGCATTACCCATGCGTTGTGAGCCTATTGTACGTTGCTCCTAGATGTATTTCAAAAAAAAAAAGTTCCATTTTTTTCCCCGGGAGGTGTGGTAAGACTGTTACGTGCAGTCTTTGATATCTTGCAATATAATACATTTGTATGCTTGTTATGTTCGCAAATATTTTGTAAACAAAATAGATACTTTTTAGTGCTTAAGGAAAAGTCATTATTGAGTTACTTCCCTTGAAAGGAGTTTCAGATCGAACTCCGCGGATGAATCCAGTTTTACTGCGATTTATTCTTTGTTTGGGTAGAAATAGATTGTTCTTGCTTCAGTATATCTATGGCCTGAATTTATGTGTAGTGTTTGTCTAGGTAGGACGAGTCTGTCTTATATCTGTATATCTTTACATATCTAAGTCGAACTATATGTTCTTTGTCGCTAGAAAGGTCAAAGGCTGTTCAGCGGATGTGTGGCTAGAGAGGTGTGATTTTTGGCTTCGCCGTGATGATGGGGGCTGTCGTGTTTTTCTGTATCGGCTTGTCGCCGGAAAAAGTGATCGATATATGTGTAGGGGAAAGTGATAGTCGTCTAGACCTATCGTGTATGCTTTACCCCAGTGTTTATTCTTATTGCCAAGGAATGGCAGAATCATATTTCTGATACCAAGGTAACAAAAGCACTTCTTATGAACTCTCTTACGAAGCCATCGTTTTCGATAAGCAGACGCACGATTTGTACGTCTGAGGGAATATTTAACTAGATGAAGATGTCATTCATTTCTAGCAGCACCATATTGTATGTTGAAGTCCATTGCATCATGATAGAATCTACAGAGCAATGAGAACATTTAATGTAGGATTAACTTTGATACAGATTCCAGTTTGTATCCTAAAGTGAGTGACAGCTCACGACAGCAGCCATCTTGTATCCAAATATTTTGTGACTTTCAAGAAGAGAAAAGGGATGCCCCGTACTATCGCTTGATGAGTCCAGAGATCACTGCTACAGATGAGAACCCATTACTAGCGGTTCAATATGATTACATGAAAAATATGTGCTGAACATTATTTAAAGGAATCTTCGCTAGACGAGGTTAGGTCTAGAAGCCATCTTGAATATTGTTTATAGACTGACGTGCTTTGTCAGTAAACTCAGATGATATATATATATGGGCAATACTGAGTGCTTGTCTACTGACATTCCATTGTGCTATTATGCAACGAGTGCCCATGTATCATTGCAAGACCATTTATCAATTGTACCATGATGTATTATGCCAACCTGTGATTTGTCACTGTATCCGTGCTGTCGAATGTGTACGTCCAATTAAACTGTAACAAAAAGTACACAGCAGTTGGCGTCGATGACTTCCAGCCATACATGAGTGAGAAAAAGAACATTTATCAACTCTTCGAACTCTTTCATCATTCGCGTATTATACTCTCACTCTATGTCTACACACCACTGCGTAGGTCGAGTTGATATTCCTATTCCTAACAACCACTCTGACGAGCAACGCTGGGGCCAACAACAAGTCTTTAACATTGGAGCTTCCACAGACCACCATACCTCTTAACACTGTGGTCCTGTAAATAGTTGATGTCAGTGTGAACAAGGAGCAATACATCTTCATATCTATACACCATTCAACCGTATATATAGAAACAGCATTTAACTCTGGTGGAATTCAACAAAGAGGTTATTTAACAGAAATAAAAGAAGAAAAAAATTCATGCCACTAGTTAACACAATGTAAGGAAATGGACAGAAAAGACCCTAGCTCTTATTCGAAACAGTCATTTCTTGGACGTTTTACGATACTTGGTTGTTTTATTTGAATTCAGCGGCAAACGCCGTGGAGAAGGTTCGCGAACAAATTTTAAAAAACTAAACTTGAGAAAAATATGTTTTTTCTTAATAATAGAGTTACGAATATAAAACCTAGCTAGTTTGATAGCCCATCTTAAGCAGAGAAATAATATACTTTCATTTATACAGACGGACAGATAACAAGGAAGATATTGACAAAAGACTGTATTGTTCACATCAGACTAGCGACAGTATTGTTGTGCACACTTTCACTAAAGCCTCAAAATTGCGTCCTTGAGACACGGAAATGCTAAAATCTAGCTGTAATGAACGAGAGGGGGAAGGTGGAGAATTGTGGCTAAAAATAACTTAGGAGGCAGATTTGTGTAGGTTTTGTGTATAGTTGGTCCAAGAAACAAGTGTGTTTTTGTGAAAAACCAAGTAGAGACAGACGGACCAACAGACAATAATACATACTTGACTGAGATCTGACTGAAATTTGACTTTTGGTTGAAGATTTGAAAAAGTTAGGGGGGAAGTCTGTGATTGGACAAATGTATTCATATTAGCGGGGTAGAGACGCGCAATTTAGCCATTTGCTATAAGTCTGTCCAGTAGACACAGTAAATAATTACCAGTGGTGTTTTTCCCAGAAGATATTACATACATTTTAATGGGACGCCATACTATAGCCAGCAGCTCAGCTGAGTTTTGCTAGCATTAACTGTGTTCTCAATTCTGAATTCTGGTAAGAATGAAAGCATTTATCTTGTATATTTTAATATTTCGAGTGATTGATACTGCCATATCATATAAAATGATTACGACAAGTAAGTGCGCGCTCTAGGTCCCCAGCCCAAGTTCAGGGTCTAGAGACAAACAAAAAATATATGGACGCCTAACTAAGACTATGGAAGGCGGATCTATTATTGAGATCAGTGTGAACATATCACCTATCTTATTGAGAGAAAGAGGAAACTATTGAACATATCTCAGATGCAATGCAGTCTTGGGGAACTGGTACTATATGAAAACAACTGGGTAAGATGTGCTACGTTGGTCAGAGAGATCTGACCCATTCTGTGTAATGTTGATGTGTTGTGCTGTGTGTAAGAGTGGTGCAGTGGATAGAGTACTGACACATAGCACAAATTTTGTTTCACTAAAGGTAGTGCCACATACTTAAGCAAGAATACACAAGCAGATGTGTGTGCCGCCTAACGTTTGTGTCGGTGCAGCCTAGCATTGTATTCCAGCTACCGAGAGGAGTGGGCCACAGGAATCCAGTATCAGATCTTCACAGACAAGATGAGTGAATAAGTGGCCTGCTGAAGATTCACCAGAACTCTTAACTATTTACAAATATTTCCCCATCACAAATATACTGAATTCTTGGGAAATATAACATTTACTACAGTCGATAAGTCAATGGACAAAGCTTGTTGTAGTCACAGAGTGGGTGTGATGACACCACCCCAACAGCACATCCAGTAGTAGTTCTCCCAGAGACATTATAAATATTATTAATATTAACCAGTCTTATAAAATACCTATGTACACAAATTCCATTTTCGTATGCCATATATTTATGCATTCCTTTTATAACTCCATAACATTTCATATGTTCTGATCAAAATAAAACATTGGTTCAGAACAAATAAATTTAGAAAAAAATTGTTAAAATCAAAACTAACACAGTCTGAGTTAGTTCAGTGTGTTATAGATTTTATTAATATTATTAGACTTATTAATTACCTGTGTGTGTTTGTATATTCTATTACATCACATTACATTTCAGTACCCAAACTTTTTAACGTAGCTACATTCATAATAGTAAAAGAGATATGTTTGAGGTCGTAAGTGGTAGTAAGAAGGGCCTTCTGTAATTTACATAAACATTTATCTCAGGAGCCTTCACAGCTGACTTCATACATTCCACTAGGTAACATAACAACCATACAATACCATCAAAACCACTACATCACAGCAAAGTCAATCTGCTGGAAGTACGAGTCACTGTATATATCTTAATCTTCAGCTACATGGCCCTTTCCTACATCCCTGTCAGATCTGCCGTGTATTTTATTATGTCATGTTTGCGAGCTCTCACCTTATCGCGGGACAACCTGGTACCGTTTATTGTCCCCAGGTATAAAGTCGGAGTTAACAGTAGGAGTGTCGCTCAGTGCAGACTCTTACTCCATCCAGAGCTAACGATAAGAGAAAAATCAATATGGCTATTTCACTCCTTCGCTTAAGCGTCTCCGATAACAAAGGAGAAAATAACCAGGAGAAAGGGGTGGGTGAGAGGTGTGTCAAGATGTGATTAAAAAACCTTGAACAATGAAAGCAAAACAAGGATAACGAGAGGGTGAGAAAGAAACAAAAGGAAGGGCACAGGAGAGAAAATGAAGGTCACAGAAATATGTAACAATCGAAAATTTGACTTGATACATGTACTTATAAAACTTACTAAAGTGTTAGTATAATAAGTATTTACACCATGATATCATCCACTCCCTGCTCCCTCTGGAACCAGGGGCCACCTCTGCTGTTGGTTTCTTGTGAGGAAACCCGCATGAAGCAGTCACCAGCTCTTGCAGTGGTTGTTCATGAGTCAAGCCATTTTAAGTGATTAGGTTGCCATCCTCATAAGCAACTGTACATCCACCAGCCATTTATACATGTCAAATACAAATATAAAATAATTTAAGGTACATATTACAACTTACCTCGATTATCGGGCGAATACAGGCGTTTTGCACGTGAAGCGCCAGCATATTGTCGGGCAACTGTTTTATTAAGATGCCGTCTTTTCAGTTGTGTTATTTATCTAACTGGTTGCACTTCAAGTAGGATCCTAGAAATTGGGGCGCTAAGTGATACGTCTAGAGTTACTCAGAATTCATTTCTAGTCTTCAGGCCTGTCCTATATTGGGTTCCTAATATTCTGTGTCCCTGACTGTCTATGGTTTCTCCTTGATGAAACTGGAAGGCAGCGAAGTGGTCTCAAAATGCGATAGATTATAAGCGAAATTTTTGCTCCCACGCACACGTTTCTCCGTTGGAGAAAGATCCAATCAGACGTAGTTTCTTTCAGTATTTTCGTGCCAAACGGAGAACTAAGTCAACACTTAGGCGTCTAGTTTTGGTGGGGGTTTCCACCTTCCTCAAATACCTCATTTCTGAGGTTTGGATCTGGCTTTTGTGGGTTGTGGTCATTGCCCATGACTCGCATCCACACGTCAAGACTGTGACATAGGTGGAGCGGTATACAGCCATCTTCGTCTTCTTACCAACGTCACTTTTGCTGAGGAATCCTCCATTTATGGCCTGAAGAAGTCTCCCAGCTGCTGCTCTTCTGGTAGCCAACTCTTCTTTGATGCCTCCCTTTCGGTCTATGACAGCTCCAATGTATTTAAAGTGGTCGACCTGCTCCAGGACCTGTTCTCCCAGCTCAATCTGATGTCTTCTTTCCTCTCGTGATATCACCATGGTGTTTGTTTTCGAGCTGCTTATGATCATCCCTCTCTTCTCCAGCTCTTCCTTCCAGACTTGCAGGTTGTATTGAAGATGTGCCTCTGATTTAGCAACCAAAGCAACATCATCAGCAAATGCCAGCTCTGAAATACAGACCTGTCTCGTCTTTCAGTACCCCATCGAATACTTTCCTGTCCTCTTCTTAAAATGCCTTGATGACATCCATGAGGAGTATGAAAAGATAAGGTGACAGGATATCACCTTGTCTTACACCAGTCATTCATTCATAACCCTCCACTCCCAAAGGAGCATAGGCCTTCAACAAACACATGCCAAGTCCTCCTGTCACGTGCCATCATCTCAAGTTCTTTCCACGTTCTCCTTATCATTTTCACCTCTGTTTCCAGCTCTCTTCTCCATGTACTTCTTGGTCTACCTCTGCTTCTTTTGCCCTGGGGATTCCAAAACAAGGACTGCCTTGTAATGCTATCAACAGGTTTCCTCAGTGTGTGTCCTATCCATCTCCATCGTCTTCGTCTCATCTCTTGTTCCACTGGCACTTGTCTGGTTCTTGTCCTCAGTTCCACGTTGGTAACCTTGTTATACCATTTTAATCCCTCTATTCTACGCAAGCACCCGTTTATGAAAGTTTGTAGCTGTTTTGGTAGTTGTCTTTGTTGTTCTCCATGTCTCAGAGCCATACAATAGGACTGACTTCACATTTGAGTTGAAGATTCTTATTTTCGTGTTGGATCCAATTTCTCTTGATCTCCATATATTTCCCAATGCAACGAAAGCTCTTCTTGCTTTTTGTATTCTTATTTCGATATCACTGTCTGTCCCTCCAACTTTGTCTATATTGCTGCCAAGATATGTATACGATTCTACATCTTGTAATGGTGCTTCTTCAAGTTCAACCCAGTTATTATTACCTGCATTTATTCTCATTATCTTTGTCTTTTCCCTGTGTATTTTCAGACCCAATTGCTGTGACCTCTCATCGAGTGTTTTCAATTTGTCCTTCATCTGATTACGGTTATGGGACAGAAGAGCTAAGTCATCAGCAAAATCCAGATCATCCAACTGCTCAGTCAGAGTCCACTGGATTCCATTTCTTTGTGTGTTGTCGATGTTCTCGTAACCAAGTCTATTGCTAGTAAGAAAAGAAATGGAGACAAGGGGCATCCCTGTCGCACTCCTGTTCTTATCCCAAACGGTTCTGTAAGCTGTCCTTCATGAAGAACTCTGCATGTCATGTCTTCATAGGTTTTCTTTATTAAATTAATGATCTTCAGGGGAACTCCATAATGCCTCATCAATTTCCAAAGTGATTCTCTGTCTACACTGTCAAATGCCTTTTCGTAGTCCACAAATCCGATGTATAGTGGTGAATTCCATTCCAGACTTTGTTCAACTATTATTCTCAAAGTGGCTATCTGGTCTGTACAGGATCTATTTTGTCGAAAACCTGCTTGTTCATCTCTAAGGTTCTTGTCTATGGACTTCTTTTACTCTTTCAAGGATAATCCTGTTTAATACTTTTCCTGGCACTGAAAGTAACATTATTCCTCTATAATTTGTGCACTCTTGTAAATTTCTCTTCTTAGGCAACTTAACCAGATAACCTTCCTTCCATTCTGCTGGTATCTCTTCCTTTTCCCAGACTTTACCAGGTAATTTATATAACATCTCTGTAGCCGTGTTGATATCTGCTTTGATGGCCTCTGCTGGAATGCCATCAGGTCCAGACGCTTTTCTATCTCTTAGAAGCTTTATGGCTTTCTTTATTTCTTCTTTCGTTGGTCTTTCACCGTTAATTTGTAGCTCTTCTTCTGCTGGCTGGATGTCCGGGGGGTTTTGTGGAGCTGGTCTATTGAGAAGGTCCTCAAAATATTCTGTCCACCTCTTCATTTGCTCTTGTAAATTGCTGAGCAGTTTTCCATTCTTGTCTTTTATGAAGCAACTTGTTTGCTTGTATTTCCCCGTCAGCTTCTTTGTGCTGTTATACAGTTCTCTCATATTCCCTTTGGCTGCAGCATCTTCTGCCTCTCTTGCCAACTCCTCAATATACTTCCTCTTGTCTCTTTTGATACTTCTTTTTACTTCTTTCTTGGCTTCTGTGTACACTTCTTGAGCCTTGGCTTTGGAACTTCTGGTTTTGCTTGTGTTTAAATCTGTTTTCTTGTTTTTCCTGTCTTTTATCTTATTGATGGTTTCTGTTGTTATCCACGCTTTTTGTTGTCGTTCCCTTTTCCCCAGTATTTCTTCACATGTCTCATTCCATACCGTTTTGATTTGCTGCCAATAGTCTTCTGTATTCTCTGCATCTTCCAGCTGTTGGAGCACTTGTAATTTGTTGGATATTGTGACAGCAGATTTATCTCTTGTTTCTTGATTTCTTAGATGCCCTACATTAAATTGTTGTCTATAATTTTGCATTGTTGCATATCTCTTGAGTTTCATTTTTACTTTGGCTATCAGAAGGTGGTGATCTGATGCTACATCTGCTCCTCTATATACCTTTACATCCTGCAATGATGATCAAACTTCTTGTTTATGCACATATGATCAATCTGATTTTGTGTTCTATAGTCTGGTGATATCCATGTTGCATTGTGTATTCTCTTATGCGGAAACATGCTTACACCAGTGGTGATCCTGAATTCTTCTGACTTATGGTTTGCCGTACTCACATAATTTCTGCAAGACTTGTAGAATCTCTGTATAGCATGAATAAGAGGTGATGGGATGTTCTTCTTTGCCAAACAGTCCCAGAGTTTGTTACAGGGGACCTTGTCAAATGCCTTTTCCAGACCTAAGAAGCAAAGATACATCTCACTCTTATTCTCAAGAGCCTTTTCACACAGCAGTCTGAGTGTGAAGATTAGGTCTTGAGTACTTCGATTTGCTCGGAAGACACACTAGACCTCATCCATTTGTGGCTCTGCTAGGCGTCTGAGTCTCTGCTCCAGTATTCTAGAGTAGATTTTCCCAGGGACACTGAGAAGGGATATGCCTCTATGTTTTCCACATTGTCTGTTGTCACCCTTTTTGAAAATCCGTGTTATTATGGCAATCCCCTAATCCTTTGGTATGGTCTTGTTGCACCAAGCTGCCTGTAGGACCCTTAGGACAAATAGGTCACCTGCTGTTTCAATGTACTTAACCATTTCTTGTGTTATGCCATGTTGTCCTGCTGCTTTGCCCATCTTGATTTTCTCCAGTGCTGCCTTCAGTTCTTCCATCTTTATGTCATCTTCATCACCATTGGTTTTCTATTTTGTGCCAGTGGCTAGCATTTCTGATGCGTGACCTTGCTCACCATCCAAGAGTTCTGAAAAATATTCTTTCCATCTTTCCATTACTTCTTTTTGGGCAGTAAACCATTTGCCTTGCTTGTCCTTTATAAATTTAAGAGGATACTGTTTTTCCTTCCTCATGTTCTTTAGGATCTTATAGAACAATTTCTGGTTTTCTTGCGCATCGTTTTCTAGCTTTTCTCCAAATTCTTCCCAGGACTTCTGTTTTGATGCTAGCACCTTGTTTTTTTGCTTCTGTTCTGAGTATCATATATTCTCAATATTCCTCTGTTTTACCTGCTGTGTTTTTAGCTCCTAAGAATTGTTTCCATACCTTTTTCTTCTCTCCTATTTTCTCTTTAACCTCATCTGTCCACCAAGGTGTCCTCTTTCTCTTGTTCCCAAGCCGAACTTCATCACATGCTGCTGCAGCAGCTGTCTTTATGATGTCCTTGAATTTTAGCCAGTGTTTCCAGGTCATCAGGTTGTTGTTCTGTGTTTCTCACTGCTGTAGCAATAAGCCCCAGATATCTAGTCTTCACTTCTGGCTCTCTCAGCTTGTAGGTCTTAATGCTCGTTTCCTCTGTTCGTTTACTTAGATTCTTGCGTGATGTTAGGCAATTCCTAGGCCGAGTAACTCTTTCAGTTGTTTTTTTAGTTGTTAACAAATAGTGGTCACTTCCAATCTCTGGCCCCCTCCACACTCTAGCATCCCGGGCATACTTGAATGAGCTCTTCCTAACTATGACATAGTCGATCACTGACTTCTCAATCTTTGTTGGTTCACATCTAGTGTATGCATGTATGCGCTTATGGGGGAACTTTGTGTTTGTAATGATCAGATTCTGCTCAGTGCAGAATCTAAGGAGTCGCTTTCCATTGTCATTGAGAGTATCTTGTCCATATCTTCCGATAACTCCACCCCATCTAGCATGGTCATTTCCAACTCTAGCATTGAAATCTCCGAGCATGATAATTTCATCTAAGCAGTCGTCCACTGAAGCAGCTCGAAGAATTCCTCCTTGACCTCTGCTCGCTCATCTTCAT
Organism: Oreohelix idahoensis; assembly: GCA_024509875.1. NCBI lineage: Eukaryota > Metazoa > Mollusca > Gastropoda > Stylommatophora > Oreohelicidae > Oreohelix > Oreohelix idahoensis. The sequence goes on from JAMPIV010011609.1 coordinate 583,226, forward strand.
TTGGCCCACACACAATTACAAGGTTGACCATGGTTTCTCCTTCTTTCAGTTTTAGGACTATAGTCCTCATTATAATGCGTTCCGAGACAAAGTTTCATCCCTTGATACTCTCCCTTTGGTTTCTGGCCACAATACAACCCACGCCCCCTTCAGCTCTTTCAGATGTGGCTACACCACTGTAGAGCAGCGTGTCGCCATCGAGATCCATAACTCCATGTCCTTTTTTCTTTGTTTCTGTTAAAGCCTGGATTTCTAATTTGGCTTTCCTCATCTCTTCCACCAGCTGCACTTTCTTCCCATTCATACTTCTTGTTTTCCATGTTCCGTAAGTCGTAGTCGGTAGTCCGTTCCAGTTCGTCGCCTTTAAAATCAGTCCGGTTTTCTCGCTTATGTTTCGCGTAATCTGGTTTCTAAGACAAACAGGTGATTTACCTGTTGTGCCTTTGCATGATGGAGGGGCTGCCTCCTTACAGCCTCCATGCAGGCCGCCATCCTCCTTTTTCAGCCGGGCTTGGGACCGGCCTAGGCGGAGTTAAGGTTAATAGTACAGATAGAATATGTTTACATTTGCATTTCCACTGATTGAAAAGTTTGAAACTTTCATTAATTTTAAAGTGAATTTGTTTACATAGACATTTACACGGGTTTGAAACTGTAAGTATTATACTTAGAATGTACATCATTTCTTTCATCTTTCCCTCCCTGCTCCATATGGAACCTGATATTACCTTTTGCTTTTAGTTCTCTTTAAGATACTAGCCATAAAGTAATCACCAGCACGTGCTGTGACTGTTCATGAAATCATCATTCAATACGCTGTGGTTGCCAGCCTCAAATGACTCAGACATCCACTAGCGATTTTCACATATTAATATTCACATGGTAATATATGTATATTAGTTCACATGTTAGTAATGAAAAATATAGAATGTAAAATGACAACTTACGCCATTCCTGGCTCACATACTTTTTGCTCAGATGAATGAAGTTAAGGCACTTGATTAGGCCTCTCACGTTTTCTTGGGGGCCGTTACATTTATAAGATAATTACCTTTATGACTCCGTGTGTTTCAGTTTCATCAGTCTTCCTTATTAAAATGGTTTTCCTGGGCTTCAAGTACTTCAAGATTTCCACAAAGTCCGGTCTGATAAATGGAAATTCTGAATTCTAGGCTTCACTCTGGCAGGGTCTGGTTTTGTCTTGGCAAGCGTGAATATCACAGCGTCTTAACTCTGGAACGCGTCAGGTTATATTCACTGTCCTCCCCCGCATCTGTTTATTATGAAGCTAAGCAAAAGCTCCAATCATTTTTAAACATAAATGTTGGGTGGGGTAATTTCAAAATATTCCGACATGGAATAATCTTTCGCGTGATGCAAAGGTCACGTTTCTGTTACGGTATATGATATTAACGCCGTCTGCTAAAGGTTATCAGACGTGCAATTGTAAAGGTTAAGGCATTTAATATATTGCGATAGATGTTTCAATTATTGAACGCTCCATACACGATCGATTATGACGTGTATAGCGTTGTTTGGGTCACAGTCGGTAACTAAGAAACGCTACCCTTTGTTACTTGACCGCCAAGCTGAATAGCTGCGTTTTTTCTAACCTTCCAATTCAATGGCATGATATAGCCATATATATGCATTTTTTGATGGACCAGGGTCAGTCCTAGAACTCTATATGAGAGGAAAATTTATGGAGGTTAGTAATTAACTAGAATCCTCAGAAGGATGAGAATAATCGTCAAATTCATATGAAATATTCAGACTCGCAGTCTCACTGTCGGCAGGTAGCCATGTCTATCTGCTCGTGCATATAGCTGTGATGTTCTGACGACAATACTGCATTGTATCCTTAAACGGACATTGACACATAACCAGCAGTCTACGTTATTGATTAATTTATGCATGACTTATATGGACTTATGCTCTACTCCTATTTGAAATGATCATCCTGTGTGTACAACTGTGAATTAAATGTATGGACTCAATGAAATGACTTATCAAATCAATCGTATTCCAAGGTTCAAGTATTGTTCGGAATCTTCCACCCCCGCATTCGCTTAATCTTCCATCGAAGGCACGATGCACTATCACTGAATAAAAAAAACTAACATATCAAAGAAAAAAACAATGGCCAGAAATTTATAGTTGTTTTATTCATATCACATGGAACATTGTTCAGAGCAAACCACCATGTAACAGTGGTGCCCGGTATGTGGGGACGAAAAACAACCAAAAACCAAAAATTTTTTCATGACTTTCGAATGAAATATTTACGATCAAGTTTCGATCACATGACCATTACGAAGCTGACGTGACGCACGTGATCATGAATAGCAACATGACGTCACTGTTGCATTGTCGCAGTGAAGAAGACATCTTTTCAACGCCTCTCTAGTTCGCTTCAAATTGATCAAGATGCACAAGATGGACTACCGTTGCCTGCCCATCAGGAGCAGACAGTCAAAGGCACAGGCCTAGCTGTTGACGACCTCTAGCACTGATCTAAGCAACGGAAAAGATAAGTCTAGGTGTTTAACTGTTGTTATTGCAAACAGTGCTAACTGAGTCCATGCCCTCTGCCTACATCGGCATGTTTTTACCTATGTTTAATGTACTTTTTGTTGTCTTAATGTGTTGTTAATTCGTGGGAGGTAGGGAGGATGAACCGAAATTAGATTCTGTGGCTCTCACGATGCCTGAATTGATTTCGGTCGTTTCTTAGGGCAGTTAAACGATTGCACTTTTGGAAGCCCCATTGAGGTTTGCCATTGGACTATCTGTCCAAATCTGCTGTCGTTTGACGATTTGTGTTAGCTGTACCGTTCCGTAGATAACTGGTGTATTTTATTCGTACTCAGTTAACAATTTTATTCAGTTTTGTATCATGTTCGTTAACTATTTCGTCCAGACTACTCTCACTATAATTTATTTTATGATTGTTAAATGTTCGTCCGTTATGAGTCCTGTGATGTCATCATTTTTTGCAGTCATTTTTTTTGTGTACTTTGAATATTAAGTTGACCTCGGGTCAGACCTTGACCCTTCATTTGGCTTGTGACACTTCCGCTTGTTTTATTTAGTTCATAAATTCATTTTTAATTGTGAAAATGTCTTGTTTGCGTCTTAACATTGTTTGTACCCTTTAGTTGCATCATTGTTTTGTTTGTCCTCATAATATATATTAAATACTACATTAATAATATGATATTATATGCAATAATACACTTGTAATTTAATTTAATTAATTTTTTCTGATATTTAAGGTTAATATGGGACATTGCATAATTATGCAGTGATAGTCCAAGAAAGTAGCACTACAATTTATAAGAGATGCCTAGGGCATAATAATATAATATATATATTGACCAAATAAAATAATCTTATAGTCTACCTTTGAGGTAATAGACCCATTGTATATTATTTAATATACTTTTCTGGTACTAAGAGAGTGACTTAGTACATTGAACAATATAATTACTAGGAATCATACCCAACATTATTGGATATTAAGATTAATTGTGTGAAGTAATTACATAATAGTTAACAGATATCATAACTATTTATGATATAGTATTACTTAGATACAATATTGTTACAAAATATTGTCTATTGGTTGAACTTAGACATTAGAGTTCAGTACTATTGTGATTATTTATATTGAATATTTCTAAGTTGAGTAAGTATAATAATTACTCTGAAGCTACTATTGACTATTTTAATCAGTAATTATCAATAATTACTTACAGATAAAAGTCAAAATGCTTACTATAGACCATTTCGTTAAAATTGGTAGGGAATATGGTTATAAATCTCAAGAACTTCGTCAGTTTGCTGAGGCAGAACTGGAAAAACATGAAAGAAAAGAAGCAGAGAAAAAAGCTGCATTAAAGAAAGAGGAAGAGGAACAAAAGGCTGCATTAAAGAAAGAGGAAGCAGAACGTGAGATGAAGCAAATTGACAAGGAAAATAGATTGAGAGAGATTGCTCAACGTGAAAGAGAAGAGCAAAGAGCAATCGCCAGACAGGAAGAAGAGAATAAATTGAAACGAGAGGAAATTATTTTACAACAAGAAATGGAATTGGCGCGTATTAAATTGGAGACAGCAAGATTACAAGCACAAAGTGCTGATGCAAACCAGAATAATAACGCACAAAATGGATCATCATCCAGCCAAACTAAACATTTCTACAACTTTAAATTACCCACTCTCAACTTGAACGTGGACGACCTTTCATCGTTCCTGTCACGTTTTGAACAGACTTGCAAAACAAATCATTTGCCTGAAGAGTCATGGGTACTCAAGTTAAATGAATTCTTGGTTGGAGAACCATTGACGGCTTCTCAAAATGCTGACCCATCAATAGCAAATAACTACGGTGCTATTAAGTCCTTGCTTTTACGAAGGTTTCACCTGGACGAGGAACACTGTAGGTTGAAATTTAAGGGAATTTTACCTGAATCTCCAAAAGATTTTGCAGGATTCATTGCGAACATACGCAATACATTTAATAGATGGGTTGAACTGGCAGAAGTCAACAAATCATACGACAAATTAGTTGATTTACTACTACGGGATAAGGTATTATCTTCGGTTAGCCAGCCATTTTTTGCATATTTGCAGGAGCGTAAACCAGGTACTATGGACGAGTTAGAAAAAAATTCTTTAAACTACTGTTCGGCACATCCGAATGCAACCATTTCTAACTCCTCATTAAGAGAACCTCTACCTGTGGCGTCTAATATGGCCTACAATCATAATAACAAACAAAGACATCACAGTGTAGACAGAAGCAGGTTCCAAAGAAATCACAATGTTAACTTTCAGAAGGGACATAATAATGATTTCAACAATAAAAATGAGTTCAACAGAGGTAGATCACGAGATAGAAATTATTCACCTCAAACAAACTACCACAATGGTCAACATAACACTAATTATAATCGATCACATACTCCCAATAATAATAGTAACTGGAATGGTAATAATCATGGCTCGAGACATCGAGATAATAGTTACTATAGAGGACGACGAGATAATTCTAACAATTATACTCGGAATCGATCTCATTCTCGGGGATCATCTCATTACAACCATAATACAGGGGCGGCAGTTACAAATAATACTACCCCTATAGCTCAGGTCCCACTTGACAATAATACAACACAGTCTTCTGCTGCATGTTTTGCTATTAATTATAATGTGGCAAATAGTTGCCAACAATGCAATCTTATTTTTCAGAAGGCGAAAGAAACAGTGCTTAACTGCGGACATATTACACCAGAGGTAGGTCTTGCAGTCAACGATGGAACAGGCCTACTAATTTTTAACAGGGGATTAGTTAATGGATCCGTCGTCTCAGTGCTGAGGGATTCAGGATCCACAACGATTGGTGTACGACAGTCGCTGGTACATCCTAGCTGTGCAACGGGGGAATATGTCCGTTGCATGACTTTTGGGGGAACTATTGAGTTTTACCCCACAGCTATTATTCATGTTAACACACCTTTTTTCACAGGGAACGTAAAAGTATGTATGCTAAAAAAGCCTATAGCTGATCTGATGGTTGGTCGTATACACGGCAGTAAAGATTGTACTCCAGATGAGATTATAGAATGGGAGAAACATAACCTATGCACTGGAAACGCCGTGACGACTAGAGCGCAGACTCAACTCATGGAGAAAGTTGATGATAATAAAATGGATGCAGACAACCAAGAGGAATTTGTAGTCAATTCACCTATTGACAGGGAAACATTTGCAACCAAACAAAAAGAGGATAAATCTTTAAAAAAATTTTTTTAAGCTGGTTGATAAAGTTGACAATCTATCCTCAGGTAATAATAACAAACATTGTTTTGTTATTAAAAATGACATATTGATTAGATGTTTTAATGACAAATCACAAATGAAACAACAAGTTATGGTCCCGTATACTTTTAGACGGTACATTCTTCAACATGCACATGACTCACATTGTGCTGGACATATGGGATATACTCGAACACGATCTCGAGTACTGTCTTCATTCTTTTGGCCAGGAGTGTCAAGAGATATTTCGCAGTATGTACGTTCCTGTACTACATGCCAAGAAGTGAAAGCACGTGGAGCTTTTCACACGGCGCCTATTCAGGCTTGCGATATCTCAGTAAGACCGTTTGACAAGATGGCCATAGATATTATTGGTCCATTGCTACCATCGGCCAGAGGACATAGATTCGTCCTTACGTGCATTGATTTGTGCACACGATGGCCAGAAGCTATCCCATTAAAGACCACCACTACCACAGATGTAGCTGATGCACTACATCTCATCTTTTCTAGAATAGGGTTTCCTAGAAAACTTTTATCAGACCATGGGTCACAGTTTATATCTGACACCATGAAGGAAGTCATGAAAACTTGGAACATTGATAGGAATTTAAGTAGTATTTATCATCCGATGAGTAATGGTGCGGTTGAAAGACTTAACCGTACACTTAAACAACTACTACATAAGGTTACTGCTAAGCACCCTCATGACTGGGACAGAGCACTCCCAGCTGTTCTATTTGCTTATCGGGAGGTACCGCATGAACAAACTGGCTTCTCTCCCTTTGAATTAGTTTTTGGTGCTCCCCCAAGAGGTCCTATGGGACTAATAAAAGACTTATTAATTGACGCGGAGATGACTCAGGACACTCAGTCATCTTACGAGTATGTGATTAATCTTCGGAAGAACATTATTGAGTCTTGCCAGTTGGCAACAGCTTCTTCTGAGGCTGCAAAAGCTAAGGCTCGATCTCTACAAAATAGGTCTCGACGATTACGCCAATTATTCCCAGGCGACGAGGCTTATGTGTTACTTCCTCACAATAACAATAAATTATTGATATCTTGGAATGGTCCTTACAAAGTCATTGATAAAATTTCCGACGTTGATTACGTCTTAGATATCAAGGGACACAAAAAGATATTTCATATTAACATGCTCAAGCAATTTCATACACGTCCTGAACACTTACAGTCAATTTTTCATGAACTAGATGACAACACAGTATCTACTTGTTATTATTCTAACTTATCTGTCATCCAGGAAGAAGAATCTTCTTTTCCTGAGGTACAGTTACCGTTACCGGTACCAGTAGTTCAACCTACTGAATCTTGGCGGGATGTAACCATCTCTTCAACGGTTACACCGCAACAGCGTCTACAGATTGCTAATCTATTACAATCTTATCCAGATGTATTGACCGACGTCCCGGGTCGCACATCGGCTATCAGTCATGACATTACTCTCAATGATGATACACCTATTCGTGTACATCCCTATTCTGTTCCTTTACATTTCCTTGCTAAAACTACTAAGGAACTTGAACAGATGTTGTCTCTGGGAATCATTGAGACTAGTAATTCGCCATTCTCTTCTCCATTAGTGATTGTCCGGAAGAAGGACAATAACATCAGACTATGTGTTGATTATAGAAAATTAAATGCTAGACTATAGTTGACAGCGAACCACATCCACTTATCGACGACTTACTGCCACGTCTATCCAACGCAACTATATTTAGTAAGATAGACTTAACTAAAGGTTATTGGCAGATACCACTGACCGAAAAGGCTAAGTACTACACCGCATTTTCCACTCCACAAGGTCTATACCAGTGGAATGTGATGCCTTTTGGGCTTGTTAATGCGCCAGCTACCTTCATTCGCCTGATGCAACAAATTTTATCAGGTAGACCAGACGTTATTACATATATTGACGACATATGCTTGTTTAGTTCGTCGTTTGAGGAACATGTTTCGGGACTTAGATATGTTTTCGACACTCTAAGGAATTATCATCTAACTGCTAAACCTACAAAGGTGCAAATCGCGTGTAATGAGATAACCTTTTTGGGACATATCATTGGATCGGGATATATCCGAACGTTACCTAGTACAGTCTCCAAAATTCTAAACATAGCAGTTCCTCAGACGAAGAAACAGGTCAGGAGTTTGTTAGGACTTGTTCAATATTACAGTAGATTCATACCAAACTTGTCATCCATCACGGCTGTATTGTCTTCATTGTTAAAAAAAGACATGCCGGTGAAGGTGACATGGACTGGTACATGCAATGAAACTTTCAACAAAATTATAAATTTGTTCTCGCATGAACCAATTTTAAGACTTCCCGATGCTTCCAAAAGATTTTTCTTACGAACAGATGCTAGTAACTACGGCATTGGTGCATGCCTGCTCCAGAACCATGATGGCATTCTACATCCTACCTTATATATTTCAAGAAAGCTAAAGCCGGCAGAAACAAAGTATTCAACAGTGTACAAGGAACTTTTATCTGTGATATGGGCAATAACTAAACTGAAAAGTTCTTCTTGGTGCTCCCTTCACCATACAGACGGACCAACGTGCTGNNGCATCCNTGC